>OY757011.1:185223850-185252097 GCA_963580285.1 Lucinisca nassula
TACAGCTGGTGCTAACCCATTTGGTACCGGAAACCCCAAAGCCGGTACCCTGGCAAACAGTGCAGGCCCAGATCAGACATCTGATCAGGGCCTACACTGTTTGCAAAAAGTTCTGCCATTTTCCAAATAATTTTTGAAGAAAACACAACCGGACACCCCTAAAGTTTGAAATGGACTCCTGCCATATACATGTATAAGGAGGCAGATTCAATTTGGTACAAAAAGGGTTAATAGACTGTTTGGCCACCAAAAATATTTTTATTGCTTTGGTTTCTTCATTCTATTTTAGATTTTAGAAAAACTAGAAATGTGTCAATTGAACACAAATGCCCCCGCCCAGGGACCTACCTCATTCCCCCCCCTCCCCAATCACCTTAAGGTCATGCGGCAGGGCCAGGGTTATGGCTGAATGAAACTTCTGACATGTATCTATCATCATTCCAAAATATGTATCAAATCCATCACATGGTTCAAGAAATATGAGCTCTCAAAAAATATACATGTAATATAAAAAATTTCTATGTCTGTGACCTTGACCTCAATGAAATTTTGAACCTGCAACTATTGTCATACCAAATATGAAGCAAATCCATTATAGAGTTTGGAAAATATAAGCTATTAACATACTTAATTTTGAAAATGTCTATGTCTGCGACCTTGCCCTTGAAGTCATAGGCATGAGTGGGGGTATTACTGAATAAATCTTTGGACCTGCATCTATCATTAAACCAAATATGAACCAAATGAATCATAAAAGTTAAAGTTCAACGTGGTACAAATACCTTAACCTGAGTGTTAAACATTAAACAAATTTGTAAGTCATGGGTATGGGTGGGGTATTGCTGAATAAACCGTTGGAGCTATATGTATCATCATACCCATTTTTAACCAAATTCACAGCACGGTTTGGAAAATATGAGCTCAAGCTCTACCTGGTACAAATACCTTAACCTGGGTCTTAAACATTAAAAATTTAAAAGTCCATGACCTTGACCTTGAGGTCATGGGTATGGATGGGGATATTGTTGAATAAAACTTTAGACCTATATCTATCATCATACTAAATATAAACCAAATCCATTGTATGGTTTGGAAAATATGAGCTCAAGTTCTACCTCGTACAAAAACCTTAACCTGAGTCTAACATGGGTAAACAATATTTTGCTGAATTTTGAATCTTGTACAATTCACATGGGATTGATATCCTCACATCAATGAAGTAGGATATACAGTAAAACCTGTCTTAGTGGCCACCTGCATTAAGCAAGCAACCTGTCTAAAGCAACTGAGAATTCGGTTCTCAAAAAGGCCAAATAAATTGAAACTTACCTGTATTAAGCAAGCACCTACTTTAAGCAAGCATATTAAGATTATCCCTTAGGTGCTTGCTTAATACAGGTTATACTGTATATATGTCTTAGTCCAAATAGGAATTTAGCCAGATCCAAATCTGGCTAGGCCAAATAGGAATTCTTATTTGGCCTAGGCAGATTCCTGAGCTGGCTAAAATAATATTTAGTTTAGCCAGATTCTGGATCTGGCTAAACTCTGTTTAGTCCAAATAAGAATTCCTATTTGGCTAGGCTGATTCTGGATCTGGCTAAGCTGGTCAGACCAAATAGGAATCTTGGTTTAAAGGTAACAGACTTCACTGAACATTTATTAATTGGTAACAGTTTTATAGAACATATTAAAAGTATAAAATTTATGACATTCATTTGTTTACCCTGAATAATTTGTTGTTTAGACCACCCTGGCTTAATACTATAATCTCAACAAACTTTTCATCTTCTGAATGTTTTTGTCTTACATGCTTCATTGATAATCTGTCTGTTTCAAATATGTGTGAAAAGCAATCAAAAACAATTTCTATTCTAACAAAAGATGAAAGAAAATCTCTTTGTTTATGTCCTAAAGTTTAACCACTACAAATGGTTTTAAAAACAAACTTGCAACTGACAGATCCTATTTTTCTTCTTCATTATTAAGTATCTAAGATTTCAGTTAAGAACTGCACAAGAGAGTGTCTTGGATTATGAAGCTGAGGAGCAGTATTTCAGTAACGGTAACTTTATTACTGTAAATATCAGAATCAGAATTGTTACTGGTGACACGTCAAATGACATTCATACACCAGGACCTGTGATATGGGAAGTTAGTCCCTAGCTCTAACCAAAGATGTAATCTTAGCTACACAATCCTCAGCACCTTCAGCCGTCAAAATAATAGAATCGGGAAGGGCATTCCAATCTCTAATGGTTCGGGGAAAAAACGATTCTTTATAAATATCCGTTCTTGCAGTAAGGGTCTGAAACGCCATTGAATGGTGTTTTCTACAATGCCTAGCTGGGGGAACAAGGTCATCTGTTGGAATGCTGGCAGCACCCTTTAGACCTTTGTATAAGAGTATGAGCCTACTGTCTCTTCTCCTTTTCTTTAGAGACTCCCATCTTAATTTTCATAGAATTCCAGTCATGCTCCCAGTTTCAAAGCAATAATTTCCAGTTACAAATCTAGCAGCTCTATTCTGAACTTTTTCAATTTCTTCATTTAGAACCACTCCGCTTGGGTCCCAGATGCAACTACCATATTCCAAGATTGGGCGAACAAGTCCCCTGTATGCTGTTTCTTTCACATCCTGAGGACACTGATGAAGATTTCGCCTCAGGAAACCAAGTGTTCTATTCGCCTTTGTACACATATTGCTAATGTGTGTATTCCATCTCAAATCGTGAGTGATTGTCACACCAAGGTATTTAATGGAATTCACATTTTCGAGGACCGTTCCCTCTAAGGTGTAAGAAGCCTCAACTTTATTAGATCTCTTCCTTGTTATCTGCATAATATTGCATTTAACTGGTTGAAATCTCATGCCCCATTTTCTGGCCCAACATCCTAATCTATCTATGTCAGCCTGAAGTTTCAGTGAGTCATCTGTATCTCTAATTTCCCGGTAACAAACACAGTCATCTGCGAACAGTCTTATTTCTGAGTCAATATCAGTGGAAATATCATTGATGTACAGGGAGAACAATAGAGGACCAAGAACGGTCCCTTGAGGGACTCCAGACAAAACTGGCACCCATACTGAAGATTCACCATTAACAACAACACGCTGTTTTCTGTAGCAAAGGAAGGAATCTATCCATTTAAGAGTCTTCCCACCAATTCCATAACCAAATAATTTGGATTTAAGTAGTTCATGAGGAGGGGTGTCAAAAGCCTTCTCAAAGTCCAGAATAAATGTGTCCACCTGCCCCCCTTTGTCCAGGATTTTTGCCCAATCATTAATAACCGTGTTCAACTGAGTTTCGCAACTATGCCTTTTCCTAAATGCATGTTGTCTGTCTGACAAAAGTTTATGTTCATCCAAGTGGGCCATGATGTTTGAGCAGACTATGTGTTCAAGCAATTTACATAGAACACAGGTCAGTGACACCGGGCGATAATTACGAGCAAGAGCCCTGTCCCCTTTTTTGAAAAGTGGACAGATGTTCGCTAGGAGCCATTCTTTGGGAATTTCACCCGTATCGAGAGATTGTTGGAAAAGATGAGCAAAAACTGGACCTAACTCGTTTGCTAGTTCCTTCAGGACTCTAGGATGAAGCTCATCAGGCCCTAAAGCTTTAGAAGGGTTCATATACTGTGCATATCAATGGAATGGGAATGTTTTCATTTTTCTTATTTCTGCTCTAAAATATAGATAATCTTAGGCAAAAAAATATGCTTTAGAGTAGATATAAGAAAAAAGAGAAAATTAATATCAATATTCCATGTCTTAATTGAGTAGATAATAACAATAGTTGATGATGGAAGGTAATTGTTTTTGAATTTGTTCTTATAAAAAAAATGATAAATAATATTTTATTATATCTATTTGTCTTTTAAAAACATGAGGCCAACCTTAAAATATCCTTTGCTGTCACTCTGCTGACTCAGTGAAACTTAACTACCTACTCTTAACAATTTCATGGCTGTTTGTGAAAATGATTTTTTTTCTCAGAATGGAATTTTATCTTGTTTCTCCTTTTATTTCCTCAAACAGTCTTTTAAAGGATTACCATAACCCAAATTCTGTACCTAACACCAATATGGACAGAAATAAAGGTTTTCAGCCACATATTATTGATGGAATAACAAGATTCCTATTTGGTCTGACCAGCTTAGCCAGATCCAGAATCTACCTAGCCAAATAGGAATTCTTATTTGGACTAAATAGAGTTTAGCCAGATCCGGAATCTGGCTAAACTATATATCATTTTAGCCAGATCCGGAATCTGCCTAGGCCAAATAAGAATTCCTATTTGGTCTAGCCAGATTCCGGATCTGGCTAAATTCCTATTTGGACTCATAACGACATATATCTTTCCATTCGTATAGATATCATGGTTGTGGGACAACTCGGCACATAGCAAACTCGGCACATGACGAACTCGGCACATAGCAAACTCGGCACATAGTTAGCTGTTTGGGTCAATTATCTATTGTTCACTTGGTAATGATAATTACATAACCAAACAAACAATCAAATTAAAGTTACCTGTGAAATAGGGACCAACTAAATAGGAACCAAGCATCAATATTTAATGGAGTAGATCTTTATTAAAAAAAATCAATAAAATTTCAACTATTTAAGTTTCAAATATTTAAGTTGTTTCTTAAATTTACCAGCGAATTAATCTTAAAAAATAAAAAAGAAGACATAAGTTGTGGGTACTCGTTAGAACCGCCTCAATGAGGCGGTTCTAACAAGCACCCACAACCTATTTTTACTGAAAACAAGGAAAAATATCACTGATTTTCACCAGAAAATTAGCCGTTTTGGGGATGTGAAAAAAATGCACTAGGGATGTACGGGTGTGTTATCGTAATGCAGTCGCGCCTGAGCATTCGCTGTGTGCATATGCGATAAGTACCACAATCTCATGTGCTGGATCGTTTAGAGCAGAAATAACAAGTTTCATGTACAGTGAAATTCCGCTATTAAGACCACTTTCTAGACTTCTAAAAAGCGGTCTTATTAGCGGGGTGGTCCTAATAATGGAATTGGTGAAAAATATTATTGGCAAGATGGATTTAAATCCTTTTTATGTGTGTTGTGTCTATTTTATTGCTATCTGTCCTTTTCCTTATAACATGTAATTATAGACAACATTACACGAATAAAATCACATTCATGTTTTATTTCAATTCTTCCAAAATAACTTTCTTAATATCTGAAGAAAACAGAGCTGGACAATACCAAAATTATTAAAACTGTTTATTCAATTAGCCTTGATAGTGATACTCATAACACATTTTGTTAAAACAACACACAGATAAGAACAGGTAAACTGCTGTTATTCACACCTTTAGTGATATGTGTGAACATTACCAAGAGCTGTTGTAATGGTGAAGAATCCAGAAAAATTTATACCAGACCATTTGACTAAGAGATGCAAATTAACTTGATGTGACTAAAAAGTGGTCTCAATAGCGAACAGTAATGAAAGATTTGGTCTTTTGAAAGCGGTCTTAATACTGAATAGCGGGGTGGTCTCTTTATCGAAATAAAAAGCAATTCATTATATAGGAAATAATTTGGGTCTGGCAAAAACCGGTCTTAATAGCGGAGTGGTCCTAATATAGGGGTGGTCTTTAAGCGGAATTCTACTGTATACCCTTAGCACAGACATACAGATACCATGAGAACTTTGCTTATGTTAGCACACCTTTGAAAATGAAAACAAACAGTCTATGTTATAGAGCAGAAATAAAAGACGTTCTCATATCAATGTTCTCGTAGGAATTTGGTTCAGTTAGAAATTATGAAGTACCATTTTACTATTTAATCGAATTTCAAGATATCTCTATTATTAGGTATATAAATATCAAATATTGAAGAACATTTTAGGATATCAAGGATTTAGGTATCATGTATTGATATCCATATTATATTTTCTGATATTTCCATTATTGAAAATTGTGATATCTATAATTCAGCATACAGTGTTGAGAGGGACGTTAAACCTCAAATCAAACAAACAAATTTTAAATGATATCTATAATTCGATTTTTAGATATCTATATATGCAAAGAATAATGGATATCATAAAACTATTGATTAGATTTTATGATATCAAAATACTGACGGTTATAGATATCAATAATTATAATTACTGATTTCTATAATTTGATTTATAGATATCTATAATATACTACATGATTAATAGATATCTATAAATTCAATAATAGATATATGTAACAAAATTATAGGTATCAATAAATATTATTAGATATCAATAAATAATAGTAGATATCTATTATTTATTTTATGACATGTATAATATCTTAAGGGATATTTATAATTCCAATTATAGATATCTATAATTCGATATATAGATATCAAATATTGAAGAACATTTTAGGATATCAATAATTACATTTATTTTATGATATCAAAAGTATTTATAGATACCTATAATAAAATTACAAATATATCGAAATTGTATTAAATAGTAAAACCAAGGTTGGCAAAAAAGCAGGAAATACTCATATTTCCCTGGACGGCGGGAAATACAGGGAATTCCCGGGAAATACAGGAAATTCCCGGGAAATACTGGGAAATATATATTTACATAGGTGGTACCAACTGAGACTGCTTAATTTACCCCAACTACCTAGCTATTTGAAAGCAAAATTATTTCAAGTTCATGCAGGGCTTGAAAATTCCACTTGTCTGCTTGCACTTACAGAAAAAAACTAGAGCTGCCGCCTAACGGGCGCCAATTATACCCCCGCATGCGTTGTCAGATTTTACAAGTATTTGACCCTGAGGAAGGTCAACGTAAAGGTCAAGGTCAGGTTTGTGTATATCAATCTTAAGTACTAGTGGCAAGGTGTGTGGTGTGTGAATATTAAAGAAATCGGTCAAAGAATAAGGAAGTTATGAGCAATGTTAAAGTTTTTTGTAACGGACCGACGACGACGACAGACGACAAGCTGACTCCTATATACCCCCTTCAAACTTCATTTGCGGGGGTATAATGAAGGACATATAAAAAGTTTTCTAGTCATTATGACATTTACCAAAGTCTACATGCACTTAGTCATGTAGGACAAGAGAAATTTTGAAGAATTTTTCAGCCCTTTTTAATATATTGAATAACTTGAAAGAGCTACATGTATTGTATAGTCCCTTGACTTCATATATAATTTCAAATATGATTCTAAAATATAAGTTTTTAACTTTCAGCTATTTCCCTTCACTTGTAAATACATGTAATTTTAATACTTAGATAATTAAAGACACCATGCTCAAATTACCTGTGTTCTTTTAATACCTGTCTCAAACAAACAATTAAATTATCACACCTTTTAGCATTAGGAGTATGATGACTTGACAAACTTGCAAACAAACCTTTTTTCTAATGTAAACATCCTTAAAATTCAAACATCCAAAGAGTTGTTGTAAATCTCAAAAAAAAAAAAAACCTAAAAAAAAAAAAAAATGAACTGTGTGGTTTAGTTTTACCCTAAAGTATACAAAACATGTAGTTTGATCCAATGGCAAACTCTCTTAAAGTAGCTAAGTGATTCTGATCTGGGTCTGCACTGTTTGCCCAGGCATGTCTGTCCCAAATTTGGGATCATTATGGTATTTCATTCTAAGTATATGAGATACGAGTGATTTTAAATAACTCTCTGCACCCTACATAACAACAGATCATTTTATATTTATGCTTGTGTTTGGTTGTCAGAGTAAAAGCAGACTTTTAACATACATGTATGGGGAGGCATATTGCATAGCTGTGGTAATTTTTTTTTTTATTGTATGAGGGAGATTTGACATTGCGATGAGGGAGATGTAAAGAATATATAGGGAAATTCTCAGTTCAAATGAGGGAGACTCCAAAATTATACTAAAATTCAGCATTAATTGTGCAAAATTAGCATCAAAATGAGGGAGTCTCCCTCTTGATGAGGGAGGTATCACACGTATGATATTGCAAACTAGCTAACTGTTCATTACTTCAATTAAATTACATGAATATTAAGTGTTTTTCTTTGAAATAACTAAACAAAAATCATATTTCCCACTATTTCCCAGTATTTCCCACTTTTGCTGAAATTTGAAGTATTTCCCAGGACCGTAATTACCGGTAAATACCAGTGGGAATTCCCACCACCGGTATTTACCGACCAACCTTGAGTAAAACGGCACCCAATAAGATATGCAGCCTAAATGCTGTTAAAAGATGTTCCGTAGTTCTACATTTTTGTTTTCAATTATATTTGTTGCTACACCCCAATATGATTTTTTACATCATTGGCTGGGCAATCTCTTATTTGACAATACGCCCATCAACTCGGCTGGGCAATCATGTGTGGCAATGAGTCCCAAATATCATATTCACAGCTTTAGTCATCGCCTGATTAATCAGATAAATAATTAGTGTAGCAATTAAGTCATATCCAGAGCTTATTGATTTAGATGATTTAAAAAAAAATGCAAAAAATAAAGTAGAAACATTTTATTTATTTAAGAAGCATATATATATATATATAGACAAATGAATTAGCGCACAAAAATCGGTCGCACCGCAACCGGGACTCGAACCACGGATCTCCTGCATTCCGGGCAGACGTGCTAACCATTACACCACCGCGGCCTTCATTGTCATTTGGAAGGCCGCGGTGGTGTAATGGTTAGCACGTCTGCCCGGAATGCAGGAGATCCGTGGTTCGAGTCCCGGTTGCGGTGCGACCGATTTTTGTGTGCTAATTCATTTGTCTATTAATTGCCTGTATCGTGCTTTATTTTGATTTTCATATATATATATATATATATATATATATATATAATTATTATAAAATAACAATAATAATAATAAAACAGGCAAATAAAGTATTAATGTAGAGCATAATAAGCATTATAACTATTGTGGGCCGAGTTTGCTATGTGCCGAGTTTGTAGGGGCCGAGTTGTTTGTGTGCCGAGTTGGCTATGTGCCGAGTTTGCTATGTGCCGAGTTGTCCCGTTACCGATATCATTACATTTTTATGATAAACATCTCGATAAATATCTAGACTAGAAAGTTAAAAAGCAGGTGAAATCTGATTTTTCACATTTTCTCTTCACCACCTGGTTGTTAAATGTCTTTTATTTATTTTTGAAATGCCCTATGAGTTTTCCTGTCTTAAGTTTTTCTCGGGTAGGTCTTATAAATTGAAACATGGTAGAACAGTCCTGTTTGTTTCCGGTTGATATATACTGCCTTCTATATGCATGGGTGTTCGTTTAGTATTGAAAGTGAATTTTAGCCTCAAGTGCACAGGCAGTCTATGCATGTGTTCTTTAAATTACTTTAAACTATCCTGGTGATTCTGTGCCCCAATGACCCCTCTGAGTATAAGCTGAGAATGTACAGTTAAATGATGAATCAAGCTTGCTTGCCTTTCATACAACCCTTGTGATAAATTGTACCCCCTGTGTCTCAACTGTAGCTTACTTTATTGTACTATTTGCAGTCAAAAATCATTTCACATAATTTTTTAAGTTTTCCCTAATGTTTATTGTTTTAACCCTTTACCACTCAGATACGTGTTTTTACGTGTCTGCACCCCCCCACCCCCCCATTTTAAGCCCCAGAAGCACCTAAAATCTGCATTTCTACCCCTGGATAGTTATGTTTGCTTTAGGATTTGTTGGGCAAAAAAGTGACCTGTTTTTTCGCGCGCCTCCCCACTAAAAATATTCCTGGGGGGGGGGGGGGGGTTGAAGGGGGGCAGCGCCCCCCTCACATCCCGAAAATTTTTGGGTTTATGGCCCAACCGGCCGCTAAAATTTATATCTGAGGGTGTCTCGGGTCAAAAATGCCTCAAAATTGATGCTGATAAAACATGCTGCAAATAGTGAAAATGGCCAGTGCCAAACACCTTAATTGTTGCCTTGACAGCTGTGTGAAGATTAAAATGTGGTCAAAAATTCATGTGAAAACACACTGTTTGCCAACTTTGAGATGCCCCCTCTTTACCATGACAACAAAGATCAAGTCATGAAAGGTTGCATTTGAAAGGCTACTGTCCAATGAACATTCATACCGAGCTTGGTGTAAAACAGACCATCCATTATGAAACAATGGCTAGTTGAAGTTGCTGTCAGGTGCAACACTGTGAAAATCAGCGAAATTCACAAAATCCCTGAGTGGTAAAGGGTTAAGTAATATGAAAAGCCATTGCATGACATGTATTTTTAATCGAATCAGTTTTCTACATTTGTCACTTTTCTATTTGCCTTGGTACCATGGGAATGCCTGTTGGCATAAGAAAATTCTGCCTGGTTACATGTCTATCTATCTTCCCATACTGAGTGAGTCGGTCACATTTTGCCATTACCTCAGTTGGGTGGGTGGCTAAATTTAGAATTTAGCACAAAACTAGAAATGTGTCCGGACGACACAGATGCCCCCGCCAAGGGCTCCGCCTCACCCCGAAAATCCATGTTGCAACAAAATTTTCTAAGTGTGTGACCTTGTTTTCAGGAACATTTGTGAGAAGTTATATTGAAATTGGTGAAAAAATGTAAGCGCTAGAGCAATGACAAAGTTTTTCTAAAAATAGCCACAGTGACCTTGACCTTGAAAGTCGAACTCGCTCGAGGTATTGTTATAAGGAACATTTGTGTGAAGGTATTGTTATAAGGAACATTTGTGTGAAGAAATGTAGTCGCTAGAGCAATGACAAAGTTTTTCTAAAAATAGCCACAGTGTCCTTGACCTTGAAAGTGGAACTTGCTAGAGATATTGTCATAAGGAACATTTGTGTGAAGTAATATTGAAATTGGTGAAAAAATGTAAGCGCTAGAGCAATGACAAAGTTTTTTCTAAAAATAGTCACAGTGACCTTGACCTTGAAAAACAAACTCGTTCGAGGTATTGTCATAAGGAACATTTGTGTGAAGTTATTTTGAAACCAGTGAAGAAATGCAGGCGCTAGAGCGATGAAAAAGTTTTTATAAAAACAGCCACAGTGACCTTGACCATGAAAGTCGAAATGGCTCGAGATATTGTCATATGGAACATTTGTGTGAAGTTATATTGAAATCGGTGAAGAAATGTAAGCGCTAGAGCGATGGCAAAGTTTTTCTAAAAATAGCCACAGTGACCTTGACTTTGAAAGTGGAACTCGCTAGAGATATTGTCATTAGGAACATTTGTGTGAAGTTATATTGAAATCGGTGAAGAAATGTAAGCGCTAGAGCGATGACAAAGTTTTTCTTAAAATAGCCACAGTGACCTTGACCTTGAGACAATGACCTTGAAAGTTGAAATTGCTCGAGCTATTTTTATAAGGAACATTTGTGTGAAGTTATATTGAAATTGGTGAAGAAATGTAGGCGCTAGAGCAATGACAAAGTTTTTCAAAAAATAGTCACAGTGACCTTGACCTTGAGCCCCAGACCCGCTATGTTTTTGAAAGATGAACTCCTTCGAGATATTGTCATAAGGAACATTTGTGTGAGGTTATATTGAAATCAGTGAAGAAATGTAGGCGCTAGAGCGATGACAAAGTTTTTCTAAGAATAGCCACAGTGACCTTGACCTTAAGGCCATGACCTTGAAAGTCGAACTCGCTCGAGATATTTTTATAAGGAACATTTGTGTGAAGTTTTATTGAAATTGGTGAAGAAATGAAGGCGCTAGAGGGATGACAAAGTTTTTCTAAAAATAGCCACAGTGACCATGACCTTGAGGTCATGACCTTGAAAGTCAAACTCGCTCGAGATATTGTCGTAAGGAACATTTGTGTGAAGTTATATTAAAATCAGTGAAGAAATAGAGACGCTAGAGCTATGTTGTGCGAGGGGATAATTAAAAAATTTTAAGTCTGTGACCTTGACCTTGAGCTCATGGGCATGGGTGGGGGCATAGCTGAATAAAATGGACAGGTATCTAACATCATACCAAATATCAACTCAATCCATCACACGATTTGGAAAATATCAATTAAAATATCTAATTAAAAATTTCTAAGTCTGTGACCTTGACCTTGAAGCCATAGGCATGAGTGGGGGTATTGCCAAATAAACACTTGGACCTGTATCTATCATCATAGCATACATAAGCCAAATCCATAATATAGTTTGGAAAATTTGAGCTCTTTAAAATCTTTCACATTAAAATTGTCTAAGTCTGTGACCTTGACCTTGAGGTCATAGGCATGGGTGGGGGTATTGCTGAATAAAACATTGTACCTATATCTATCATCATATGAACCAAAGCCATCATAAAAGTTCAGGTTCTACCAGGTACAAATACCTTAACTGGAGTCTTTAACATGGAAAATTTCTAAGTCCATGACCTTGACCTTGAGGCCATAGGCATGGGTGGGGGTATCGCTGAATAAAACTTTGGACCTATATCTATTATCATACCAACTATGAACCAATTCCATCAAATGGTTTGGAAAATATGAGTTCTAAAATGTTCAAGTCTACCTGTTACAAAAACCTTAACCTGAGTCTTTAACATTGAAAATTTCTAAGTCTGTGACCTTGACCTTGAGGTCACAGGCATGGGTGGGGGTATTGCTTAATAAAACTTTAGACCTATATCTATCATCATACCAAAGATGAACCAGTTCCATCAAATGGTTAGGAAAATAGGAGTTCTAAAAGTTCAGGCTCTACCTGTTACAAAAACTTTAACCGGAGGTTACAGGATCACGTACGTACGTACACACACACGTACAGACGGATGTACACATGTACGCACGTACGGAAAACTAAAAAACTATATGCCCCCGGCATCATATGATGCGGGGGCATAAAAATACAATCATCTCTGGATGAGTCATTAAAACTATTTACTATTCAAACACAGAAGTATCCTAAAACGGATACCTCTGAGTCTCAATCTTATACTTTGCGGGCTTTGAACTCCTCCGCAGTCTTGGCACCCACCGCAGAAGATGGAAGACCATTCCACCGAGGAACAGCCCCAGGGGAGAAAGAGCCCCCAGGACACCACCACAGGACAGGCATCCATGAAACTGCGAGCCATCCGCTCCCGATGCCCCCGTCCGGGCCGACACTGCTGCAGGGGCCAAATACCCATCCCTTTCAATTGACATTGTACCAGAATGCACCCTGCAAAAAAAGGCCAAGGAGGACCACCCACGACGGGCCCCCAGGGACGGCCACCCCAGCCCACCAAGCATGCCACCGCCCGCAGGTCCACCGAGCAGCCTCCCCCCGCACCCCCTCCACCCGCCGAATCTGAGCCCCAACACATGGATGTCAAATGGGTGATACACATTCAAGCCGAGGGCCAACCAATGCCTCACACGCAACATCCCCCCCTGTCCGCCGAGGTGCAAAAGCCAAACCGGTACGTACAAACACCGGATCGGACCCAATAACCGGATCAGACCCTATTTTTACTATTATTTTGACTTTTTTTTTATTTTTTTCTTTCTGATTGTTATTTTTTAATACTGTTTTAGTTTTTTTAATTATTTATGTGATGCCATTTCATTAGCGGATTCAATATTATCACTCCGTC
The DNA here is from genome assembly GCA_963580285.1 of Lucinisca nassula. Taxonomy (NCBI): domain Eukaryota; kingdom Metazoa; phylum Mollusca; class Bivalvia; order Lucinida; family Lucinidae; genus Lucinisca; species Lucinisca nassula. Next base: position 185,237,395 of record OY757011.1, read on the forward strand.
GCCACTTGTATCTATAAATATGTTCTGCCATTGAAGGTACACCTGGTTACACCAGTAAAATGTTCTTAAGTAAAGTCTATTATATAACTGTACACTTTAAAGGCCACAATATGTACACAATTCCGTTACCAAATATCACACAAACAAGATATAAAACTCGTAAAATAAGTTTGTTAAAAGTTCCACATAAAATGTCTTATATTCTGCCACAGCTGCTCAATCCATAGACATTAGACCATCTGCTTTGCCTGGTTTGCCACGCCACGACGCTTCTTGGTACACTTTGTTGTTTCAGAAAGCCTTAAGTATCTCGTCGAATATAGCATGTAAACTAATCGTCTACTATGATAATGTAATATGTCTACCTGACGGCTAATCTCAGAACATATATCATCAGGACAATTCAGCAACACACCACTGCAGTCCACCAATAGTTGTACCAATGAATAACGGCTGACATCTGGATATTTTCTGACAATGTCACTGATAACTTGTTTAATGTCATTAAGAATAGGTCTTCTAACAGCTTCTTGGGTTTTACATTTACACTTTGCCTCACTCGCAGCAACATTTACATATATCAGTCAATCACTATATTAATTCATCACTCGCAGCATCATTTCCCAATATCAGGCAACCACTAATGTTAATCCCCAGCATTAATTAGAAAAAAAATCAATTGCTCATCATATTCAATTAGAAGTGATATGTACTTTGGATGACACTTGACAGATTGATTGATAAGCTTTTGAACTTTGTGTTTGATTACTGTTAATGTGATTCATGCTCACGCAGGTACTCAGTCAAAAATAGTCACTTTCTTGACAATCATCACATCGAATACCAATCTTGATATAAAAAGACTTGGTTCTTTTGGTTATCATTGCATTTCCCCTATCAAGCATCCACAATGTCTATGTTAGCCCTATATGGAGATAGTTATATCAAACATCTTGGGAGATTTTGCCACTATGATCTTAAGGTTACTTGATGATAGATAGATAGATAGATAAGATAGATAGTTTTTGAGGTCTACGTCCCGCCAACAGCACATGTCATAAGGACACTAGACCTTGGATTGATAGATAGATAGATAGATGGATAGATAGATAGAGATAGAGAGAAAGACAGACAGACAGAAAGGTAGATAGAACACACCCTCCCCTAAACCCCACTTTATATCAAGAAAATTGGGAAATACGGGGTGTACACTGTTGTTTTTTCTTATTTCTGCTCCAAGACATAGTTTGTAGATACTTGTTAGAACCGATCAGTGGGACGATTGAGCTTTAACACCTACCAGATCACGTTTATTGTCGCTGTTATAACTAGAGAAAGTGCCCAGTGGGTCACGTATACCCCCGGCCCGTGCTATCCCCTTTTAGTGGAAATGACAATTTGTCTGTAGCATTGAACCTTTCCATATAAGCTTTCCATTTAGTCCACTGAGAATAAATATTGCATTTCAACAACAAGGAGTATAATGAAAACAGTTAACACAAAACTTGGAGGTAATCAAAATGCCAAAGTCTTAATTATTGACCCCTAGCCCCACCCAGGGGCTTGACCCAGGAGCATAGATATTCCATATGAAAGTTAATACTATAGCTATATTCTGTACCAAATATAAAGAGAATCTAACATGAGGTTACAGAAATACGAGCAATCAAAAAGGTTTAACACAAAACTTTGACATAAAAGTTGACAAACGGACGGACCGCCCACCCAGGGGCTTAGATATTCCATATGAATGGTAATGCTATAGAGATATCCTTTACCATATATGAAGAGAATCTAACATGTGGTTACAGATATATGAACAATCAAAAACGTTTAACACAAAACTTTGATATCAAAGTTGACAAACGGGTGGACAGCTCACCCAGGGGCTTAGATATTCTATATGAAAGGTAATGCTATAGAGATATCCTTTACCAAATATGAAGAGAATCTAACATGTGGTTACAGATATATCAGCAGTGAAAAAGGTTTAACACAAAAATTTGACGTACAAGTAGATGAACAGACAGCCCACCCAAGGGCTTAGTTATTTCATATGAAAGGTAATGCTATAGAGATATCCTTTACCGAATATGAAGAGAATTTAATGTGTGGTTACAGAGATACCAGCAATGAAAAAGGTTTAACACAAAACTTTGATGTAAAAGTAGATGAACAGACAGACAGACGGACAGACAGCCCACCCAGGGGCTTGACCCAGGGGCTTAGATATTCCATTGAAAGGTAATGCTATAGAGACATCCTTTACCAAATATGAAGAGAATCTAAGAAGTGGTTACAGAGATATCAGCAATGAAAAAGGTTTAACACAAAACTTTGACGTAAAAGTAGATGAACAGACAGACGGACAGCCCACCTAGGGGCTTAGCTATTTCATATAAAAGGTAATGCTATAGAGATATCCTTTACCGAATATGAAGAGAATCTAACGTGTGGTTACAGAGATACCAGCAATGAAAAAGGTTTAACACAAAACTTTGACGTAAAAGTAGATGAACAGACAGACAGACAGCCCACCCAGGGGCTTAGATATTCCATTGAAAGATAATGCTATAGAGATATCCTTTGCCAAATATGCAGAGAATCTAAGATGTGGTTACAGAGATATCAGCAATGAAAAGGTTTAACACAAAACTTTGACATAAAAGTAGATGAACAGACAGACAGCCCACCCAGGGGCTTAGATATTCTATATGAAAGGTAATGCTATAGAGATATCCTTTACCGAATATGAATACATGTGGTTACAGAGATATGAGCTATCAAAAAGGTTTAACGCAAAACTTTGACGTAAAGGTTGATGAACGGCGGGACAGACGAAAACTATATATCCCCTGATATACTTCGTATGACGGGGACATTATTAGGTAAATGGATTACCAGATGAACACAGGTGGTCTTCTTAACGAGTTAAAGTTTAATCACTTTAATAGTAATTGATGTTTCAATAGAAAGGGAAAGACCGATGCTTTTAACGGAGTAAGATCAATGAAAAGAAAAAAAAAAAACAATAAAAAATCAGATGTTTTTTTTTCATATTTCTAGACCGCTCCTACCCATGCTGCTCCTCAACAACGAGGAACTGCATGCGTGCCACCGATCCTCGTTGTTGAGGAGCCTGCATGGGTAGGAGCGGTCATTTTTTTCTCTATCTTTATTTTCTGGATCCCAAGACTGTTATCCGTTCCCTTCTCTTTCCATTTGTCTGTGAGCATCTGAAATCAATCAGTACATGTCATACTTTGTTGATTGTGAATGATCGGAAACTTGACTTCTATGCAACGTCGCATCGACGTTGACGCAATGTGCTAACGTTACGCCGACGTTCCTTCACGCTGGATAGAGAGCCAAAACTAAAAAGGGTAAAGAAGTGGCGCACATGCCGATCCTTGTTGTTGAGGAGCCCGCATGGGTAGTAGCGGTCATTTTTTTTCTTTCTTTATTTTCAGCATTCCGTGTCTGTTAGTCTTTCCTTTCTCTTTCCATTCGTCTGAGAATCTGAAATCATTCAGCACATGTACAGGTCATACTTTATTGATTGTTTATTGGTTGTTCTGTATGTTGATTTGAGGTTTAACGTCTCCGTCAACACTCTAAAGGTCAATCTGGAGACGTTGCTTCCAACGTGAGGAACTTTTACCTGACATTGAGATGTAAGGACTTCTCAAGCCCTGCCGCCCAATAAAACCAATAGGGTTTTGAAGCATGGACGTGCCGACTCGTACAGCTTTGCCTGGGCAGGCTTAGATTAGGTTCTTTGATTATTTGTGTTCACGGAGATGTTGCACTGATGAGTTAGGAGGCCTTCATGCGGACTGAACAAATTATTTGTCTAAATCGCGACGGAAGTATGGGCGAGGATTGTGGCCACGTAAAATTGATTTAAGTCCCCCAGTGGAAATCTTTCCACTGACCGTTCCAAGGCGGTTCTTATTTATGTTGTTGTTTGTTACTTACTGTGTGTATCACTTGTGTATTTTTATTTTGGATGGCCATATGGCCATTTTGTGGGAAAGTAACTGTCCTTTATATGGCCTTCCTTTATTTAGGTTTCCATTATGGTCTGGTCGCTTCATGTTTGTGTTCCTTTCCCTTTGGTGTCTTTGATGGGTGGAGTAAGTTAATTGTATCGATTCCTGATCTTTGTTTTACTTCTACTTTAGATATCTAAGCAGTACACCAGTACTCATGTGCAGGTCGATTTCAACTCTGTGTGGAAGCATCATGCAGCCCATTTATTTCTTCAAGCCCCGATGGGCGGGGCCAACTTCGTTGATTGTAGATTACATGATACCAAGCGGACACAAGACTTCTATGCAATGTCACATCAACTTGATGCAATGTGCAAATGTTGCGTGGACGTTGATACGACGTTGCATATTTGTTGTGTGAATGTTAGATAGAGAGTCGAAAATAAAAAGAGGTTAAAGAGGTGGCGCGCATGCCGATCCTTGTTGTTGAGGAGCCCACATGGGTAGGAGCGGTCATTTTTTTTTCTCTTTCTTTATTTTCAGCATTCCGTGTCTGTTGGTCTTTCCTTTCTCTTTCCATTCGTCTGAGAATCTGAAATCATTCAGCACATGTACAGGTCAAACTTAATTGTTTATTGGTTGTTCTGTATGTTGATTTGAGGTTTAACGTCTCCGTCAACTCTCTAAAGGTCAATCTGGAGACGTTGCTTCCAATTTGAGGAACTTTTACCTGACATTGAGATGTAAGGACTTCTCAAGCCCTGCCGCCCAATAAAACCAATAGGGATTTGAAGCATGGACGTGCCGACTCGTACCGCTTTGCCTGGGCAGGCTTAGATTAGGTTCTTTGATTATTTGTGTTCACTGAGATGTTGCAATGATGAGTTAGGAGGCCTGCATGCGGACTGAACAAATTATTTGTCTAAATCGTGACGGAAGGAAGGGCAAGGATTGTGGCCACGTAAAATTAATTTAAGCCCCCTAGTGGAAATCGTTCTACTGACAGTTCCAAGGCGGTTCTTCTGTGGCGGTTTATTTATTTATGTTGTTGTTTGTTACTTACTGTGTGTATCACTTGTGTCTTTTTATTTTGGATGGCCATATGGCCATTTTGTGGGAAACTAACTGTCCTTATGGACTTCCTTTGTTTAGGTTTCCATTATGGTCTGGTCGCTTCATGTTTGTGTTCCTTTCCCTTTGGTGTCTTTGATGGGTGGAGTAAGTTAATTGTATCGATTCCTGATCTTTGTTTTACTTCTACGTTAAATATCTAAGCAGTACACCAGTACTCCTGTGCGGGTCGGTTTCAGCTCTGTGTGGAAGCATCATGCAGCCCATTTATTTCTTCAAGCCCCGATGGGCGGGGCCAACTTCATTGATTATAGATTATAGATAAAATGATACCAAGCCGACACAAGACTTCTATGCAATGTAGCATCGACTTTGATGCAATGCGCAAATGTTGCGTGGACGTTGATACGACGTTGCGTATTTGTTGTGTGAACGTTAGATAGAGAGTCGAAAATAAAAAGAGGTTAAAGAGGTGGCGCGCATGCCAACCTCGTCAATTAGGAGCCCGCATGGGTCTGCGATCATTTTTTTCCCTCTATTTTTTTTCAACATCATGTATATATGCAAATAACTATGTTCTAATAAAAATTGATTCACACTTATATGGACGTTTATTTGTCATGTTTTAAAACACCGTCTCGCCAAAGAATATATCCAGCAGGCACGGGATATAATTGTCACGTCAGATCAACATCCATGCAACGTCATTCCTTTAATGCAACGTCACTTCTACGTCGTTGCAACGACGTTGATTTGACGTTGCGATGTGTGCCTGCTGGGTAAGAAGAACGGGCCATAGATTTGTTGCTAGATAATCTCATGCTTTAGAATCTGCCCTGTCATTATAGAATGTCGGACCAAAGTCGGGTGTTTGCAGATGGCGATACGGTGTAACAGCTTATCGCTGTCAGTCTGACGTTGGCCAGTTGTTTGAGGCTGGCTAATGCAAATGCCATACATAGCATAGCCTACATAGCCGTTTGGCTAAATATATATGGGTTGAGTTATTTTAGGTCCGTTTTTTTTTAATACAGGAATGAAGGTGTGAGGTAAAAATAGTTGTGTATGCTGTAAGCCTCTTCAAACTGTGCATAAAGAATGAAATATCAAAGTAAAAATGACCATAGCACAGAAAATCGGGTCCGATCCGGTGTTTGTACATAACCCAAGCCAAATTACGTCCAAGAAATCCCAAGATCCCAGCTGCCACCCCAGGGACACGCTGACCCCAATCGAGACTGTCAGGTTTGTAAATACATGCTGAAGAATTGTGATCATTACTCCTCCTTAATTGCAAAAAGAGACCCTATAGAAAATTATTTTAGTGCTGAATAGCTCTTAACTGTGAAATATTTATACTGTAACATTAAAAACCTTGGTACCCTGGTAAACCGCTTAGAGGATCTAAGCCTGTCCATGAACCGCGGTGAGAGGCGGACCATCCATGCTAATAAACCCTATTGGTTTCATTGGGCGACAGGGCTTGAGATGTCATTTCATCTCAATGTCGGGTAAAAGTCTATCTATCTATCTATCTTCTGATACTGCGTCGGTCACATTTGACCATTACCGCAGGTGTATATTACATGCACTCCAGGTTTTGCAGGATGAAAGCCTACACAGTAATCATGTAATTACGGTAGGGATCTTTAACCTGCACAGGGGGCCTCCAGTTAACGTCCCGATCCGAAGGATGGTGCACTTTATGACATTCATCCCTGCAAATGATGCCAATGGAGCGTGTTTGGACACCGAAATTTTATCGCCGCTGCCGGGGATCGAACCCGGGACCTCTAGCATCAGAGGCAAGTGCACTAACCACTGAGCTATCACGCTTCCACAAAATTGGAAGCAACGTCTCCAAAATGACCTTTAAACCTGGAGTGTATGTAATATACACCTGCGGTAATGGTCAAATGTGACCAACGCAGTATCAGAAGATAGATACAGTGTTGACAGGGACGTTAAACCTCAAATCAAACAAACAAAACCTTGGTACCATTCGAAGCCAGGCTAGCCCGTTGACAAAACACGGACCTTTTACGGACCTACGGACCAATGAAAATTCAATAAGTCCGTAAATAGTATTATTTTATCAGTTTAGTTTGTATTCGGTCCGTGAAGGGTCATTTATGATCCGTGAAAGGTCTATGGTCCGTGAATGGTCAGTTATGGTCCGTAAACGGTCCGTAAATTAATAATAGTCCGTTGTCAGATAAGGTCCGAAAAATAGAAGTTGTTGGTCCGTGAAAAGTGGGCCCGTAAATGGTCAGATGAAGTCCGTAAAATGCAAGTTATGGTCCGTAAAACAACCGAAATAAATGACTACGATTTTTTCAAATTTTATATATTTGTACGTTACGACCTACAATCTAAAACTTTGATGGTTTTTGATAATTTCACTTGCCTTATATATTTGTATGTTACGACCTACAATCTAAAACTTTGATGGTTTTTGATAATTTCACTTGCCTTACTGACTGTGTGATATTCTGGCATTTCGGATGAAACCATTTTTGGCATTTTGAGCAAGTAAACATAAAACCAGAATTGGGCATGCGGCAGGTACAAAAGAATGGAATTCCAGTCACTTTCAGAACAGCCTACATTACTTAATTTTCTGTGTGGGAAAGCTGTTATGTTTTTAGCCTCAATGCCTTTGATGAGGTGATCTCTCATTTTGGGGACGGTATACCTTATGCCACTTGGGTCAATTCCGTTCAAGATACTTACCATATTTGCAATGGCGTAAACGCCAAAGTCATTTGAATTTGTTTGTACGGAACATTTAAGGTGCCTTACAAAGATTTTTGGCATCGCACTGAACATTATGTTTGCAATTGCCATTTCAGTAGCTGCTGAAATGTACGAACCGCCTGCACTGTCATACAAATTGACGACACCTGCGTCACAATTGGAATTGGAGAAACAAACCCAGTGCAAACCGCCATCATTCGGATGGGTATTTACAATTTGTACAAAGGGCACTGAAGCTGGTTGGAACTCGGGCTTTGCAGCATAAAGTACGGACTGCATTCCATGCTCATGTGGGAATTGCGTGCTTGATGTCAAAGGCTCTTGCCTTTCTACCATAACGGGTTCCGCCGTTGGTATTCCTAGTTCCATTAGCTGCTAAGTGTTAATTCGCGCCAACGCATAACTTCGACGTATTTGAGTATGTGGGTATCTATGACAACGTAACGTTACGTTATCAGTTACATCAGGTTATTGTTACAATGTCCGTGTTTTATTAAGTCCGTAATAATATATGTCCGTGGTTTGTAAAGTCCGTGAATAATAGGTCATTGGCGGTCCATAGAAATACCAAAACGCACCAAAACACCAAAACGCACCTGTATTTACCAAAACGCACTGCCAATATTGGATTTTTCTATGTAGGGTAGGGTGATTTAGAGGATTAGACACTTAGAAACAAATATATATAACTATATATAATATATATTTAGGATATAAATAAATATAGGCGTTTATACATATTATACATTTGAGCCAGGGCTCAGCAGTTCCTACCAAAACGCACTGTCCATATTGGATTTTAAGAACGCCACTCTGATGCGGAAAAAGTATTTCCGAATGCCGCAGTTTTTATTGGTCTCAGTGTGCCCCGACAAGTTTACAGGATCAGGGTCAAAGTCCCTGGAATGCAGTCTGATCCATCATGTTAACAAGTCTGTGTAATAAGCACCCCTCTAAACACCACGTTATACGCTGATAACTGCAGTTTACAGGGGTAGACACTTTTTTTTTCTTATTTCCGTGCTCCAAGACATAGGTTGTGGGTACTCGTTAGAATCAACTCAACGAGCGGTTTTAACGAACACCCACAATCTATATTTGGAGTATACATAAGAAAAAACATGTCCAAAAATTCCAGGCTCATTCTGATGCGCGCCTGACGGATAATCAGGAGGACGATCTGGCGAGTAAAAGCGTGGCTATGTAAACTGACCGGTTCAACAATGACCTAAAATAGTTTTGACTAGGCCGTTAAAATCAAATACAAACAAAATGAAGGCCTGATGTTGCTTAGTTACATTGCGCTACACGGAACACAACTCGGTCTAAACAATGATGTGCATTATAGATACATTATCCCAGCTAGCACAAAATAGCGGGCCAACGTCGGGCAGACAGCGATACGACACTGTCGGCCCGACGTTGACTCGACATGCTTTGCTGGCTGGGATATCTATAGCCCATAAGGAGCATCTGAGTATTAAAGTTCAAGATAAAAGGTAAGCTTACCAATGCACAGCAAATCCCAATATTGGCAGTGCGTTTTGGTAAATACAGATGCTATTCCACTGACATCTGACACTGGCATGATAGATACATTATCTACAGCCCAAAATGAACATCTGAGTATCAAAGTTCAAAATAAAAGGCTCACGTTATTAAAAGATACCAATAACCCTTATATATATAATAATTCGGCCCCCGCCCATAGGGGCTTGAAGAAATATATTGGCTGCATGATATGCTTCCACGCACACACTTCCGGCCCGCACACTAGTACTGGTAAACCGCCCTGGCTAAAATGTTAACATGTATATTAATTTATCAATATATTATTATTATATATATATTTCTAATCCTTTTTTGAAAAACTGCTGAATTTCCCTCTAGCATACATAGAAAAATCCAATATCGACCGTGTTTTGATAGCGTTTTGGTAGGAACTGCTGTGCCCTGGCTCAAATGTTAATATTATATCAATTTATCTATCTATATATTTATATATATTTATGTATTATATATAGATATATTTATTAGTTTCTAGGTGTCTAATCCTCTTAACAAATGCTGAATTCACCCTACCCTACAAAGACAAATCCAATATTGGCAGTGCGTTTTGGTAAATACAGGTGCGTTTTGGTGTTTTGGTGCGTTTTGGTATTTCTATGGACCCGGTCATTGGTTTGTAAAGTCCGTGAATAATAAGTCCGTGGTTTGTCAAGTGGTCCGTGAATAACTGGTCCGTATTATGTCATGAAGTCCGTGTATTGTTATTAGGTCCGTGAATAACTGGTCCGTATTATGTCATGAAGTCCGTGTATTGTTATTAGGTCCGTAAGTCCGTGAGTCCGTAATTGGTCCGTGTTTTGTCAGCCACCGCCAGGCTACCATGATTACTGTGTAGGCTTTCATCCTGCAAACCTGGAGTGTATGTAATGTAGGCCGTAATGTAAACCTGCCGTAATGGTCAAAATGTGACCGACGCAGTATCAATAGATAGATAGGCTGATAGGTAGATATAATCTCTTCAATTGCATTGTTTTTGGAATAACTGACTCACCCTTTGATGATTATGACATGTCAGAATTATTTTTGTTTTCTTCTTAATTTGCTCTCATACTCTGATATGCTCAATGTTTTTTTTTTTTGTTTTTTTTTATTCTCTTAGCTCCTGAATCCTGATCAGACTACGTTAAACGGATAAGAGACCTGTAGTGTTTGGTTTTTCACTCCATCAGGAAATGGACTCTCCCGGAAGTGTCGTTATAATACCGCAAGCTACCGCAAAGTACCGCAAGGTAGGGTAACAAGACGTTTCGCCCCAAGACGTTCCTATCTATCTATCTTCATATACTGAGTCGGTCAAACTTGGCCATTACCTCAGTTGGGTGGTGCGCTAAATTTAGAATTTAGCAAAAGAAAAAAAAAAAAAAAAAAAAAACACACCCACTGGATGAGTTCTTAAAACTATTTACAATCTGCTTTCAGAGGTGTACTAAAACGCACACCTCTGGATCCCAATCTACACTATGCGGGCTTTGAACTCCTCTGCAGTTTTGGCATTTACCACAGAGGAGGGAAGACTATTCCACTGAGGAATAGTTCTAGGGAAGAAAGAATTCTTCAGGGCATCACTATAGGCCTGGTACCTACGATATTGACTGTTGTTTAGTTTTGATGCCCTTGTTTGAGTTGAAGTAGTCACAGGGGTCAAGTATTTATCTTTATTAAGAGACACTGTGTCAGAGTGAATCTTATAAAAGAAGGTTAAAGAGGACTGCTCGCGACGGGCCTCCAAGGATGGCCACTCCAGCTCATCGAGCATATCACCAACACTGCTTCTGTTCCGCCATCGCCTGCAGGTCCATCGGGCAGCCGTTCTCTGAACCTTCTCAACCTGCTGAACCTGAGTTTTAACATGGGGGTGCCAAACAGGTGATGCATACTCTAATTGAGGTCTAACCAAGGTTTTGTATGCAACACCCTTTGTCTGCCTAGGTGCAAAAGCCAAATTACGTCTAAGAAACCCTAATGTCCTAGTTGCTTTAGAGGTAATCTCAGAAATATGTTGACCCCAATCAAGATTATCAGTAATGGTGATACCAAGATATTTTGCGGATTGGACATGTTCCAAAGTATGCTGATGTAATGAGTAGTTGAATTTAATCTGCTTGTCTGGAGGGTGCCGTGACACCCTCATTGAATGACATTTGGCCACATTGAACTTCATTTGCCAATCGGCCTCCCAACGTGCTAGGCTATCCAGGTCATCTTGTAAGATAAGACAGTCAGAAGTAGTATATATGTTCCTATACAAAACACAATCATCAGCAAACAAACGAACAGATGACCTGATATTATCAGGAAGATCGTTAATAAATATCAAGAAAAGGACCGGTCCAAGTACCGAACCTTGTGGGACACCGGACAAAACAGGGACTGGATCCGACGCTTGGCCGTCAAGTACAACTTGTTGAGTGCGTCCAGAGAGCCATGAGCTAACCCACTTAAGTGTGGATCCTCTAATCCCATAATGATCTAGTTTGTACAATAGCCTCCTGTGAGGTACCTTGTCGAAGGCCTTTGCAAAATACATGATAATCAGGTCAGTCTGTTTGTGGCCACGATTAATGGCCCCATCCAGATTGCTCACTATGTCATGGTAGAACTGAACTAATTGAGTTTCACAAGACCTTCGACTTCGGAAACCATGCTGGCAGTCAGCAAGAATGCTTTCAAAGGCTAGGTGCTTCCTCCCCCCCCCCGGTCGTTTTCCCCCTAGTCGTTTCGACTCCTTTTTTGGCCCCTAGTCGTTTCGCCCCCCCCCCCTAACCCTAGTCGTTTCGCCCCCAAAATATTTTCCCATTGTATCGATTCCTGATCTTTGTTTTACTTCTACTTTTATATATATAAAAGATTTATTATCTCCATATGTGACAGAGACAAAAGGTGAGAGAGAGAGAGAGAGAGAGAGAGAGAGAGAGAGAGAGAGAGAGAGAGAGAGAGAGAGAGAGAGAGAGAGAGAGAGAGAGAGAGAGAGAGAGAGAAGAACATGTAATTTAAAATAAAATGTTAATTAGGAATTATGATAAGTTTGGATCAATACCGTTAATCACATTGTTTATTTGATTTGACACATTAATCATGCAATTAATGCGATTAATGATGAGGTGTGAAAACACGCACTCTTTGCAAAGTTAAACGTCTTTAATTATCGCTTAAGCACCTTTACCAGAGTTGTTTTAAATTGGTCGGTTGGTTCGTTAATAGAGTCGGTCAGCAAAGATTAATGGTGAGGTGTGACCACACGTGCTCTATGAAAAATCAATTGTCTTTAATGATCTCTTTTTCACCTTTAAATTGGTTAATTTATTTATTCAACTGTCACGTTACACTTTCATGTGTTTAATTTAATGTTGGTGTTTACTCTATTTTTTTCTTATTATTTTTTGTCAATTGTACTCTGTTTTTGTTATAACATTTTTTTTTTCAGACCAGACAATTGTTGCTGTTTTCCAGTTTCCCCGTGTCGCGGGTCGTCAGCTGGTGGGGTCCCAGGGAACGAATCCATGCTGGCACTACACCGTAGCCGCTCGGTGGTACCCCCATTCTCCGTTGCCGGTGAAAGGGGAGACCATCGCTCGGCTCCATCCCCGTCTGTCCGTGCCATCGTATGTCCGCCGCAGTCAGTCGAAATCGTCGTCTGCTCGATGTTATGATTTTTCGCTTGTCAACATGTCGGACCGAGTCAGAGCAGGAAAGGGTCCTGTAGGTGGATTTTGTCGCCTCACTCCCCAGGTGTCTTCGGGGCAACGAGCATCTATCTATCTATCTTCATATACTGAGTCGGTCAAACTTGGCCATTACCTCAGTTGGGTGGTGCGCTAAATTTAGAATTTAGCAAAAAAAAAAAAAAAAAAAAAGAACACACCCACTGGATGAGTTCTTAAAACTATTTACAATCTGCTTTCAGAGGTGTACTAAAACGCACACCTCTGGATCCCAATCTACACTATGCGGGCTTTGAACTCCTCTGCAGTTTTGGCATTTACCACAGAGGAGGGAAGACTATTCCACTGAGGAATAGTTCTAGGGAAGAAAGAATTCTTCAGGGCATCACTATAGGCCTGGTACCTACGATATTGACTGTTGTTTAGTTTTGATGCCCTTGTTTGAGTTGAAGTAGTCACAGGGGTCAAGTATTTATCTTTATTAAGAGACACTGTGTCAGAGTGAATCTTATAAAAGAAGGTTAAAGAGGACTGCTCGCGACGGGCCTCCAAGGATGGCCACTCCAGCTCATCGAGCATATCACCAACACTGCTTCTGTTCCGCCATCGCCTGCAGGTCCATCGGGCAGCCGTTCTCTGAACCTTCTCAACCTGCTGAACCTGAGTTTTAACATGGGGGTGCCAAACAGGTGATGCATACTCTAATTGAGGTCTAACCAAGGTTTTGTATGCAACACCCTTTGTCTGCCTAGGTGCAAAAGCCAAATTACGTCTAAGAAACCCTAATGTCCTAGTTGCTTTAGAGGTAATCTCAGAAATATGTTGACCCCAATCAAGATTATCAGTAATGGTGATACCAAGATATTTTGCGGATTGGACATGTTCCAAAGTATGCTGATGTAATGAGTAGTTGAATTTAATCTGCTTGTCTGGAGGGTGCCGTGACACCCTCATTGAATGACATTTGGCCACATTGAACTTCATTTGCCAATCGGCCTCCCAACGTGCTAGGCTATCCAGGTCATCTTGTAAGATAAGACAGTCAGAAGTAGTATATATGTTCCTATACAAAACACAATCATCAGCAAACAAACGAACAGATGACCTGATATTATCAGGAAGATCATTAATAAATATCAAGAAAAGGACCGGTCCAAGTACCGAACCTTGTGGAACACCGGACAAAACAGGGACTGGATCCGACGCTTGGCCGTCAAGTACAACTTGTTGAGTGCGTCCAGAGAGCCATGAGCTAACCCACTTAAGTGTGGATCCTCTAATCCCATAATGATCTAGTTTGTACAATAGCCTCCTGTGAGGTACCTTGTCGAAGGCCTTTGCAAAATCCATGATAATCAGGTCAGTCTGTTTGTGGCCACGATTAATGGCCCCATCCAGATTGCTCACTATGTCATGGTAGAACTGAACTAATTGAGTTTCACAAGACCTTCGACTTCGGAAACCATGCTGGCAGTCAGCAAGAATGCTTTCAAAGGCTAGGTGCTTGTTAATGTTGCTGACTAATATATGCTCCAGGGTTTTGCAACAGATGCATGTGAGCATCCCCTTGCCTTGTAGCCATTCGCCGCGCTCCGTCCTGAGATGTGTGTGAAACGGTGCCGTGACCTTTCCAGGTCTCGGGGGACTTATAT
>OY757011.1:185252120-185363850 GCA_963580285.1 Lucinisca nassula
TCTGGGATTGAAGATATAGATTGGGCTGCAATGTACTTCCACGCAGAGCTGAAACTGACTGCACATGAGTACTGGTAAACTGTTTAGAAGGTCTAAGCCTGTCCATTCAAAGAGCCTGCCAGGCAAAATGGTGGGAGTCAGACCTTCTATGCATATATACCTACTGGTCCCATTGGGGGCGGGAGGGGGTGATGGCACAGGGCTTGAGATGTAATTTAATCTCAATGTTGGATAAAAGCTCCACACAAATTGGAAGCAACGTCTCCAAAATGACATATAAAGTGTTGACGGGACGTTAAACCTCAAATCAAACAAACCAATGCACAGTTTTTGTATCCTGTAATCATTGTTTGGTGTTGAGCTTGTCGTGCGTTTGGTATCTTATCCTATACATATTATTTTATGTATGAGCACGTTTTTAAACTTTTTACAATTGGATGTCAGTTTATATGAAAGACAACCAATGACCCAGGTTCTATAGAGAAGAAGTTTTATCATAGAGGATGTTTACGGGTTTGAATAGACTTTTTATCAACCGCCAAGTTTATCTACTTACAATCGCGCTTGAGAAGTTAAAAACTGTTCGAAATTGAAGTGAACCGAGCCATTTGACTGGAGGTAAACGTAGCGCCACTTGAGAAGGCATTTTTGGGATATATCAAGTATATCTTTTTGATGTTCTATCAAATAAAGGAGCCGGCCTCGGTAGCTCAGTCGGATGCGCGTCTAACTGGTGATCAGGAGGAGCGGGTTCGATACCACCGGGATCGGCAACATTCATTCGTGGAGATTGATCATGGAATCTTTTCTACGGTCATTCTCTCCCTTCCGCTGATTCAAGAAGGGCAGATGTTAGTTTCTGGCGAAAGAATGTGCACTATACTGGTCACCCGCTTACGTATAAGGCTGCCCAGGAAAAGTGTGGATAGGTAAACTGACCGGCTCGAAACTGACCTAAATAGTGGAGCGTGATAGCTCATTGGTTAGTGCACTTGCCTCTGATGCTAGAGGTCCCGGGTTCGATCCCCGGCAGCGGCGATAAAATTTCGGTGTCCGAACACGCTCCATTGGCATCATTTGCAGGATGAATGTCATAAAGTGCACCGTCCTTCGGATCGGGACGTTAACTGGAGGCCCCCTGTGCAGGGAGAACCATCCCCTGTGCAGGTTAAAGATCCCTACCGTAATTACATGATTACTGTGTAGGCTTTCATCCTGCAAAACCTGGAGTGTATGTAATATACACCTGCGATAATGGTCAAATGTGACCGACGCAGTATCAGCAGATAGATAGATAGACTGGGCCGTTAAACTCCAATACTAACAAAACAAAATAAAATAAAGGAACATGTATGTTGCATTTATTAGAATCGCCTCATCAATACACATTTTCCAGATATGTAACAGTAAGAAAATGTTCCCCTTAAAAGTTGTTTGTTTTGTTTTATTTGAGGTTTATTGTTCCCGTCAACACTATATGGATTTTGGAGACTTTTTTTTTCTTCAATTTTGTGGGACTTATACCCGACATTGAGATGAAATGACATCACAAGCCCTGCCTACGAATGAAAAAAAAGGTTTATATGCATGAACGACTCTGGGCAGGCTTAATCCTAAGCGGTTTACCACTACCCATGTGCGGTCGGTTTCAGCTCTGCGTGGAAGCATCATGCAGCCCAATTTATTTCTCCAAGCACTGATGGGACGGATCTCCATGGCATAGTGGATAAGAACTCTTACTCTTAATCATTAGGTATCTCACCGATGTGATTCGAGCCTGGCTCGGGTCACATATGAGACGTCAAGTCTTGCACGGAAGGCCAGGTGTTTTTTCTCCGGGTACTCTACTGACTCGATATAAGTGAAATAATCTTGAAAGGGGATCTCCTTTATAAATTGTACATCAACTATTGTTTATCGGGTACTGTCCATTATGTTAACAAGTCCGTGAAATGAACACCCTTGTAAACTCGACTTTATATGCTCATTCGATTTCGTCTCAAACGAACATTAATATTATGTTGTAAAGGGACATCAGCCCATTCTCCATACACCTCGCATCCCCCCCCCCCCCCCCCCCCCCGCCATCCCCCTTGCACTGCCCTTATTCATCAATAAAAAAATACTGTTCACAAAAATTAGCGGATATTTTACTTTCAGGCTGAATATTGGGAAATAAATTAATCGTTAGCTGGCCAAAATGCATTTAATGCAAAGGACTATTAGTCTGTGTCGAATGGGAATCTCGTGCAAAATTCATGACGATTTTTGACGACCTATACCAAATTAAACTTTAGGGCATATGAAATGATTTCAACCAGTTCGTCGCCCTGAGACCCGCGTCTGGGAAAAATAATGACGTCATCAAAATGGCGGCCATTGCGCTATTTACACAATCATATTTAATGAAACTGAAAGTAGGTAAGCTTGATAAAAGTTATTTTTATCACTTTAAATGTCTTTGTGGGTCCTTATGTGTGATACGAAACTGTTCGTATCATCAACATGTGCACCAAAACGCAATACCGTACTCGCTCCATAAAACGCCCCGGGCGCTTAAAATTTGATAAAAAGCAGGGGTGCTTAATGTACACAAAGCTTCTACCAGATTGTGCATTTAAGTCTGTTAAAATGTAAAAAAAAAATGCAATTATCTAGCCAGCATTGCAATTTTGTCGCTTTAGAATCCAATACCATATTTGCTCCAAAAACGCCCCGTGCGCTTAACATTTGATAAAAAGAAGCGGCCCATAATATGAAGAAAGCTCCTACCAGAATGCACATTCTAGACTGGGAACTAAGTAAAATGTCCCTTGTCATAAGCATTTTGATGTTTACGCATATCAAGTGAGAAACAGTAATCACAGACTCATTGGGATGGTTTGGTCATAGAATGCAGAGACCCTGCGATATAGGGGGGACACAAACATTTCTTGCATGATAAATTCTAAAGTAGATTAAGGCTACTGATTCAGAAATATTCACTTTTGGTTAAGTATGAAAATTGTTCTTTAAATGCGGAAAGAGCTATCCTTACATTTTCTTGGGAAACAGGGACGCTTATAGAAGCAGGGGCGATGCCTGAGATGAATACAGTATGCTATCACAGGTACATTACAACAGTATTGTACGTTGTACTCCAGTCACACAAAAAAGTAACATACTATTTTGATTAATGACCGAAGGTTTTGCTATCATTAAGATACATTTCCCTGAAAGGACAGAACTTGCCAAACTAAAGGCACGCTAGACTCCTCAAAAGTCGCCGTCATAAAACTCAGCAACAATGTTCTTGCATGCATCTGCTTCAGCTCCACAAGAGCACAAGTCAGTGCAAAACAAATTATTGGACTTGCATTTGCAGCGCGAAGTGTCGCAAGCAGATTTACTGCAACCACATTTTACCAGCTGGAGCAGGGTCTCTGGAGCAGGAGGCAAGGTAGTCACATTAGGGATATAAATATCACCATCCCGTCTCCAACCATGGGTTTCAGGCAATGGTATATTGGGAGTAGGTTCAGTTGCAGATTTCCATGTGATGCACTGATAGTGGGACCTCTCTACACTTTCCAGGAAAGCAGCTCTAGTTGGTGGTAACTTGTTGGATTCGGCCTGTTTTCGACGAAACATCCACCACCTTATCTCAGTGAGATTACTTATTGATGTTCCTGGTTGATACAGCAGACAAACATATTTTTCGAGAGCTGTCCTAGTGTCGTCCTCCAATGGGACCTGGCCAAGCTTGTTGAATGCTTCATGAATAGAGGATTCTGCGTTGCTGAATGCCTGCCAACATGATATTTTACCCTTGCCTGACAATGACCCAGTAATATCTGCACCGGAAAAGGCATGCAATCCAATAAGAGCTCTGCTTTTGAGATCACCCAGGGCATCGCATATAGCTGCTAGCTTTATTTTCCTTCTCCTCTGGCCACTTCCTGTGACAAAGAGTGTATCCTCTGGTAATTTGTCAAAATGGGCAAGGCACAGAATGAAGACATCCGTGCCAGCTGAATGAATATCAATTTTAGATACTCCTTGTCTGGACACGTCGACTGCATGGAGGATTAATTTCGTGTCTGCTTCTTCCTGACTACTGGCGAGGTGCTCATAGTCGCCTTTAGTAGCTACGATCTTGTCCCGATACGTTACCACATATGATTTGTCTGTTCCTTTCACATATTCTATCAGATTGACAGAAAGATAAGCCGTCAACTCATCCTTTGTTGTTGAACTTGACAGCAGCACTTTCATAGATACATTCTCAATTCGACTTGAGTCTGTGATATGATATGCAATGCTTTGTTTACTGCCAAGTCTTCTTGTTCGAGTTTCTGTCTTGAGTGATCTCTTAACATCGTTTCTGTCAAAAATCAAATGCACTTCTTCGTAACGGTTGTAAAATCGTGTTACTTTCTGACAAAAATGATCTGAAAGATCTTTGCATGTCTTGATGGACTTGGGCTTGTCCAGGCCTTGCACTATAACCATCGCGTCAACAACTGCAACTCTGCCTGTTTCGCTGGTTACAGTGGGTGCGTCGTTTGACAAAACAGGTTGCACCGCTTGTTTCTCCAGAATAGCCATTAGTTGACTTTTGTCAGAGCAATGATTCATTAATCCATCTGCTGCAACAACGACCTCGGCACAACTGATAGCTCATAAGTGCCTATAGTTCTCTCCAGGCTTATGTCAGGTCTAGAATTGGCGACAATGAGCATTCTTGCAAACAAACCCCTGTCTTCTTTCAACTCCACAGTTTTGTCGCCAACTTTAAGCTTTGTTTCCTTGTTTCCTTCAATGAAGCCTTCCATGATTTAAGTAAAATCTTTTTCATGGGGTCCCAGACATTTATTCGCTGTTTCTTCAGTCTTGATTCAAGAAAGTCACTTTCTGATCCTACTTTCTCGATCTTTGCCAGGTCACTTTGGACATTTTCAGGAACTACAGCTTTTGTTACTATATTGATAATGTCATCACCCTCGTATTCAAACGGGTTTGTAAAACCTTGTAATGTCGTTGAAAGAGACAAAGCTGAGAAAAACAACTTATTACGAGCTGTGTTTGACAGTTCGTAATGCTTTGATGAGGGCTTTTGGTCAAGGTTGGCTAATTGTTTTGACTCTGCCTAAAGTCTCGCTAACTCCGGGGCTACCAAAAAGAACCTTGTCCTTGCGGTCTGATTCTGAGTTATTCCAACTATTCCACCAGCTACCTTCATCCAACGATTTACCTGCTCCAATGCATGATCTGCACCAAGCGCACAAGAAGCAACTTGGGTTTTGTTCACCACCCAATTTCCTGTTGAGAACTCGTGCCATAACGCGGGATCGCTTTCCTGTAATGCAAACATTTCTGAAATATAAGAGTGGCGTCATTCTAGCGTAGTTCAGTTTGTCAAATGCAAAAAAGTACTTGACAAATGCTGCGAGGAAAAACAAATGCCCTTCCCAGTCACCATTACGAACTGCTCTGATAAATTGTAACATCAGGATAACCATTCTCATATACACCAAAATGACTTGATGCATCAAATTGCCTTCCTTGTTAAAATTTGAAAACTTTGCCTCAAAGTCTGAAGATCTGATATAGTCTTTTACCACTTCATACCCGCTGGAAATTTTCTCAAGGGATGACAAATCATTGCAGTTCTCAACGAATTTCCTGAACTCAGCTTTGCATTCATCGACGACTTCTGGGGCTCGCTTAGAAAATACTTCCATATTCATAGTGAACAACGACAGGAGGATCACGGTATGTGCTCTCACTCCCCTTTTCACATGGTTACCATCTAGTATCTGTTTTATAGTCGTTTGACCATACAGGTCGGCATGAAGCCAAGCTGCGTCAATTCCCGAATTGTCAATGAAACAGCCAATTGTCCGTAGCATAGCAATAACTATGTGGAGTTCACCCGGACGTAGCACAATATTTTTGAGTCCATTCTTCTTTGCCATGAGCAGTTTTTGAGCAGGTTTGTACAGACCCATGTCAATTGTTACAACGGTCTTGTGCTCATCTCCAACAAGAACTGTGTTTATCTTCTGAGCTTGTTTTAGTACCGTGAGAAGTGTGGAAAATCCATGTGCTGGAGCAGCAATCAATGGCGGTGTAGCAACTCTGGTCAAAGGCAATTGCTTGTTCAAAATAGAATTTAGAGCTGACCATGTTGGTGGACAACCAGCTTGCCGTAGAGTCCCAGAGTCCGGTTCTAACTCCGGTTCCATTTTTTTTTTGAGACCAACGAAAGCTGCTGCAAGCCAGCACAATTCTTTGGTATTTGCAACCTCAGTTCCTATCTGATTTGGAAATGTGCTAAATATTTCACAGTTTGGCTTCGTATCGTTTGATAAATTGCATTCTTCAATCTCAGTGATGGTTTTGGGGAGGTCGTAAAGCCGGCGATCTTCAATCTTGTCATCAAAGGCAAAGCTGGTTACTCCATCGTTGTCACTGATTCTCTGATATATATTCATGACTGTGCAATGCAATGTATTTTTTCCATCCGCAGTATCTTCTTGAAAGTCACAGTTGTCTACAGCAAAGAAAATATGTCTCCCAGGAATGAAGCTTCTAGGGACATAGACTCCTTCGTCTCCATACATGCTTACTACAGCTTGATTAGCGAGCTGAGTTTCAACTGCTATGATACGCCTGTAATCTACTGATAGGCAAAGTCCATGCAGAGAGTCTATAAGTTCCTTGCTGCGGAATTTTGTATGTACCGTCAAACCAACACTTAATTGTAATGGCGATTCATTAGAATGCTGCAATGTTAGGGTTTTCTTATTTTCACTGAGCTGCTTTCTTGTTAAACAAGCATACATTGCATGCTGAGCAAGGGTCAAAGCTCTTTTGTGAACCTGCTCATCAACATTGTCGTCATCCATGGCAAGTTTTGAAGGTCCTTGAATTAACCATCGCAAGAAAATTACGAGCGATTTAGGTACACACTTACCAAGTATCTCGTTGTTATCTTCAGAGCCGTAGAACCTCCAAGACTCTACATTCAACATTTGTTTACGTAAGGTTTTGGCAACACTGAACATATTTTGCATGTCGGTGTCTAATTGGGTTTCCTCAAAAGCCTGAATGGCCCTGTCACTTGTCTTTTTCAGAGTTACCCTTTCAGATTCATTTAATCTGCTGGGCTTACTAAATTGTATGTCATCAATATTTTCTGTCAAGATTTTTTTCATTTGAATTTTCGAAATTCCTGATTGTTCAACCCCATTGCTTTCTCTAATTTCTCGAAACTTTATTACTAAATCGTTCATTGTTAAAATCTTGCCTCTGTTGAGACTTTTCTCAACTTCGCCAAGAAATTCAATTTCGGCTGCCAATTCAGATTCGACCGTTTTAGACTTCGAACTGTCTTGGGGCTCGGCCCGCAATACATTTGTTACATGATTAACGTAACAGTTGTAATAGTACCTTACATCAATTGCATGAGCATCGTCAGGATTGATGGCAGTACTAAGACGAACACGGAAAACTTCATTCCCTGACTTCTCCACTGCTTTGCGTAATTTCTTACCAGCACTGTCTGTTTTCAGTTTAATCAATGCATGCTTTTTTGTCTCGCCCTTTTGGCA
This sequence comes from Lucinisca nassula, assembly GCA_963580285.1. Taxonomy (NCBI): domain Eukaryota; kingdom Metazoa; phylum Mollusca; class Bivalvia; order Lucinida; family Lucinidae; genus Lucinisca; species Lucinisca nassula. The sequence continues at coordinate 185,259,716 of OY757011.1, forward strand.
AAAGAAACATACTCTGTTATCAAAAGGTTCAACAGACCGACAGGTTAGTATCGGGCTAGCCCGACTTTGTTTAGATTCCTCTAAAACATAGCTTGGTCCAGCATGGCTTGCTATCGCTTTCTTATATCGAGCTTTCGCTCTTGCAATATTGTTTTTACTTGTGGTGTTTTTGTAACACTCTTTATGCCAAGTTACACCTTTTTCTTTCAGCAAAGTGGTTGATATATCACCAAGCTGCCTACTTCTCTCTGGGTATATTCCATCCCCGTATTTCCCGCGAGTATGGATGGAATCAAGTATTTGTTCGTAAGAGCTCGGTTTCTCCCACAGAAGCTTGGCTTTATCGTCTGTTTGACAGACAATACAAAGGTTCCAAACAATTTCCATACGCGGCCTCTTTGGGTCACTTGGTCCACCCTCGTCGACGTCGGACATAGTTCAGAACAAATATTAATCAACAGGAAATAAACATACACAAAAACTAGTTCAACTAATCAGATTGGGGAAGACAGGCTCACAGGAAATAGGAATAGAAAAAGGTACAACGGACAGACAGATTGACAGACAGATAGACATACATATAGAAATATTGATAAAAGAGTAAGTTATATAAAACGAATAATGTAGGTAGACAAAACTGTCACAAAAACAGCACGAAAATGAAACATAAACAGCGAAATAACACTTTCAATGCGTGGTTATTTGTCAAACAAAAGGATTGAAATCAATCAATTACAAGGCTACAAGCGTGGTCTATGGCTCGTGGCAACAGACAAAACAAACGCGTAGTGAATTACGTCACGCAGAGAAAACAATATCCGGCTATTAATAGATGGTGCATATATTGTCACGGTAAGATTTGTGGCAAGTTAACTTTCTAGATACCCAAAAATACCCCTATATAATATATGAGCCAGCGCATGACAAAACATATAGGAAGGTTTGAGCGGCCAGCGAAGACTCAGATCAGCCTGCGCGTTCGCTGATTGCATGTACCTACTATAGGCTACGATCTATGCAGAGATCCATAAGCAAATGGTTTTGTCATAGTGGATGGGTGCGCAGGTTGATTGAGTATCTTCTTATTGTATGTTTTGTCATGCACCGGCTCATATAGGCCCTATGTTCTCTTGCATTAAAAAAGTCATTTTTTGATAACTGTCGTTTCTTTGATACTTTTAAAACTTTTCAATCTCAATTAGACTCAATTACTTGAAATTCCATTACTATTTATAAACGTATATATAGACAGCGTTATAGCCGCAATTTTGATGACGTCATTATTCAGCTCAGACGCGGACCTCAGAGTGCCGAACTGGTTGACATTGTTGCACATGCCCCAAAGTTTAATTTGATATAGGTCGCCAAAATCGTCATGAAATTTGCACGGGACAGGTTTTCTGTCCCATATCGACATAGACTATATCAAATATCCATAACTTGAATCACACATGAATTCCAATGATCACGTCATTATCTAGCGACATAGCAACCAATCTTCTAAGCGTCAACGTCATTTTTTACAAGCCCTCAATAACGTGTTGGACCGCCTCGATTCTCACAGCAGGCAATGCATCGTCGTCGCATACTTCCAGTTAGTCTACGAATCGTGAACTGAAGGATCCTTCGCCACTCTTCTTGAAGTGCTGCACCAAGCCTACCCAGGGTCCTTGGAGGCGGATCGTGTCCCGAGGATGTCCCATACGTAATCGATGGGAGATACGTCTGGACTCATCGCATGCCATGGTTTTGTCCGAATATTTTGCCGTTGAAGGTACTCAGTGACGACGCGTGTCCGATGAGCCCTAGCGTTATTGTCTTGAAATATGAATCCAGGGCCGTCCTGCAGGGTGTAATGACGGCGCTCCATGCTGGGCACCTCCACGCTGGGGACGGTCACTCCACCGTGGGCACACACCTTTACTACAGTTACAGCTATACTTAGACGGGTTACTCGGTTCATTAAAATTGGAGCAAATTTTCGCAGGGTCTTTTCGTCCCTTCAATTCAAAGAAAATCTATAGAATCATTAACTATTTGTCATTGCCATTTTCTTAGCTCCCGTTGAGTAGAAGTCAAATTATAGCACATGGCCACTGTCCGCTTCTTCTGTGTGAGGTAAACGGCTGTGTCGTGGGCAAGCAGAGGACATGTGTTGCTAACTGTTCAGGTAGGTCATTTATATCGACAATGAACACGATCGGGCTGGAACAGAGCCATGAGACACTCCTGATGCAACTAGGACCAAGCCTGATTCTCCACCCTCAAGGATAACCCCACTGTGACCGATTTCCTATGGAGGCGCGGATCCAACCCAGTGTTTTCCCTCTTATTTCATACTGGTGAGTTTCCAAAGGAGCTTCGAGCGATTCACTTTATCAAAGGCCTTTGAAAAATCCATCAGTATCAAGTCAGTTTGTTTACCTGCACACGCAATTCCGGGTAAGGTCCTGTACGAGCATGGTCAGCTGAGTTTCCCATGACCGTTTTCCCCTGAAACCGTGCAGTAGATAATACAGTAGCGCATTGTGTTCATGTGCTTGACCAAGTGGGAAACCATAATATGTTCAAGGGCCTTGCACAGTATGCATGCGAGAGAGATCGGTCTGTAGTTAGCAGCCGATGGTTTGTCCCCATTCTTAAATATTGGAGTCACTAAAGCTCTGCATCTTTTTGCAGGGAGCCTTCCTGCCTGGAGCGATCTGGAGAGGCCACACCAAGTCTCTAGCTCCATCACTTCACCGTTTAGCTAGTAGAACCAGCAGGCACTCGCGAAAACGCAGTAATGGGTAGTTTTCCCAGTATAGGCACCCACACCACTGTCCAGGCGACCCATCTATGCCCAAGTCACATTACGTCGCCAACCCCCGCACCTCACAGTTTGGCCGGTTCGAGTAAACCAACCCCAACCTTCCACATTCATTTTCCGCACCCATTTTCCAGAGAATACGAGTTTTACCGGAACAGCCGGCTAGAAGGTCTGCTCCTTCATGTCCCACTAAGTCACTAGCTTCCGAACTTCGCCGTTTCGCTAGCAGAACCGGCAAATGCTCATTTACGCATTATATTGAGTCGGTCGATTCCAACTTGCCATACAGGTCGAAATATGTTCACAACGCGTTTGAGAAATATATTGATGTAGGTGATTTCAGGTTGATCCTGCTGGATAGTTCCTGCTAGAAGGAGATGTGGTTCCGGTTCACGTAGCTCATTAAGTGTTGATATAGGTAGGTGTCGGGGACACATTAAAAAATTGGTCATAGCCATAAGTTCCTCACCCAAACTTGATCCCATATATTTCGAAGTTGAAGTCGCCTTATAATAAGTGTATGGCTTTCCTGTTGATCATAGTTGAAGAAGAGAATCTAGCCTGTTGTTATTTACTACTATTGAATTTGGGCTTCTGTAGTTGCATCCTACTGGTAGCCTATGCCTAAGCTTAAGGGGAATGGGAACACCTTGCAGAGTTTTTCGCAATTTTTCAAAGGGAGACAACTTTCCAGACTTCCTGTTCGCTTTTTTGAGCTCCCTGTCGCAACCAGACACCGTTGTGATATGACTGAAAAATTGTTGAAAGCGACGTTAAACCCGAATTCACACACACACACACACACACACACACACACACACACACACACACACACACACACACACACACACACACACACACACACACCTGTTCGCTTTTTATAAGCTCTGTCAAAATGAAAAATGGGTCTCCTCTTAAAGGAAAGAATTTGCTCCTCAGGCACAAATTCTTTTCCTTTCAGAGATGACCCTATTGACATGGGGGACAAAAATACGTTTGCAGTAGTTGCCTCCCCTGAAGGTGTATCCATTCCCCTTGATACGAACCAAACCGACTCATTGTATTCTCAAAGTTGACAGTGTATGGGTAGAATTCACTGGGAAGAAAGGGTTCGACTCAGCCATGGTAAACCAGCCATCGGTGTTCGAGCCTTTGAAGTTTCACTGTATTTCACTAATTATTCATAATCATACTTTTTTTTAATTGAAGACAATACTGATTTTAATGGAATCGAAAAACTTTCAGAAATACCTTATCAATAGGGCTTGATTTATTTAGTAAGGACATAGTGGATTATTTCATGGCTGTTCTGAGCAAAAATCCGTAAACTATTGTACTATGTAAAACGCACTTGTCTCTATATAAAGTGGTGTTTCGAGGGAATTCATTTCACGGACTAGTTAACGTGATTGTTTACATGGGTTCTATTGATATGATTTAGCAAACATGTCCTAAAAGTTGTCTCCCTTGTAAAAGGTAGAACATATGGTTGGTGTATTCATTCACCACAAGCAGTACGAAAGGGAATAGGCGTTACTCACAGGCTCTAAAATCATCTTATGCCCCTGTTACATAGTCACGAGTTTTCTACGACATGGGCCAAATTATTACGAGTTATAACTCGGGACATGTCGTACGAGATAGGGCGAGTTGTTGCTCTGTTCTTTGGGTCAAAACTGTTCTACGAGTCCCTCGCGACACGTCTGCGACATAATCGGGAAAACTGAGACATGTTTTTTTAGACATATAGCTAGCAATCTTGTCGTAACTCGTACAAAGTCGTACTACTCGTAAGTCGTGCATAGTTGTCGTGTCTTCTCGTGTGAATGTCGTAGCTAACGTCTGATATCCCGGCAATATATCCTACTTGGTCGTAGCAACTTGTGACTAAGTCGTGGTATGTCGTAGTGGCTAATAGCAGACTAAACTCGCACGAGATCCTACGACATTACAACGAGATTTACACGACACGAATTAATTCAGTACGAGTTAGACTAGCTGCTAGTCTGATAATAAAAGTCTGATCCTTTTTTATTTTGGTATTTTTATTACATTAAAAATTATCACCTTCTTAGTATAACGGCAAGTCTATTTGGTGGAGTCTCCAAGCTTAGAATTAAAATTGAGCTAGAGAGACTAGACTTGATGAACTTTTATATACTGACTGTTCATTTTTAATGCAAAACATATATTCATTTTAACGCCTAGTGGCTAGACTAAGTACGAGTAAGCTCCGCCCACCAGACAACGCGTTGTCCCGAGAGTTTTAAACCGTTAATAATCTCGACAAGCTACGAGTTGTGCCTAGTTGAGGCGACGTGAGTACGGCAGCCACCGACAAATGGCGATATCACTATGACATGCTACGAATTGTTAACTCGGGAGAATTCGTAGCTACACTCATGACCATGTGACAGGGGTATCACTGGGGTATTTTGTTCTTCAATGTTCGGAAGATACCGAAATCGCCCTATAGGGTTCGTTTATAAGTTTCCCGCCTGTTATTGTCCACGTGACTATCGTTGACCAAGGGTAGCGGTTATTTATAGCTGCGCTTTTCACCGCTGAGGCGTCAAAGTGCAGGGTAAAGATGGTATATTTGCTAGGGTACTATCAAACAGAGAAGACCCGGATCAGACGCCATTGAACTCGGCATCTGCTCAGGGCCTACAGTTTTTGCTCATTATACTGGAACTTACGGGTTAAACAAAACAGCACAAGTCTCAGTTGAGGCTGATTTTCCCAGCCTAGACGCAGAGTCGACACCCCCCCCCCCCCCGGTGCTGCCAGTGCTTTGATTTTGAACTTTCAACGAGTGCAGAAGCCTCCGATGTGTAGTGGTTAAGCTACTCGCCTCATAAACCATGGGTCACAGGTTCGACCCCGTACTTCTCCCGACTTTGGGGTCTTTAAACCGGGGTCCCGTTTCCGTAAGACCTTAGCTGCTAGTGGGATGTAAAACTCTCTCTCTCTCTCTCTCTCTCTCTCTCTCTCTCTCTCTCACTTACGGGCACGCACGCACGCAACGGGTGCACCTGTGATCCTCCTCATCCGCAACTTGATTAATTACAGATAATTCAGATATGGAAAACACTGAACAAGATGGGTCCAGAGGTAAGGAATATCATCAACTCTCTAGGGTCGGAATCTTCAGCGAGGCCAATCCACAACCAGACATGAAACCAACAATGGAGAAGAAGCAGATTGTCAAGAACCTGGTAGTGCTTAGCGTATCCTATCTCTTCCTTTTCACAGCATTCCAGTCTCTACAGAACCTGCAGAGCAGCTTGAACACAGAGGAAGGCCTTGGCACCGCTGGGCTAGCTGTTATCTATGGTTCCGGTATATTAGCAGGGCTCCTGCTGCCACCGTTATTAATCAGTCTTCTTGGCTGTAAATGGACAATAGCCGCCAGTATGGTGTGTTATATTGTGTTCATGGCTGCCAACATGTACGCTGTTTGGGAAACTATGATGCCGGCGGCAGGTATGTTCAGTGAATGTTCAAAGACTAATACACCGAAAACGTATTTACCATAGCTCTTCAGTCCCTTTGGAATTCGCCTATTAGTCCAGATATAAGTAAATTAGGGATAAATTATTGAAAATACATGTTTTGTGCACTGTTAAGAGATTCTAATGAGTACTCAAACCATACATTTACTTCAAAGAAAATCGAAAAGACAGCTTTAACCGTTAAGATGTATGTCTACCCACGAAGGGTTCGAGAGACGTATTGATTTTTCCCTTAGTCCGTCTGTCTGTCACGTTTTCGTGTTTGCCCTGTAACTTGAAAACCGTTTGAGATATTTTCATGAAACTTCACAGAAATGTAAATCACCATGAGACGACGTGCACAACTTAAGAACCGTAACGCTGACTTGCCCACGTTTGGAGTTATTGTCCCTTTAACATTTTGAATAGCCATTTCTACCTTGTTTCCTCCTCTTACGGTTTTATGCCGATCCTTTTTGGAACCTTATACCTTTATTAAATAGGTCTGAAGATGTGCATGTGATTCCATAATCTTCACTTATTTTTGCGTTTTTAACTTACATTTTTTGTGCATGGCTCCGAGTCAGTAGTAATTACCTTGTGCCTACAGTTTTATACCGATCCTCCTGAAACTTCACATGTATCTTAATGATGGTTTGAAGATGTGCATGTGCCGCTTTTTGCAGAATCTTGAAATATATCTTAAATTTAGTTGTTGTTTTTTTCTCACGTTTTACACATCTTTAACTTAGACTTTACCTTGTGAGGGCAACCCTCTTAAGTCTGAGCATAATGCTGCCCATTTTTATTGAACACAAAGCACTTCTAGGGGGTGTGTATGTGTGTGTGTGTGTGGGAGGTGGGGGGGGGGGGTGGAGACAATAGTTTTCATCTGGAAAATAAATTCTAGTTGTCGTCTGCTTTGTTGTCTGCTGTTTACTTTAAACGTCAGTGTTGCAAACAGTGTGGACCCAGATCACACTGGAGCAGTCTGATCAGCGCCCACTCTGTTTGCCTGTTTGTAAAAGATTGCAAGAAATCATTTGTCATCTTAAAATACATACTGTTCTGTGAGTGTGTGTATATGTGTGTGTTAAAGTTTTACGCCCCACCAACAACTATGAGCAAACGGTGACGGGACCTCGGTTTAAAGGCTCATCAAGCCCGGAATCGATCCTACGACCCCTGGTTTGCGAGGGGAGTAGACTATCCATTACACTGCTGTTCTTATTTTTATGAGGCGAGTAGCCAACGGCACCATGGAAGCTTCACATTCTCAGTCTACCGTCGGGAAATAAAGACAACGGGTAAGCAGAACAGACCGTGCATTTGTATTCCATCAAACATATTATCGACAGAAAATACAGTTTCTTGCGTGTTCAGCTGCAGTAGTATTGTCTTATTTTCATCAACACATCTGTCTGTTCATAATTTGTTTGCATGTTCATGATAACGCAGAGTAGTCATACTTACGTAAGTATGGATCCTCTGTTTGATTTCTCGTTATTTTCATGTTGGTTTGTGCCGAAAACTGACCTTGCCCACGCATCAGTTATAAACACCCCAAACCCCAATTTAAATAGAGAATGGTGGGTATTTATTATAATTCTTATTTCTGTTATAAAACATAGGTTGCGGGTAATCGTTAGAACCACCCCAATGAGACGGTTCTAACGTGCAACTTCAATATATGTTTTGAGTATAGATAAGAATAATATCACAAATTTTCATCAGAAAAATAATCAAAGCAAAATGCACTACGTCACACAAATGATCTAACTTCAGACAAAGTTCCTTAAGTTCATGTGCATGCGAAAGATCACGTGAAGTGAGTTATCTCAATGACCCTTGTAAATTCATTTTATTACTATTTATGGAATTATGTTGTTGGTAGACGGTTCTTGTTTGTTTGATTTGAGGTTTAACGTCCCAGTCAACACTGTATAGGTCATTTTGGGGACGTTGTTTCCAATTTCGTGGGACAATGACCTCTCAAGCCCTACCACCCAATGAAACCAACAGACTTAGAACCTCTAAGCGGTTTACCAGTACTCATGTGTGGTCGGTATCAGCTCTGCGTGGAAGCATCATGCAGCCCACTCTATTTCTTCAAGCCGGTTAGTAGGCGGTTTACCGTAATGACTTGAATCTATCTTCTTGAGAATATATCATTTGACCCTTAAACTGGCAAGAAAAAAAATGCATCTGAAAATGTTGTCTGTTTTTTTTTCTCTCTCTCTCTTCTTCTTCTTCATCTTCTTCTTCTTCTTCTTTTTGTCATCTGCTGCATCTTCTTGCAAACTTTTCAAACATATATTTGCATGCAGGCAACAGTGTAGACCCTGATCAGATTGCTTCGGAAGGAGCAGTCTGATCTAGATCTACACTGTTTGCAACAATGACTTTTAAATCAAATAGAGCCAGTTTTTATGAAACACTATGCCCCCAACTTCTTGACCCTGACACTGCTTGACCCGAACACTGCTTGCCCCTAACAGTAATTGAGATATCTTGTTTTCACTTGGTTGCGATGCTGAAATTTTCAAAGCACCATGACACAAGAAAAAGAAAAGTTAATTAGGTCCTCTACTTATCATCCCATATCAGCGTTTGAAGTTACAGGACAATAGCTCACACAGCGATTTTAGAGATATTTTTCATGTTCAAAGGGCCACAATGCCTATGTCCATAAAGGGGCATAATCTGGTCATTTTTTAATAAAATTATACCAAAATTTAATCAGATCATTTTCAGATTAGTTCCAAACAGCATGCAAAATTTCAAGTGGCTCTTGAGATATTTTGCTTACAAGCTTTTCCTTCGCCAAAATGTATGGGTCTACAAAGAGGCATAGTATGGTCAACTGTTAATAAAATTACACCAAAATTCAATCAGGCCAGCTTCACATTAGTTCCAAACAGCTTGCAAAGTTTTATAAGCCTAGCCATAGCGGTTCTTGAGATAGTTTGCTTACAAGCTTTTTTAATGACATATTCTATCTGTCGTTTCTAGCTATCATGCGTGTTGTAAAGTAGTTGCGGCTTTCTTACGACTTTCTTCCGGCTTTGACCGCCAGAGAAATATGAGTCCGCCAAAATGTAGTCCGGTTTGGCACAGTTATCAAAATTGTACGTCCTATAATCGCAATACAAACTTTTGAAGCAGACGACTTGACGATTTTATCTTACCTTTCAGAGAATAGATTCAGCATTTCATATGAAACAGCTGCATCATGCGAGATCAATGCGGCGTCTGCTCAGACGTCTGTTCAGGTTTTACACTTTTTTTCTAACAGTGCTATCAATATTTAATCCTTACAGACCAGCCGGTCAGCTGCAGACCAGAATATTAATGGGTTTTCCGACATTCGAGGTCAAGTCTAGGTCAGTTACAACTAGGTGAATATCAGTCTTTGCGAGTGGCTGTCCGTTTCAACCCTGGAATATGGTACAGATACCTATGCAAACAGTGTAGGTCCTGTGATATATTTCTAGGTGCCATATTTAGCAGAATGGACGAGCCCAACTTCAGTGATGGAAGAGTACACTCCAGAAATTCAAGGCAGTGAATAAATCAAAGCACTGACAACACTCATGCCGATTGTCCCTAAATGCAGGCTGGTCATGAACGAGGACTTGGACTGATCCGTTTAAACTTAAGATGTTAGTAACTCATGCAAAAATGTAGAACAAGGTCAGCACCGTGTTCTGTGGCGTTTGATCTTAGTCTACATTGTTTGCCAGATCGAACAGTTTATTCAAGTGCAGATTTTACATATAACACTTACAGTCACAGGGCTATGTTTGGGTTGATTTTGTGGCATTCGACCCGAAGTTACTAATAAAAAAAGCGGTTCAGAGCTAACGTCTACGTGACTATCACTGACTTCTCAGAATAACCTTTTTGTTGCAGAAAATAGCCGCAGTGAGATCAGGGTATTCCATAAGACTGAAGCAGGTCATCCTGGAATCATAGGGTGAGGTTGGCAAACAGTGTAGGCCCAAGTTCTTATCAAAATCCTCACTATTTGTTTGGAATTTCAGAGTTAAATTAAACAGTTTTATCTCAGCCCAGGGCTTTCACCCCAATCTAAACCCCCAACACTTTCGGTGCTTTGATTCTGAAACCAAACGATTGCATGATTACAACACGCTTTCTTCTCCGATCTCTTTGTGAAAAATAGAGTATCTTTTGTGGGGAGGTATCTACAACCGACCAGACAAAAATGTTAGTAATTGACAGTAGCATTGTTAAAACTTGAATTTTAATGTTTGGTTTTGAAAACGTAAATAGTTTCTTTCCATAATTTGAAACATCGAATGGCATTTCATGATACCACCGGTGTATAGACATCTGCAAACATATCATACAATTGAATTTGCAGAACTACTTTTCTAAATTTTAAGAGCTTTTTAGAAAGGTTGTCTGTAAGTTTTCTCAGTTTTTTTTTATTTTCTCATAGAATCTGTCATTTCAGTGCCTTTGGCGCTTTGATTTTCTATGCCAAAATGCCTATGTCCACAAAGGAGCATAATCTGGTCAATTTTCTTTTTATAAAATTATACCAAAATTTGACCAGATTATCTCCAGATTGGTTCCAAACAGCGTGTGTAATTTCAAGAGACTAGCTAAAGCGATAAAATTATACCAAAATTTGACCAGATTATCTCCAGATTGGTTCCAAACAGCGTGTGTAATTTCAAGAGACTAGCTAAAGCGATAAAATTATACCAAAATTTGACCAGATTATCTCCAGATTGGTTCCAAACAGCGTGTGTAATTTCAAGAGACTAGCTAAAGCGGCTCTTGATATATTTGCTTACAAGCTTTTCCTTTGCCAAAATGCATTGGTCTACAAAGGGGCATAATTTGATCAATTTTTAATAAAATTACACCAAAATTTAATCAGACCATCTTCACATTAGTTCCAAACAGCTTGCAAAGTTTTATAAGCCTAGCCTTAGCAGTTCTTATAGCGCTTACAAGTTCAAAACGCCCAATTTTCAAAGGGCCATAACTAAAACAAAAGTTCGGATTTTTTCCATAAGTTAATCATTTCATCTACTCATTATCCCCAACCAGTCTGTAAAGTTCCAGGACAATAGCTCAAATAGTTTTTGAGATATCTTACTTACAGGCTTAAAACGTCCAAAGTTTCAAAGGACCATAACTCAAGAAAAAAAATCGTTTTTTTTTTTTTTAAGTTAATCGGTTCATTTACTCACCATCCCCCATCAGTCTGTAAAATTTCAAGACAATAGCTCAAATAGTTTAAAGATATCTTGCTTACAAGCTTAAAACGCCCAAAGTTTCAAAGGGCCATAACTAAAGAAACAAATTTCGGATTTTTTTCCAAAAGTTAATCATCTACTTATCATCCAGAATCAGTCTGTAAAGTATCAGGGTAATAGCTCAAAAGCTAATCAGTTCACCTTCTCATCATCCCCAATCAGTCTGTAAAAGTTCAGTGGAATATCTCAAATTGTTTTTGAGGTATCTTGCGTACAAGCTTAAAATGCCCAAAATTCCAAAGAAAAGAAAATCGGATTTTTTTTTCAAAAGTTGATCAGATTATCTTCTCATCGTCCCCAATCAGTCTGTAAAGTTTCAGGACAATAGCTGTAATTGTTTTTGAGATATCTTGCTTACAAGTTTTAAATGCCCAAAGTTCCAAAGAGCCATAACTCAAGAAAAAAATATCGGATTTTTTCCAAAAGTTAATCAGTTCATCTACTCATCATCCCGAATCAGTCTGTAAAGTTTCAGGGCAATAGCTCAAATTGTTTTTGAGATATCTTGCTTACAAGCTTAAAACGCCCAAAGTTTCAAAGGGCCATAACTCAAGTAAAAACAATCAGATTTTCTTTTCAAAAGTTAATTAGTTCATCTTCTTAACATCCCCAATCAGTATGTAAAGTTTCAGAGCAATAGCTCTAGTGGTTTTGAGATGTCTTGCTTACAAGATTTCATAGCTTTATTTGCAAAGGGCATAACTCCAGAAAGGGGTATAATCCTGATGAGGAAAAAACATGGGTCAATTATTTTTTCATAAGGAATCCATATGTGAAATTTCAAAAACCTAGCATGCACGGTTCAAAAGTTATGCTATGCAGTAAAAAAGCGGGACGGACGGAAGGACGGAAAGACGGACGGACGGACGAACATAAAAAGGCAATATGCCCCCACAACCTCTTCGAAGTTGGGGGTATAACCAGTGGAAAACAAAACAGACGATAACTGTTGTGATCAGTGTCTTAAGTGTAAAAGTAATTTACGGAGGAGCTAATTATTACCCTAAGAATAAACCATTTTCACAAAAGTGATGTTGTTTCCATCGCCGAATATCTTTCTTAACACTTGTCATATTGAACACGATAACCCTTACCCTTGCAAACACTGCAGGCAAAGAATCAATCTGATCAGGATCTACGCTGTTTGCCATTCAATTTGCGAAAGAATACATTTGTATCAAGTAATTAGGTTGGTTGGTTGTCAGAAATGGGTGTAACAAATAAATTTATGCAGCAGGCTTAGGGTTAAAGTATTTCTTCTTGTGTTTTTTTTTCAGTGATAATTGGTGCGGGTGCGGCACCATTATGGGCTGCGAAGTGTACATATCTGACCCAGATTGGAGTGTGGTACTCAAGGATAACAGGCACCACCAAAGACGCCACTGTCAATCTATTCTTCGGCGTGTTCTTCATGACATTTCAGACAAGTAAATACAGTAAAATTCCTATGTTGAGACCACCTTTGGGACTGTTCAAAAGTGGTCTTTAAGACCACTTTTGAACTGTACCAACGGAGGTCTCTTATTAGGAGACACTAGGCGTCAAAAACACAAAAAAAAGAATAACTGAAACCGCCGAAATAAGCTTTTAATAGCAGATTTAGTTTTAATTTTTGGCGGTCTTAACCCTTGTTCTGCTGAGCCCGGATATGCCTTTTCTTTGAAACAATGTAGATCCAGATCAGATGGCTTCTGAAGAAGCCATCTGATCAGGATCTACATTGTTTGTCATTCAGATTGTGAATTTGTTGTAATAATTTGCTACAGGTAATCTGATTGGTTGATAATTGGTAGTAGGTGTGGCATATATGAATATTCAGCAGGACAAGGGTTAATAGCAGAATTTTACTGTGCATGTGACAAAGTTCAGCCACGACAAGCAAAGTCTGTCTTGGGACAAGTGGATTCAGCGAAGACTTGGATCAACCCGTGCATCGGCTTAGTAAAGAAAACACGCTTATATAATTTTGACCCCGTAAACCCCAGTTTTATAAACTGTTGCTCGAAAACATAAATTGTGGGTACTCGTTAGAACCGCCTCGACGAGGGCCTATGGGAGTTTGGTAAGAGAAAGTCACGTGAGGTATAATATATAAATATATCTAAAAAAACACGAAAGGAGAGCTACGCTGTCCTACGCCAGGCTTTTTAAAATACGTCCAGTGACAACATAGAAAATATGTCTTTAAAATTGCATGCTTCATCCGAAATGTAGAATTATACGATGGGACAAAATTTCAATAGCCTGTGGATTGCGTATCGAAGCAATGCGTATTTCATCTTCCTTCAGATAAATGTGGACTTTACATGAGCTTGTTAACATAAGTATTTTCATATACCTTTTCATGCTGGCCCCCGCCCATCGGGGCTTGAAGAAATAGATGGGCTGCATGATGCTTCCACGCAGAGCTGAAACCAACGTCACATTAGTTCTGGTGAACCGCTTAGAGCATCTAAGCCTGCCCAGGCAAAGCGGTGCGAGTTGGACCGTCCATGCTTATAAACCATATTGGTTTCATTGGGCGACAGGGCGTGTGGTGTCATTCCATCTAAATGTCGGGTAAAAGTCCCACAAAAATGGAAGCAACGTCTCCAAAATTACCTTTGCAGTGTTGACGGGGACGTTAAACCACATACAAACAAACAAACAAACAAACCAACAAACAAACAAACGTGTCTTTTCAGGGGTACATTTAGGCAACGCCACACCGTCGTAGTAGATGCAACGCCATGTGCAATATTGAGAGTTAAAGACAAACCTTACATTTCAGTGATGCTGACATGCTTGCAAAGTTGAGGAAGAGTTTTATTTTAAACTTTTCTGTCATAGGTCAGATATGGGGTAACTTGATTTCATCACTTTTGTTCCAAAGAGTTCCTGGTAATACAACGATTGACGACATAGAATGTGGTGCTGATTACTGTCCCACCAGCTACATCAATAACACCAACTTGGACAGACCTAGCTCCACAAAGGTACCTGTTCATTACGAAAACACGCCTATACAAATGTATTGAACATTTTACCGCCAAAGAAAGGGAAATTTTTTAGATATAAATTGTGATATTTTTCTTATTTCTGCTCAAAATATAGATTGAGGGTACATGTTAGATCCGCCTCATGGAGGCGGTTCTAATTAGTACCACAATCTATATTTTAGAACAGAAATAAGAAAAATAAGGTTTACCCCTGTAAACACAGTTTTACTATATAAAAGTGGGGTACAAGGGGGGTCAGAATTATAAATACTTGTTTTCGTGATGAATTACACTGAAAAACCTACAGTCGTAAAACAATATTTCTCCATAATGACAATACTGATAATCATTTTATATTGACCATTTTAGAATCATTTCATTCAATGAATTTAATTAACCTGGCAACTGACGTCAATCTGCAACCTTTGATTTATCATCGGTATCCGTAAGATTTTTAATCTGACATGGCCAACATGCTGCAAAATTGCTTTAAATATGAGATATGTAATTTTAAAAGATGTTAACGTCGAAGATATTTGGCGCCTATAGCTTGTTCTAAGTGTAACAATTTATACCAGTTTTCATTTTCCGGTATTCCTCATAGATTACTTCTGGTTTTCTTAGCATAGAATTTGCCTCTCCAAAAATATTAATCATTAATATTTTTGGAGACTGGGCCGTTAAACTCCCAGTACAAACAAACAAACATAAATGATTTATGTTTGTTTGTTTGTACTGGGAGTTTAACGGCCCAGTCAACACTATTTAGATCATTTTTGAGCAGGTCAGTTTACCTATCCACACTTTTCCTGGGCAGGCTCATACGTAAACGGTTAACCAGTACAGGGCATATTCTTTCGCCAGAAACTGAAAACTGCCCTTCTTGAATCAGCGGAAGGGAGAGAATGACCGTATAGAAAAGATTTCATGATCAATCTCCTTGAAACAATCATGGTTACCCGTCAGGTATCGAACCCGCGTCCTCCTGATGGGGGAAATTGATCGTAAAATCTTTTCTACGGTCATTCTCTCCCTTCCGCTGATTAAGGACAGTTGTCAGTTTCTGGCGAAAGAATGTGCACTATACTGATAACGAATAAGCCTGCGCTTACGTATAAGCGTGCCCAGGAAAACTGTGGATAGGTAAACTGACCGGCTCAAAAATGACTTAAATAGTATTGACTGGTCCGTTAAACTCAAATACAAACAAACAAATCTACCTGAAATAAACATTAATTTTTGGATATCCTCACCGAAGTTCGATCTATATTTAACAACTGGTCCTATGTGTACCAGTTTCCCTTTCGGACTGAGTTTCACCCCTTTTTCCCATTGCAGGTCTATACATTATGTGGTATATATCTCGGAAGTGCCTGTCTTGCGGTGGTTTTGATTGCGATCTTTCTTGATAAAATAGTTCTCGATTCCGACGACCAGTGCACTACCAAGAGAAGAAAGGGGAAAACAGGCTTACCAGTACACTTGTTGACGAAAATAGTGAAGCATTTCTGGAATTCGATGTACCTGAAGTTATTGGCACCACTGACAGTATACAGTGGTTTAGAACAGGCATTCATAGCTGGAGAATTTACCAGGGTAAAACAATCTATACAATACCCGACATGCCGCAGCTAGTAAAGAAGTGTTACACTGAGAAATTTGGAATTCATGACACATGAATTCTTAGGAGCAGTCATGGTTTTTGTTAATTAGCTACTTTTCGTCTTCATTGGTACTTTGTAGATTCGCCATTATCCGTAGGGTGAAGGATTTCACCACTTTCTGTTTCGGTCTTCGGAAACGCTGTCCACTCTTGAAGGAAAGCCGTTGCTCCAAAGGAGAACATTCTTTCCTTCAAGAGTATCTCCTACAGATAGTCAAGATAGTTTATTTAAAAAATGTCTTCCCTGATAATGCACCATCCACTATAGATGTAGCTCTCATTACCCAGATTCTTTCCTTTAAGAGTTCCGATTTCCCTGGCTTCGCGCAATTCTGGCTGTGCCTCAATGGGAAACAAAATCCATTTTACCAGTTACGGTATGGTCGCTGCATGGATGCTCTACTGCCCATTCTTTAACGTCGTGTCGCTATCTGTCCAACGTTGGTCCAGCATTCATTGCCAAATAAAACTTTCTCGTGTGGTTCTGTGTTTGGTATATCCGCTCTGATATACCTATAAGTTGTTTGAACGGCATTCATGTTTGATCAAATGGGCCAGTCTGTGAGAAAAGGGTACTTCTTCCATAGACGACAAGGGACGGCTAAGGCGAGACTGCACATAAAGCCAGAAACCAGTGCTTCAGCTGAAGTGCACGACCCGCCGGATGCTTTTAGCTTTATGAGTATTACCATATATGGGTATGGCGGCCATTTTGATCATGTGACCTGGACCTAAAACGGTTCCCCCAATAAATGCGCCTTATCGTAAGGAGCAAAAATATATCTTATACTTAAGTACTGTATTCTGAATCGTTTGCAGGATAAAATGAATTCTCACTTTTCCAATACAAAAGCATATGTGTCAAAGTTCGACCTAAGCACAAAGAAGGTCAAGGTCAACCCAGGGTCACCATTTTAGCAATTTATGATGGGCCTACGTCCCAGATGCTATTTATCAAATTTCGTGGAAATCTGCCCAGTGGTTCTGGAGAAGACTATTTTTGAAGGGTTTTTACCATATATGGCTTGGCGGCCATTTTGGTCATGTGACCTGGACCCCATGAGCAAATTTTGGTTTCCCCCATCCCATAGAGGCTCCATATGAAATTTGACTCGAATCGGCCCAACGGTTTCTGAGGAGAAGCAGTTCGAAAATTTTCACATTTTTCGCCTCGGCGAGGCTTAACTAAATGGAATGTAATATTGCGCAAGTTCATTGGTTAGATGTCATTGATATCTATCAGTATGCCAAAAATTGTTTAAATATTCCAAGAGGTTAAGTCACTATCACCAATTTTCACAAAGGGGTTACGGACGGACAGGCAGACAGACCATATATGGCTTGGCGGCCATTTTGGTCATGTGACCTGGGCCTCATGAGCAAATTTTGGTTTCCCCCATCCCATAGAGGCTCCATATGAAATTTGACTTCAATCGGCCCAACGGTTTCCGAGGAGAAGCAGTTCGAAAATTTTCACATTTTTCGCCTCGGCGAGGCTATACTAAATGGAATGTAATATTTCGCGTGTTCATTGGTTAGATCACATTGATATCTATCAGTATGCCAAAAATTGTTTAAATATTCCAAGCGGTTAAGTCACTATCACCAATTTTCACAAACGGGTTACGGACGGACAGACAGACTGACAGAATGACCGAATGACAGATTGACACGGTGATTTTAGGGCACTCTTAGAAAATCAACCGACTTCAGTCGGTCGCTTTTTCTGCGGGTCGTGCAATAGCTGTTTCCGCTAACCCGACCGAAACTGTTTCCAGACACCGACTTTACTTTGCACTGTTTTAGTGTATACGTTGAATCTGGGTAACATTCCAGGCCTTTATTTAGATAACATGTATGGGCGTGTGATATAACAAGGCAAATCTTTACTTTTTGTCCCAGGTAGTAAGTAATAGCGGGGACATATTGTTTTTGCCCTGTCTGAACGTTGGTTTGTTTGTTTGTTGGTTGGTTGGTTGGGCAAATTTAACATTGGTCATAACTTTTGAACCGTTTCAAATACAGCCTTCATGTTTGGCAAGAAGGTTCCGTGTGACAAGAGCGACCCACTTCTCATGACCATGGCCTGTTGTGTCCTACTTTAAAGAAAAAATGACTTTGGCCAGGGGATTTTTCGTGTTCACAAACACATCTTGTTCGATTTAAAATGGTAAGGCATAGATCGCTGGTAATTTCAGACACGGAACAGAATAGAAGTGGCGGCAATGATCAGGAATCGATACAATCAACCCACAGCTCCCATCAGAGACACCAAAGGGAAAGAAACACAAACACGAAAAAAACAGACCCCAATGGAAACACCAACAGCGGAAAGCCAAAAGGACAGCCACTTTCCCACAAAATGGCCAATAGGCTATCCAAAATAAAATAATACAAGCGACACAAACACCCAAAGACAAACCATAACAAAAGTTTGGTTTCTTACAAACTTGAAACTGGATAGAATTACATACATTATCAGTTTGTTACCTTTTACAAATCGCGTAGTAATATCTATCCTGTGCTAGATTAATAGAATAGTTGATGGGGATGAGACCGAGACAAGGTAATCTCAGGCATGTCTTCAGTTTTGTAAGTCTCATGCGAGGCTGTGCCGACTTAAATTAACTGAAAACGAGCCTGAGATTTTCTTGTCGAGGTCTCAACTATATCATTGATTATTGTTTTAACCCCTCTACTTTAAAAATGTGTTGTGAATGGTAAAATGTTTGTAAAGCTATTGCCATCAGACTGCCCAAGAATACAGAAACATTGTCCCTTCACATAAATGTAACAGAACAAAAATGTAGAGCATTTATTAGTCCTACCTTCTAAAGAAATTTGTTTAAACATTTTTCGAGTAAGCTGCTTAAATTCATTTTCAAATCATTCATTTACATGTATTGGGGTATTTTAAATGAAAACCATTTCTTGGTTTCTACAACAGCATATGTACATTTCATAATTTTCTTCCTGACACTTGACAGCAGTTTTATGCTACCCTGCATTTATACCGGAATCAGGCATTCTGGTAACCGAATAACTACACGCTATAATCGGTAGTGACCTATAATACCTAGTGACCGTTTATAGACCGGGCCTACTTTTCTGGTCATTAATTCACAAGTGTAAACAATAGTATGCATCCTTTTATACATGGGAAAACAACGAAACTGCAAGTTAAAATCTTTGCAATTCTTATTTGAACAGATTTTCAAAAATTTCTGCTAAATTCTTACCTTCTCGGCCTTTCCTGGTTTGAATGACCCGTTGAAATAATTGCGCGCTGCTACTGCAGTTGCGTCTCAACCTCGAAACTAATTTCTAAAGCTAAAATAAACTATTTATTTGCAGATTTTCATACAGAATCTTAAGCGCTGAGTCTTTTTGTGCGCACATGTTCCAAGACACATTCTCGCAACTGATATTATTTTGTTTTGGTTGCTTTAACGACCCAGTCAGCACAATTAAGGTTGTGTCAAGCCGGCCATTTAGCAACATTAAGTGATTGACCAGAACAGTGCCCTTTTTCACCGACAGCTGGCAAATGTCGTTATGGAATCAGGGGAAGGAAGAGAAACAAAAAAAATATCAGATCAATCAGTCTCAACGAAAGAATGCTGCTGGATCCGGGATGTCACCCGCGACCTTCAGACCACCAGTCAGACGGGTATGATGCCGGCGAGGTTCATTATATCCTTTTAATTCAGTAGCTTTTTTATTTTTCAGAGAGAATAAGGATTGCCATTGCAGACGATTTACATATAATTTTAAGCCTTATTTTCCCTAAAAGCAACACAACTTTTTTAAAAATAATATGTCTGCTACTCGATAATGGCGCTTTAAGAGTGAAAAAAAATCTTTTACAGTCATACATCAGTTGTTCTGCTGGTATTTGGAATGTTGGTTTTGTGATGATTGCCTATGGAGCCGTTGATGCTGCCTGCTCGCTGTTGTTTGGACGCCTTGTTAAGTTTGTTGGACATATACCATTCTTCACTCTAGGTAACCGCTTCCTCGGTTCTTGGGACCTCGCCTTTAGATAGGTATAGTAGTCGCAAATAATATTGACTAGGCGGAGCTATTCAGGTGTTGCCAATATATGTCAAATTCGCTGAGTCCACCAGAACATTCAGTAGAGTGCCTTGCGCACGCTTTCTACAGGCGGACGAAATGATAATATGCGACACAGCTATGCTTGTGTTGCAGTTGAATTCACACTATCGGGTGACTTAGTTTACCTTTTTGTTAATGGAATATTCCTAAGGCAAGTACAAACGATAGCTCCGCCTAGTCAATATTATCTGCGACTACTATACGCGCGGGGAAGACACATATCAGGTTATATATCGTTATGTTCAGAATATAGCCTGCTATACAAAAAGTTCACTCAACGTTGGCTCAACGTCGAATGTTTCAACGTTGATTCAGTGTTGAGTGCCCGCTGGGATGCGCTTTAATAATCTTCAGGTCACCTTGCAGCAGGGCCCAGTGAAGACTCTGAGACTGTACGGATGCACGGGCTAACATGTGTTTTTGCTGGGTGCACATTATAAGGCACGTTTCGCATGACTTGGCTCATATGATACATACCAATTTCACACCCCACCACCCCCACCCTACCATCAAAATGTTTTGATGGCTTTTTCGGTTCAAGTTAAACTCTCAGAATTCTTTTCTTTTTAACGTCCAGTGAATGATGTATGAAAACATCGGGTCACGAGTAAAGACAGTGAACCCCGAAGAATGAATAGCAGAAGAGCACCCGTGACGTCATAACGTCGTCGCCGTCCATTCATAATGAGGAGAACGATGGTTTATTTTGATGCCAATTGATGAGCATGTGACGCAAGAGTAGGTATGAACAATATTGCGTCCCAGTTGGAAAATAATGTGGACTTCTGTAAATGCACTGGAAATGTAAATATCGTTTGATTCATTTTGGTGTCTTCCAGTCTTATGAAATATTGGCACTGTCCTGTTTTTTTTATCGTTTTTGGTTAGAGATACGGTATTATGGAGCAAACGTTGACTTCGTTTATAAAGATAAGCATTTTCGACTTGACATGATTTATTTTGTTTATGGTAGGCTCGAAGGACAGTTAAAAGCACTAAACTACGCGGATATTGGCAATACATGTCACATTAATGACAACCCTATAAACCCCATTTAAGTGGAATTGGAACAGCTGGCAGATTTTTTCCGCCATTTTAAATAGGGATACAAGTTTCGGGACTTCCTGGTTACTTTTTATAAGCCCTGTCCCACTGAAAAAGGGGCCTACTCTTAAAGGAAAGAATTTCACAGGCACATAAATTATGCTTCGGGAAATGGATTGTAGCGCCTCAACAAATTTTCGTCGGAAAATTAACCGTTTTAGAGATCTAAAGGAATACACTATGTCGCATTGATGGTTAGAGTGATGTGTCTAAATAGTATACTCAAAGTGCCTTCAGAAATACATTTTAGAACTAGACTAACACTGAAAAAGTGTGTCCGAGTCGGGTCGGGGACATTTTGAGGTTTTAAATTGTCATTTTTACTCAGGTAAGACGTACTTGTGAAAAACGTACTTTGCAATTGCCCCTCGTATCGCACAGGCGGCAAGGGACGGTTCAAACCTGCCTGTGCATAAGCACAGCCGAGCCAGCGTTTTTGTTGCTCGCATAGATGTAGTGGAGACGTTGATACTAAAAATCATGCGTCTACACATCAGAAAATTAAGCATTCATCACGAAAACATGCATGTATAATTTTGACCCCATTGAACCCCACTTTTATTTGGTAAAACTGGGGTTTACAGGCCACCTTATTATTCTTATTTCTGCTCAAAGGAACCGCCTCGATTATCACACTTTTTCACCGTAAAATTTTCGTTTTTTACGGCGGTAACGTTTTCAATGCGTTTGTATAGGCGTGTTTGCGTAATGTTAAATGTCTGAATGAACGCACTATGTCACATGGATGTGTTGTCGAAGCGTCTTAGCCCGTTTTTACCTGGAAACTAGTAAACGGGACATAGGCAAACATTGCAGACCTAGGTCTGATCCGGTTCTACACTGTTTGCTACTACGATTTCCCGTAAAGAAAAATAGAATAAAAACGAAAATATAGACCCGATTCCCATTAAATGAAAAATGGATTTGTCCAGCAGAAAACAATGGCCCTTGAAGATTCCACCAGTTTATATAACGCGACGTCCTGTTGGAGAATAACTTCAGAAGTTTGCAACAGGATAGTCTACGAAATACTAGCGACATCGCATTTGTTCATAGGCTATTATTTGGTTTAACGCTGCTGAC
This sequence comes from Lucinisca nassula, assembly GCA_963580285.1. Lineage (NCBI taxonomy): Eukaryota > Metazoa > Mollusca > Bivalvia > Lucinida > Lucinidae > Lucinisca > Lucinisca nassula. Next base: position 185,282,254 of record OY757011.1, read on the forward strand.
TACACTGGCAGTTTTGTGGAAACAAAAGGCAGTTTTGCGCAAACAAAATAGTTCTTAATTAAAACAACTGAATGGGTGCATAAGAACTGGGGATAACTGTGTTGAATCACAGGCGCTTGGCCCGTTGATTTGTCCGAAAAACGTGTGAAATGTGTTTAAAGTCAAAATATGAGTAAAAAAATTGTTTTCATACTGGCATAGAAAGCTAAACAAGGTTCACAACAAACCAGCACCATTTTCTCGGTACACATAAAATGACAATTGGCACAGGCGCATTTTTTGACACAGAAAGGTATATTTTGTATGAACTTCAACCTAAGACACAGAATTTCATCAAAATAACGCAGAACACCTGGATCAAGCCCCATTGTGATCTACACGTCAAATTATCCCGGAAAGACTTTAGTAGGACAACTAACTGTCACACCGACTCAATGGTTTTTCACCGTTTCCCTACGATTTCCTGTTGAAATCCGATAATGTCAGCATAAAAGCAAATACACCCATAAATATAAATGAATATGCTCTCCCCTAATGCAAACGTATTCGCCAGTTAACCGTTATTCCCAGTAATTTTCGCCTTTTTGTGTGCGAGCAGGCATTTCTCATTGCAATATTGCTTTCATTCTAGCTTGAAGCTGATGTAATCTGAGCGCTGATTGGTCGACATCGCTGGAGTTCCCAAATTTCGACCAATCAGCGCGTGGGTTACATCAGCTTCAAGATACAGAACGAAAACAAAACTGCAATGAGAAATGCCTGATCCCACACAAAAAAGTGAAAATTGCTGGTAATAACGGTTATCTGGAGAAAACTTTTGCATAAGGTGAGAGCATCTTCATTGATATTTATAAGAATGTTGGCTTTTGTGCTAACATTATCGGATTTCCGCAGGAAATCGCAGGGAAACAGTGAAACACCATTGAGTGGGTGTGACAGTTAGTTGTCCTACTAAGGTCTATCCGGGGTAATTTGACGTTTAGATCACGATGGGGCTTGAACCAGGTGTTCTGCATTATTTTGATGGAATTCTGGATGTCTTAGGTTGAAGTTCATACAAAATATACCTTCCTGTGTAAAAAAATACGCCTGTGCCAATTGTCATTTTATGTGTACCGAGAAAATGGTGCTGGTTTATTGTGAACCTTGTCTAGCTTTTTATACCAGTATGATTTTTTTACTCATATTTTGACTTTAATTTAATAAAACACATTTCACACGTTTTTCGGACAAATCAACGGTCCAAGCGCCTGTGTGCTGAATAGGTACACGGTCGGTTTTGCGGTCGCAAATTCCGTTTTACGGCTCCGTAGCCGAAAAACTAAATTTTCGACCATAAATCGACGATTTTCATCCCTAAATGGCCATTTTGAAGACACTATCCCCTTATTGATGCACTGCTGAAATACATGTAGAATTCTCGTTTCAGCGTTTCTTCTTCATGGTGGGACTCAAATCTCATTGTTATCATGGTTACCGTCGCCTGGAAACAAACATCTGCTCTACATCTTTGCTTCACTGTGGGGAATGGGTGACGCCATTGTACAGACACAAATCAATGGTAGGAACAGACTCATTATGACAAAATGTTATACTCATGTGAGCTATAAGTTCTTATAAAATGACAATTGAAACGACCACATGCACCAGAACAAAAATCAAAAATCAGCTTTTCAGACAATCATGCCTTATCAGTGACCCCAATCGGTAATTTATAAAAAAAAATCCATTCAGCTGGGTCAGACAATATAGACAATATTTACTATAGGGAAGTACTAGAAGACTTCATTAGGCCTCAACACGACAACTGAAGTTATCCCTTTCAACCCAGAGGACGGTAAAATACATGTGAAACCAGTGAAGATTCAGATTTTCAAAACTGAGTTTGGATTACAATTGAAAATCTAATTTTAAATAATCGTTCCTTTAAAATCCTTTTCAGTCCTTTTCAGAAACTCAGGATCGGCAACAAAAATAGTCCACGAGGCCGGAGTAGGCAGTATTCGTATCAGATTGATATTGAAGGTATATTATCGCACAGACCAACAACAAAATTCAGACAAGCAACCATATCACCAGAGCATTTGTACGTTATACAGACAGGCGAAGGTGCTGTCTGTTTGCTTTTGGTTGTGCTGAAGGTCCATGGCCTAACAGCGCAATTTAGGTCCAGTCCAGGCCGTCACATAACCTTCTTATACTGTTTATTGGTCTTATAGAGACTAGTACAAAGTGCATGATTGCCATGCTTTCACAGTAATAAAAGAATAATCGTCGAAACTATTTCGCCATCAGTGTCCGCGAAAGAATGTTGCGGAACCTGATGGTTAAACTAGCGACCTAGTTATCTGGATGTCAGTGGTACAGGCATTCGAGCGAGCTACTGGGCCCGTCTAGCCACAGCTGTTGTCATTGTGTGAACAACAATGGTGCATATCAGTCTGACCATCCGCACAACCTAGTCAGCACCTCTGTGTTCACTGTTTGATGCAGCTCGTTAGAGCAATACCTCTAGTTTCTATATCTAAAATTTCGAGACTCTTATCAGTCTTAGTAGCTAAAACGGCCAGTTTGTGTCTTGCCTTGTCGCAAATCCCGAAACTCGTTTTTTTTTTCTCGTGACGGAACTCAAATAAAAAACTGAAGTACACGTGCACGACTGAGCTACCGAGGCCAGCACTCTTCCACAGTGTACCGGGCATCTCCTTAAATTGCCGCTTTCTTTTATCTGACACTGCTAAAAGCGGTCGACAGGGTCGCGGCTCATCTTTGACTGAATTTCGTCCGCCTCTGAAAAGTCACACCCATCTGCAAACTGTTGGGTGCGATAGCGCATTTTTATGAACTTTATCCAAATCGGCTTTGACCTCCAGTGGCGACACGTCTAGCAATGCGCGTACTTTGCAGTACATTCTCTGTTCTTCTAATTTAGCATAGCATTTTTGTTTCGTCCAGTGCCAAAGATATGGTCATCGAAAATGACCGCTCTAAGCGCTGAAGTAGAGCAATTAAATCATAACATGTTGTCATGCAATCTTGAATGATGTGGGATTTGAAAGAAATACGAACGCTGATGTGTATGCAGTATGAATTGTATATATTACGAGGGCTAGTCAATAAAAATAGCTTAATTTATTTCTGGGTGAGATCGATCTCTTCTTTTTCGATGTAATTGCCCTCTCGAATGATACACTTGGACCAACGCTGTTCCAGTGGCATCAGCCCAGAACTGAAGAAGCCAGGGTCCTTGTCTCCGGCCCACTCCTCGTCCTTCGTTGGGCCGGAAATGACGTCCACGTATATCCTTTCTTTCAAGTTTGGGAACACGAAATAATCACTAGGAGCTAAGTCCGGAGAATAGGCGGGGTGCGGTATTCGCTCGACAGCATCCATTGCAATTTTGCAAGTGTGAACTCTTGCATTGTCCTGTTGGAGCAGAATCGCTTTGGAGAGTTTACATCGGCATTTTTCACGGATGGCAGTTCTTGGTTGGTCTAGCAAAGTTACATAATACGCACCTGTTATTGTACTTTTCTTTGCTAGAAAATAACGCCCTGTGCGTCCCAAAATACAGTTGCCATCACCTTTCCAACAGATAGTTGCGTTCTGTACTTCTTTGGCTTCGGAGACCCCGGCCCTACCCACTGGCGACTTTGAGTTTTATTCTCTGCCTCATGATAATTGACTCAGGTCTCATCTACAGTCACCAGACGTTAAAGAAAACCTTTTTCCTTTGAGCTAAACTGCTTCAACAATGCACTGCATACTGATGCCCTGGTAGCCGTTTGCTCGTCGCTAAGGGATTTTGGGACCCAGCGGTTGTTAGCTTGGGCATACCCAAGCGATCATGTAAAATTGTTGAAACGCTACCATGTGAAATGTGTAATGCATTCGCTACTTCTTCCACCTTAATTCGTCTATCAGAGAACACCAGATCCCGTACTTTTGTTACGCATTTCTTCATCGGTGGCATCTGATGATCGTTCAAACCTAGTTTCGTCTTCTAAAGACGCTCTACCGCGTTTGAATTCCCCAACCCAGAATTTAACTTTAGCATGCGATGGGGTAGAAGACCCATAAACATTGGTCTACTCGCAATGTATTTCCTGACCTGTTTTCTCTTTCAAATACAAGTACCGAATTACAGCACGGTACTCAACTTTTGACGAAACGATTGCTTTTGCATCGCTAGCCATGCTTGACGTCCAATATTAAGGCGTAACTCGTATACCAAATTTAGTGACCCAGAGGCCGTTCTGATATTTAATCTTTATCAGTGTGTCTCAACCCCAAAGTTCTGAAACCAAACGGATGATGGACAAGACCCGGCAAACACAGCACATCCCCCTCCGAGCACACACCGACCGACGTAGCTCATGAGACAGGTCAACTGGAGGCATCAGATAAGAGATGCCTACCCTAGGACATATAGGCGTCCCCCAGCGAGCCAACATCAGCAAACCTGACCCACACTCTACGGAAGAAGGTGTCCAAAGTAGCGAGACTTGCAAAATTTAAAACATAACAAAAGGTGGCAACCAAATACGCTAAGATGCATGTCTCACCTGACAAGTTAGTCAATACCTTATGAGTGAATGGTACGATAAAGGGTGCAATTTTGGTGCAATATAGATATGAGAGTAAGCATCAGGTCTAGCTAATAAGCATAATCGATAACCATTAAAAGCTTGTCGTTTTGACCCTCGTCCTCGCGTATCGGGGCTTGAAGAAATAGATGGGGTGCATAATGTTTCCACGCAGAGCAGAAACCGACCGCACACGAGTACTGGTAAACCGCTTAGAGGACCTAAGCCTGTCCGGCAAATCGGTACGAATCGAGCCGGAACGCCCATGCTTATAAACCCTATTGGTTTCATTGGGCAACATGGCTTGAGATGCCATTTCATCTCAGTGCCGGGTAAAATTCCCTCAGAATTTGAAGCAACGTCTCCAAAATAGCCTATACTATGTTGACGGGAACGTTAAACCTCAAATCAATCAAACAAAAGCTTGTCTCTTACATAGCTTTGGGTTGCGCCAAGTGAAATGAATCTTTGAGCATACGTGATCAGCGATCACGAAAACATGCCTATATAATTTCGACACCCTTGAACCCCACTTTTATATAGCAAAACTGGGGTTTACTGGAGTAAATCTTGTTTTTCTTATTTCTGCTCTAAAATATAGATTGTGGGTACTCGTTAGAACCACTTTCTAACGTGTACCCTCAATCTATATTTCGGTCAAGCGTTGATCTGAGCAGAACAAAGACCATAAAATAAAGAACAAAGAACATAAAATGTTAGGATTTTAAACATCATGATTTTTTCATCTGAAAATTTTCCTTTTTATGGCGGTAAAATTTACAATGCATTTGAATAGGCGTGTTTTCGTAAGGGAAAATTAGACCAGCATGCGTACCCTCTCAGTTATACAGCCTTTTCAGTCTGGATGAAGGAAGTTTGGGTCAAGTGATACCCAGCCCCGCGAAAATTTGCCAGACAGCACGGATGCACAGGCTGAGCTGAGACTTTGCTGGACGCAAAAAGTCTCTTCGCTTGGACTGACGCATTTATTTTTAATACAATAAAATTCCTATAATAATACAACATTTGGGTCTGTTCAAAAGTGGTCTTTAAGACCACATTTGAACAGTACCAAAGGTGGTCTCTAAGCAAAGGACATAGTGTGCAGAAAACATAAAGAAAGAATCGCTGCACCCTACTAAATATGTTCTAGAAAGGATTGTCCTTTGGAAGCAAGGATTACACCACAGAACTTGATAACATGGAGTGTGCATGTTTTCTGGGCCAGACTTGCTAGTTTCGGCCAATTCGGCCTCATCAGTGACCCTCAGATATTTTTAAAATTTAACAATGGAATCCATGATCCCAAAGGACAAGAAAATTTAAACTACACTATGGTGTAGGGCAGGGAGATGTTTTACGGCTGCCACATATTCCCAGACACAAGCTGTAGTGACGTTAAATAAAAAAGCTTTCTAAAGCAGAATTAGTCTCATTTTGAGATGGTCTTAATAGCGAAATTTCTCTGTATTTCAGCATTGTATGGTTATCTCTTCACTAACAAACCCGAGACAGCCTTCGGCATCTACAGAATATTCGAATCTCTTGGATTTATCATAGCTTTTGGATACAGTAACTACCTTTGTACTAAAGTAAAGACCTATATTGCACTGGGTTTCTTAACTGTTGGTATGCTGTTATATGGTGTGGTAGAGTTACTTCACAGGAGAGGATATAAGGATGAAAACTATGGTGACACGGAGGACCAACAGATAAGATAGATACATGTACAATGGAGTCTTTAAGAGAAATCTACACATGAACCCTGAGGTTACAGAACTTTTTCTTGCTTAACTCAACTGAGCGTGAAATTTGTCCTACACATGCAACGTGCCTCCGTGGCATAATGGGTAAGAATCGTTAGATCTCTCACGCTTCACTTGGGCCATACCGCAGTGGCTCCCGCTTCGCTCGGGCCACATGTTAGACGCCAAGTTCTGCAACGGAAGATCAGGGGCCAGTTTCATCAAAGCATTTGCGACGTATTTTCGTCTTAAAAAGATCGCACGATCAAATGTTCGATATCTGCGATGTTCGCACATTTTGTCGTATTTCTGAGATGAATATTTAGACATCGTACATTGAAATTTTCGTTTAAACTTTGGACATGTCACGGCCATAGCGGAAGAAGATAACGCGCAGCATAGATTATAGAAGTCTACTCTTATCTCTTGCGTAACGTAAGTAACATGCCATTACGCTTACCTTCGCAGATAACGCCTATTACTTAAATGTTTGTTTGATTTGAAGTTTAACGTCCCCGCCAACACTGTAAAGTAGAAGTAAAACAAAGATCAGAAATCGATACAATTAACTTACTCCAACCATCAAAGACACCAAAGGGAAGGAAACACAAACATTAAGCGACCAGACCATAATGGAAACCTAAACAAAGGAAGGCCATAAGAACAGTAAGGAAGGCCATAAGAACATTTAACAGTAAAGTTCCTTTTGGAGACTTTGTTTCCAATTCTGTGGGACTTTTACCCGACATTGAGATTAAATGACATCTCAAGCCCTGCCGCCCAATGAAACCAATAGGGTTTATAAGCATGGAAGGGCCGACTCGCACCGCATTGCCTGGGCAGACTTAGATCCTCTAAGCCGTTTACTAGTACTCGTGTGCGGGTCGGTTTCAGTTCTGCGTGGAAGCATCATGCAGCTCAATCTATTTACTGTATTTATTTATTTTATTTATTTATACTATATTTTAAGAGGGTGACGCATTTAGCTGCTTTAGCTAGTCTACCTTGCGGCCCTCTGTAACGCATACATGTATAACATCAATCAACATAAAACATATATACATATATACATAACAGTGTGGTCACATTTGTAAGATAATTGTCGTAAAACTGCACTCAGATTGTAAAAATATTTGGTACAGATAAAAATGTAAACACTTTAAGACTTTAAGACGAGCCCTGTTAAATCGTGGCAGCTCGGGTAGCAAGACATGCACCACTAGCTGCAAATTCATATCTGTCATGAAAAACAAGATTTTATATAGCCTCAAAATGAGCGTATAAACGATTAAGATAGATAAGAAAAGCTCTGAAAAATTGAGACATGGGGAGTATACCATAGTTAAAAATGGCACTGACGATTGAGTTTGAATATTAGAGCACATTAGGTTTAAATATAAGATATTTAAAATACATTTAAAATATATGCCGGTATATCACATTCAGTATGACATCACAGTTGGCTTTTCCTGACATGAAGTGGAAACGGAGACGGAACCCATGCTACATAAAAATGTCATAGCCCGAGAGTGAAGCAGTTTTTTGAATAGCCTGTGAACCAGCTGATTACCAGAGTTGTGGAGAAAAAAAAATCGACACAGCCAAAAATCATCTGGCGAAAATGTTTTTCATTTAATATAGTCCTTTGCTAATCTTTTAAAGACATCGAGAGAGGGGGCAGTTCTTATTGAGCTTGGCAGTGTGTTCCATAGCTTTGGCGCGGAACAAGAGTAGTACCGATCGAAAAGACTCGTTTTAGACCTGGGTACCGACAATGAGCCATGATTAACTGATCTAAGGTTAAGGTCATGAGTCTGTGATACAGGTTTGAGCAGAGCTGATATATAACCAGGCGTTAGGTTGTTTAAGGCTTTATATGTGAGTACAACCTTATTATAATTGTGTCGACAAGAAATAGATGACCATCCCAATTCATTGAACATAAGAGCGGACGATGTATTATAATCTGCAATGAGTATTATTTGTGCGGCACGCTTCTGTAATTTAGCCAATCTTTCGATATTAAATTTGGAGGTTGTGCCCCATGTATTTGAACCATAGTCTATCAATGGGAGAATATAACCTTGATAAAAGACTTTTTGGACTTCCTTTGGAACATATGTGGAGAACCTTTTTAAAGGAGAAATTTTTGAAGATATTGTGGCACAAAGATAATCAATATGCGCTGTCCATAACAAGTTTTCATCGATAAAAATACCCAGAAGTTTTTGCTTATCAACGTTTTTTATTACATTGTTGTCAATCTGAATTCTTAGTTTTTCAGTATTACGAGTTCGGTGCCGTGTTCCAATGGTCATACATGTAGTTTAATCGTAGTTGATATGCATCTTATTATTTTCAGACCAAATCTTAGCGTTTTGACAGTCTAATTGCAGTTTATGTTGAATTTCGCTATATTGTGAGCCATGTGTATGAATTGTGGAATCATCTGCAGAGAAGTCACTATCACAGTGTTCTATATGAAGTGGGAGGTCATTTATGAAGATTAAAAATAGTGTAGGGCCTAATATGGATCCCTGAGGAACCCCTGATTTTATTGTCGCTGGCCTTGACATACCATTCCCGCTATCTACTACTTGTTGGCGGTTATTCAAGCCCCGATGGGCGAAGGCTAACCATTACTTATATATGTCCATGCAATGAAGACCCTTCGAAACTGACCCCTTTGTTATAATCTTTAGTTTGGGTTTGGGTTGGGGGTTTTCTTATTTTTTTCTGTTTTTTTTTTTTTTTTTTTTTTTTTTTTTAATAGAGATTGAGGGTACTCGTTAGAAGCGCATCTCTGTGGTTGTGCTTACGAGTACCCACACTCTGTATTTCACGGTGTAACCTAGAACCGACGCTGGCTTTCGACCATCGGGGCTTGGAGACATAGTGCCTCCGTGCAGAGCCAAAACCGACCAAACTTGATTACTGGTTAACCGCTTAGAATGTAAAGGTCTGTCCAGGAAAAGTGGTGCGAGTTGGATCGCTGCTAAACCCTAGCGGTTTCTTTGGTCGATAGGGTTTATAATGTCACTTCACGCTAAGGTCCTACAAAATCGAAAGCAGCGTCTCCAAAATGACCTAAGTACATGTACATTGTACCAACGGTTGGCGGAGGCTTAAAACCTCAAAGCAAACAACAGAACCAACGCGTTCAGGTAGTTCTAACGATTACCCACAATCTGCGATTAGACTTTTGTTTAAAATGAAGACTCAGTGTACCTCAAATCGACACATAAAACTAGAATTGTGAATACCTACCGGTGCCCCCGTCCAGGGACCATCCTCAAGAAAAAGGCATGTTACCTAAAAAAGACCGCATTGCTCGGCTTGAAAACTGTCCTTGAGAACACCTCGGCGTAGGTGTGGGTAATGTCGTTTAAATCTTGGAAAACGTGGGTATCATCATCCAGATATGAGTGAATGAGTTTTAGTTTTACGTCCCACCAACAGCTAAGGTCATACGGAGACGGGAACTCGGTTTAAAGACTCATCCGAAAATCTGGAGAAGCCCGGGATCGATCCTGCGATCCCTGGTTTACAAGGCGAGTAGCGTAACCACTGCACCACGGAGGCTTCATATCCAGATATGAACCAAATCCATAAAAAAAAATAAATTACTAAGTATGTGACAATGACATTGAATTTTTGTTTTACGGCCCTTTCAAGATTAATTCTTTTATTTCGAGCCGATCATAATCAGGTGTGGACAAAAACAAAACGGAGTAGCCGGAGGAACGCCCTGTAAATTTCGCCATACCAAATACGAACTAAATCCATTAAATTGGTTGGGCAAATTAGGCTCTTATTAGAAACGTTGACATCAAAAAACAATCTGAGTCTGTGACCTTGACCTTATGGTCATGGGCATGGGCGCGATTATGATGAAAATTATGAGTCCGTGACCTTGACATTGAGGTCATGGGCATCGGTGCGGGTATATTGAATAAACTTTAAATGTGTATCTATATCATCGTACCAAATATGAACCAAATCCATAATATGATTTGCTCTTAAACAATTTCAACATTTAAAGTTTTCTAAGTCCATGACTTGACCTAGAGTGTGTGTGAATTCTTCTTTCTTATGAATGTTTTCATTGCTCTTAAAGGAAATCATTTTTGATTTTTATTTGCCTTCACTGCAGCTGGTGTTGTGCCGTGTGGCGGCCGTAAAACGTCTCCCCGTACATCAACCATAGTGCAGTTTATATTTTACTTTTGTTCCTTTGAGATCAGCGTGAATATTCTTAGAAATCAGAAATAAATTATTGGTTTAGACTCATATTCTAGACAGGTTTTTAATTATTTGGACCCCATTTTGATTTATATCAGTCTTCGAATCGACTGGCAGTTCGAAATTCGCAAATTTGCAGTTTGTTTCCTCTGGCTTTCGTTGCCGGATCATTACAGGGTCACTGATGAGGCTTTATTAGCCGAAACTACTTAGTATGACCCATCTTCTTTCTTATGAATGTTTTCATTGCTCTTAAAGGAACTCATTTTTGATTTTTAATTAACGTCGCTTTCAACAATTTTTCAGTCATATGTTGCGACAGGGAGCTCATTGCTCACTTTTATAGTGCTGCCTCACTGACGTATCATGTCCCAGACACATTACATGATACCACACCCAGTCACATTATCCTGACACTGGGTCGACCAGTCCTAGCTCTACCCCGAAAATCTGAGTGCCAAGCGAGGAGCATCTAGTAGCATTGTTAACGACTTTGGTATGTCGCGGCCCGGGATCGAACCCTTGATCTCCCGTTCCCCGGAGCGGACACTCTACCAACTGAGCTATCGGGGCCGGTCACTTGACCTAGAGGTCATAGGTAAGGGCCAGTGTATTGCTGAATAAACCTTTTTACCCATACATACCTTCACAGTTCCAACATATGGTCTGAAAAGTATGAGCTCTTTAAAGTTTAGGTTATTCCTGGTACAATGCCTAAACCCGAGGTTACGGGATCATGTACGTACATGTGCGTACGCTCGTACAGTATGTACGAAAACCTTTAATGTCGACGGCGGGGGAGGGGAGCATGGTCTTGCGTACTGTAATTTCGTCTATGTGTAGACGATTGTAAAATTGTGTATCCATGTAGTATAGAACAGATTATTTGTAATTAAAATCAGCCATGCTGTAGAATCTATATGTATGTTGCAAATGAACTGAATTTATTTTGTATTGAAAGGCGGGACAGCCTGACAGACGAACAATCAATGAAAAAATATTTGCTACAGACCATTGCCAACAACAAACCGGAGCTGAAAACTGATATACTTTAAATACGAACATTTACAGAGGCTACGTCAGGTTACGTTATATGCGGATCCTCATTAAACAACGTCATTTATTGACGTTTTCTGTTAAAACCTGCATAAACTGTGTTTTAAGTTCATACGATAAATTGAATCTTGTACTGAATTTATTAATTAAATTGAGCGTGAAAATGTAATGAAATTCTAAGCGAAGTCTCACATGTTATCTAATATTATAAACTCAACAATACACGTGGTGCACTCATGCTGAAGACCAAACCCCACCCGGCCATTTACGGGCGAACACGCTTGTAAAAGGTTCATTATGACTGTGTTAAATCAACGCTAGTCTGACGTCACGACGTCCACAAAACAGACCAACTCGACAGTGGTACAGTGGGAAAGGGGTCCAGATAATTATATAATATCTGTATCTTACGATAATGCAAACAAAAGTTTGAATCTACGTAGAACCAACGTTGATTCAACGTTGTTTGTACTGAATATACATCTAGGTCCACTGAAACCATAAGTTTAAAACGTGTTATCTACTTTACACGGCTGTTTCAAGACGGCACGTGATCACGCATGTGACAATTAGTGGCCCCGTTTAAGAGCATATTCAAAAGTGCGACATACTTAAGTGAAACGCAAATTTAGCTCGTACGAACACTTTGCGATGTTTTGATGAAACTGACGTACGCAGTTCTTTAAAAAGTGCGTACGAACAAGTTAAGATTAATCGTACGATGTTTATTGATGAAAACTGGCCCCAGATGATTTTCGCCAACCACTGATTAATGACCGGCTCAAAAAAGTGAAATTATCTTAAAAGGGCCGTGAAACCAAAACCAGAAAAAATAAAATACTAACAACATTTTTAATATTTATAAACAAGACCATATGGTTCTCTGTTGATCTGAGCAGAACAAAAAGCATAAAATGTTGGGATTTTAAACATCATAAGTGAATTGAACATGAAGCAGGTGCCTGGTTCCCATGCAAAACTTTGAAACTTTTGCAATCCCGTGCTTGCTTTCCAGTCTGGAAAGAAGTCTATCCTTGGTCGAAGATACGAAGTTGTTTTGCTTTGGAAGAGCAAACGGTTTTATAGAGAGGAAAATATTTTGACGACTTGCTTCGCCCCTTAAGATCTGTTTCGAAAGCAGACTTAGTAATGTAAAAAAAAAAAAAAACAGTTGCATTGTCTGCCTGAAGAAAGTTCTTATTGCGCACAACAAAGTAACTCTCGAAAAACTATCAGGTCTTCGAGGAGGAGGAGGAGGAGTGGGGATACCGTCAAAGGAAATAATATACTTCCGACAGGAGTAGGACTGTTGTTAAAGGTAATAATTTGTTCTCGATGGGAGCAAATTCTTTCCTTTAAGGGGAATGGGAACACCTAGCACATGTTTTCGCCATTTTTCAGAGGGAGACAACTTTCGGGGCTTCCTGTTCGCTTTTCCACCGAAAAAGGGGTCTACTCTTAAAGAAAAGAATTTGCTCCTCAGAAGCAAATTCTATCCTTTTAGAGTTAACCCCTATTGAAATGGGAGATAGAAACCCTTTTGCAGGAGTTGCTCCAGTTCCCCTTAAGAGCAGTACCTGTCATATTCGATTTCTTTTTTTTTTTATTTCAGTGACTTCTCTTCATTACATATACGTATTTTCATCACATTTAATACATCTGTTGTGCAGTGGTAAAGCATCGGACTCGACATCGAGAGGTACCGGGTTCGACCCCCACTAAAAGCAAGTGTAGTTTCCTTGAGCAAGAGACTTACTTTATCCTAATTTCTTAGTACTGGTTTCTACCCAGAAAAATAAAAAGCCACGTGGAATTTATTAAATTTGTTATCCTCTGTAAATAAAGCCGATTATTATAATAATAATAATTATTATTATTTTGCTTTGGTTTTACGACCCTTTCAAGATAATTTCACTCGTATTGAGCTTACCGTCAATCAGAGGTGGGCGAAAACCGGAGTACCCGGAGAAAAAACACATATGTTTCCGTTGCAGAACTTGACGTCTCACATGTGACCCGAGCAAAGGTCGAACCACGGCGTTGAGAGACCTAAGAATCAGCGCTCTTATCTACAAGCCACGGAGGCCCGTTTATTTATTATCCGTCGCACGAATGAGCGCTATCCCAATTCAGATAGGCTTCAAGACTACAAAGCACTGAATAATTTGTGTATATAAGCAGTGAATATTATTAGATATGTGTTAGTTATGCCGTTTATCACAATTTAACCAGTAATAGAAATAGATATCATATCAAATGGCATTTTAGATACTGTTTACCTTTCACAGAGCACTTTCTTTTGACAATGCCAACGGAAATCAAGCGCTTTTTCCTGGAGACAGCCAAATTGTTTATTCTGCTACAAGACAACACTAATCTTTCTGACGTTGTGTGTCCCGTATACGACCAATAAACTTTTATTTCTCTGACTGGTATCTTAAAATTTCGACTTCTTACCCCGAAATTTGGACTAAGTATCTCAAAATTTCGCGACATTTCGACTTGATGTCTCGATATTTCGACTTAGTTTCTCGAAATTTCGACTGAAATTTCGACCTAGTATCTCGAAATGTCTACTTATTTAGTCAAATGTTCGGCTTATTATCTCTAAATAATTCGAAATTTTGACTTAAGATCTTGAAATTTGCTGATACTATGCCGAAAATTTCGAGTTATTGTCATTATGTCGAAATTTCAACATAATAACTCGTATTAATTTTGAGGAATATCTTGAAATTTCGACATAATGACTCGAAATTTCGACAATAATCTAGAAATGTCGACATAGTATCTCGAAACTGGGTATCTCGAAATTTCGACTTATTTTTCGAAATTGCGACTTCGTATCTTGAAATTCCGTCTTAGTTACTCGAATTTTCGCATTAATATCTCGAAAGTTCGACTAGATAACTCGAAATTATGACTTAAGATCTTAAAATTTCTAGATCTATGTCGATCGAAATTTCGAGTCGTTATGTCGAGATTCCGACATAATAACTCAAAATTTCGACTTAGTATCTTGAAATTTCGACATAATAACGACACAATATCTCGAAATTTCGACATAATATCTCGAAATTTCGACAAAATATCTCGACTTAGCAACTCGAAATTTCATCAAGATAAAAGTTAAGTGGCTCTGATGCTCTTTTGTAAATGTAAATAGTTATGCGCCGCAAAATGTCTTTCTGACGTGACAGCACGAACCACACCATAATCAAGGCACTGACGTCACTTGTGGATCGATTGTTTCTGAAAGTAGGTTTGCAAATGGTACGAGATTGCTTCGTTTAATCCTTAAATTCCTGCATATATTTTAAGAGAAAAAAATGTAGACTCTGACCAGACGCCGCAGTCTGTCACGTCTTATCTGGGTCAACACTGTTTGTCATTGTCCCAGGCCTTTTTTGACAGATTACCATTTTACACCACTTTGACGTCACAACAACAAGAGTGTGTGGCTCATGCTGAACTTTTTCCTTCATTCGCCGGAAATTGCCGAAAAACTATCAGTATCTGCAATCTATATAATACTTGCTTTTCATATTAAAATATGAAGGAAAAATCACACCGTTCAAAGACCGATTACTGCTTCGAAGACAGATCTAAGTAAAGCTGACCAAGAAAGGGTAGGTGAAGGTGTTTTTTGTTTTCTTTTTTGTTGGTTTGTAGACATCGAGAAGGCGTATTTTGAGACAGTATATTCTTGACACCTGGCGTAGTTGGTTGATTTAATCGAGCTGTGCGGTTCAATTTGGCAGAACTGCTGCTGAATAATTGTAGTGAATGTAATATATTTTGTTCCGTAGACGCAAAAAATGCTATTCACATTTCTTTAGATATATTTTTCAACGAACTGGAAAATGTTCTGAAAAAGGGAAATCCGTAGGAAACAAGGACTACAAGATTTTCTGGGCCAGACTAGCTAGTTTCGTCCAATCAGGCCCCATCAGTAACCCTCAAATATCTCCTAAATTCCGCAGTGAAATCAATGATCCCCAAAAAATATAACCCACACCAAAATAGAAGTGGAGGCAATGATCTGGAATCGATATAATTAACCCACAGCTCCCATCAGAGACACCAAAGGGAAAGCCTTATATGGGCTTGACTTATTGCCTCCACTTCTATTTTGAAATATAGTCAGAATGTTATTGAAAACCACCTAAAATTCAAACTGAGAGAGTTTCTTACACCCAGTGTCTCCTAATCAGAGACCACATTTGGGACTGTTCAAAAGTGGTCTTAAGACCACTTTTGAACAGCCCTGAAGTTGGTCTTTGAAATGGAATTTTACTGTAAATAATCGACTCAAAGACGATTAATAAATAGACACTCAGTTCAGTTTATACTGACGTCATGCAGCTGGAATATATGTATGAATTTAGAACCAGCAAGTGTTACCGTCAACTGAGCGGATTTACTATCAAAACACAGGCATAAAGGTTCCTTAATATTAACCTCATGTCTTAGAAAGGCTTTGACTTTTCTTTTATCCTGCCCAAAATGAAGTACGCCGTTGGTTTTAAACCCTGCAACGAAAAGGCCTCCTTCACCATCTGGCGACACACCCGTTGGTTGAATAAGACTCTCGTCCTCAATACACGAAAGAAAATGTCCTTTCTTATTCAGACAGATAACGCCTTTCTTCGTGTCTGTGACATATAACTGGGAGCTAAGCTGACAGTAAGCGATTTGATTAATCCTCAAAAACAAAGGTTTTCCCTCAAACTCTTCAATTATATTTTGTAATGATCCCCCAGTTGTGTACAATCTCACTTGATTTGTTGATTCTCCTGTTACTGTAACAAATAGCTGATCGCCGTCAAAGGCGATTCCTTGACATTTTAGTTCTGTTTTAAATGATCTGGTAGGCCTTATTGGTGATCTGAAACTCACGAACTGTATAAGGCGTCTATCAAATATGCAAATAGCTACTTCGTTGTCCCCTGATACACATACTCCACAGGGACTACCGCAAAGGTCAACAACGGACGTGATTTTGTACTCTGTGTTAAGTATTTTCAATCTCTTGTTTGTGAAGTCCGTGACAACAAGTCGTCCATCCGGTAGGTAAGTGCAACCAAACATAGTAATACCGATTGTCTCTTGATCAGAAGGGACACTTACGTTATATTTCCCAACAAACTTGGCATTAAAAATTCTTTGGATACTACTTACTTGACCAAACACTTCAGTGTCATCAAATAAATGCTCAAATCTTGGATCCGGATTGATAAACAGCTGCTGTTTTCCTTTTCTTTGAGATACAGAATTTATAAGCTTTGTTGCAGCTAAAATATTTCTTTTAGCTCTCATCATTTGCAAAAATAACAACGTTTCTTCTGTAGTAGATTTAATCGCTTCAGACATTGTATCAAGTGTATAAGCCAAATCATTACACGCAGAAATATCGACCTCAATGTTACCTTCGTTTTCTGAGTATCTTCGCACGCAATGTTCTTTTGATGCAACTTCAATGCCATGTAGCTTCGTAACAATTTTTTGTTTCATATCATCAAATAATTTTAATATTTCATCTTTTTGTCTACCTATGCGGTTAAGATCATTCTGTCGGTCGATCCGGAGACTTTTTAGTCTGTCGCTAGTATTTTCTAAGTCTTCTTTTATAAGCCGTAGGGCAACACTTGTTGCTATTGCCTTAGCTCTTTCCGGTATGTAATCTATTTCGCCACAGTGTCTGTGACTTTCAGACATACATTCATGGCATCCTATTTCTTCATGCAGTGTACAAAACATGGCTATTTTCTTCCCATTGTGCTTAAGACAGCGTTCTTCAACAGTCGCACAAAAAGTGTTAATTGGCAGTTCTGTTCCAAAATCTGTAAGGCGGTGTTGCTTTGTAATTCCGAGTTTCTGGTGATGTTTTACGCAGTTTGGGCACAGATATTCTTGACACTCTTTACAGAATTTAGAAGCAAGAATAGAAAGACTCTCCGTCATACATGGTGCACACAGTGTGTTTACTGTAGCTTCTGAAACGAAGTTTTCCAACGCCATTATTTACAAACTGTTCGAAATTCTATTTTAAAAAAGCACAATCGATCTGAAAGTGTCCGATTACTTAATGATACACAGCGTGGTTATGCATGATGTAACCTTTTGGAAAGAAGATCGGTATTTTTATTATGAATGTTCTAAAATCCTTTGTTTTAAGCTACGTGTCTATTACACATCAAACATTTCATTACGAAAACATGCCTATACTAATGCATTGTAAATTTTACTGCCAAAAATGAAAATTTTATGCTGAAAAATTGTGATATATTTCTTATTTTTGCTTTTAGAGCAGAAATTAGAGCTGTCAGTGAAAATGACTAGGGCCCCGGCAGTGCCATCAGAGGAGTTGGATTTTTTTTTTCAAAGGGCTATTACTCTTAGAGTATTGTAGCAAGAGTTACGTCGGTTGCCATGTAATTGTGTAATGATATTGTGACCATATATCTTAAGTTTGAAGTTGATGCATTTGACTGTTTGTAAGCTATGAATGAAAAACAAAAGGGTATTACTATATGGCAACTGTCAATAACTTCAGCTTCAGTTTGTAAACATGAAAAATGTTGATGGATAGACGGGCAGATGGACAGACGGACAGACAGGGCATTACTATAGGGCAACTGTCAGTAACTATAGGAAGTTTCATTTAGTATCTATAGCGGTTTTAAAATAAAGATGAAAAAAGACGAAAAAAAGCTGATTTTTTAAGTTATTCAAAGGGCCTTAACTCTAAAAGTATTGAAACTACAGTTACGTTACTTGTCATAAAATTGTGTAATGATAATGCGACCAAATATTTAAAGTTTGAAGTTGATAGATTTGACCGTTTGTAAGTTAATAAGAAAAAAAAACATGAAAAAGCTGATTTTTTAGTTTTTCAAAGGGCCATAACTCTGAGAGTATTGAAGCTACAGTTAGGTAACTTGCCATAAAATTGTGTAATGATGATGAGACCATATATTTAAAGTTTGAAGTTGATGCGTCTAAAGGTTTTTAAGTTATTAAGAAACAACATAAAAAATGTGGACGGACAGACGGACGGACGGACGGACGGACGGACAGACAGGGTGATTACTATAGGGCACCCGCAAATTTATATTTGCGGGGCCCTTAAGAAAAATAAGGTTTACCCTTGTAAACTCCAGTTTTACTATAAAAAAGTGTGGTTCAAAGGGGTCAAAATTATATAGGCGTGTTTTCGTGATGAAATAAAAGACATTAACGCTCTCCAATGCAAAGTATGCCGAATTTGTTTTAACGAGTGACGAACATTTAATGGCGAATCAAACCTATTTCGCTAAATTGCCCAAAGTAGGCGTTACTATTTTTATTATCACATAGGTTTTCCCCGAACCTTTGAATTAGCTAAAGAGATTACTAAATTACTAAATAAGATATGTGATAAATGATAACTTTTTGTGTACATGATATCATGATGCCTTTTATAGGAAAACAGTGATCTTGTGATCTTAATTATCCGAACATATTGAATATCTTATATACTGTAAATGATATATTATATGCTAAAGAGATAAACATGAAATAAACTCCGATGTAATATATATCTTCTATGGCATATTAGGTATCTTAAATGTTTGGCTAAATCAGATATCATCAGATATCTAGATATCTTAGGCATTTGGAATAATAATATATATTATCCTATATAAGATATATTATATCCCATATTAGACTTTATCTCTGTAGTTTAGTTAGTTTCATCTCTGTGGTTTTTTTTTATTTGTATGTTCTCGGAGATGTTACACTGATGAGTTAGGAAGCCTTCATGCGGACTAAACAAAATTAGTGTATACCGCGACAGAGGTAAGGGCGAGGATTATGGCCATGTAAAATCGATTTAAGCCCCCCCCCCCCCCCCCCCAACAAGTGGAATTCTTTCCACTGACCGTTCCAAGCCGGTTCTTCTGGCGGTTTATTTATGTTGTTGTTTGTTACTACTTACTGTGTGTATCACTTGTGTCTTTTTATTTGGGATGGCCATTTGGCCATTTTGTGGGAAAGTAACTGTCCTTATGGCCATCCTTTGATTAGGTTTCCATTATGGTCTGGTCGCTTCATGTTTGTGTTTCTTTCCCTTTGGTGTCTTTGATGGGTGGAGTAAGTTAATTGTATCGATTCCTGATCTTTGTTTTACTTCTACTTTCTATACTATTTAAAAGATCTTATGTACGTTATAAGATAAAATCAAAGAAAAACTGTGTGCGTTCTAGAGGCCATAGTTTTGGTCCTATATTCATCAAACTTTGTCAGAATGATCACCACTGCAATATCTCTTTCAAATTCAAGTTCAAATATGGGTCATAACGGGTCAAAAAGAAGGTCAGTGGGTCAAATTATAGAGAACCTTGTGTGCGCTCTAGAGGCCACATTTTAAGTCAAATATTCATCAAACGTGGTCAGAATGATCACCACTACAATATCTCAGTCAAGTTCAAATATGGCTCATGTTGGGTCCAAATATAGGTGAGTAGGTCAAATGAAAGAAAAATCTTGTGCACGCTCTAGATGTCACAGTTTTGATCTGACCATCATCAAACATTGTTATGATCATCACGACTATATCTTCCTTTAAAAAATTATTATTATGGTGTGCCGTTTGACTATGTAATACAATTTCGAAATATATATGATTTTATTATAGATATCTATAAATCAAATTATAGATATCTATAAATCAAATTATAGATATCGATAACTTACATTATTGATATCTATAATTATCAGTATTTTTGATATCATAAAATATAACCAATGATATGTAATATATATTTCTTGATATCTATAAATTTGTTTTATGATATCCATTATTCTTTTGCATATATATATATATATATATATATATATATATATATATATATATATATATATATATATATATATATATATATATATATATATATATATATATATATATATATATATATATATAATGCCGTCCAATTTGTGTATGTCAATAGTTAGATTTGTTTGTATGAGTTGAGGTTTCACACCCCCTCAACACTTTTTAAGTAATGTTTGAGACACTGCTTCCAATTTTATGGGACTTCTACTCGACATTGAGATGAAATTACTTCTCCAGCCCTGCGTGCCAAAACAAACCAAAGGGTTTATATGCAGGGACGGTCCGACTGGACCCTCTTTGCCTTGGCAGGCTTAGTCCCTCTAAGTGGTTTAACGATACTCGTGTGCCATCGGTTTCACCTTTGCGAGGAAACATGGCGCAGCCCAACCTATTTCCCCAAGCCTCATTGGGCGGGGGTCTCTAAATAATTAGAACTAGGGTGTCTAAGAAAGACTGTGGTGCATTTGTGTAAATGATAGGCCCTTTTGCCACATGGTATAGAGCTTTTGATGAGTCCTGCTGTTTGTTTCATTTGTCAGGTTGAAACCTGAAACATTCATATATCCTTTGGTTCTTATGGCTTTAGGAATGCATCATACAGACAATAAATATGGTCACATTGCATGTTGGGGTCGGGGAATGGTACTCTGAATTTTGCATGCTACACTAGCTGGGCCCGGCATCTAATGGCGACCAAAATATACCAAGACTGACAATGTACCCTCAGAATCCAAGCCCATGTAACTGGATAAATGGCCGTGACCTAAAAATCTTTTTCTCTAAAACCCAAAGAAACACTATGAAAATCTAAACCATAAAAATATTCACAGCCCATATAAAAAGGAAAATTCAGAGTACACCCCACACTTTGCCTTACTCCCCACCTCACGCATTCAGTTCCAATCTGGCAAGACCATAATTTATAAACTTTTTAAGATAGTATAGTTGTGAGTTACAGTTTCTATTTACAAATATAATTCGAATTATGGATATCCATATTTCGATTAATGATATCAGTAATTCAGCCCAATTATTGATATCTATAATTCGATTTATAGATAATCATAATTCTTATTATTGATATCATTTAATCGAATAATAGATATCAATAATTCAGTCCTATTTATTGATATCATTAATTCCAGTTATTGATACCATAAAGTTGAATTATAGATATCAAAAGAATTGGGGATATCTTTAAATAATTTTAATTATTGATATCATAAATTCGAATTATTGATATCCATATATAGGATAAATGATATCCATAAACCTGACTTATTTATTGATATCCATTATTGGAATTAGTGATATCCAAATTTCTTCACAGAGACTCAAGTATTGGTGTTTAATATCTGCACAAATTATTTATAGATATCCACAATTAGACTTATTGATATCAATAAATGGGCCGAATTATTTATATCTATTATTCGAATAAATGATATCAGTTATTCAATTTAAAGATATCTAAATATCTAAAGGATTATTATGAATTGTTGATATCATTAATTCTATTTAATGATATCAATTATCAGAATTTTTGATACCAATTAATTGGCTGAATAAAAGAGCCGGGGCATAGTATTTACTACAATTTACATGTGAGACCAGAGAAAAATCAGATCAGTCTTCGCATCCATGAAGTCTGATCAGAGACTTCTCTTGCTGCATGAAAGAACATTGGGCACTTAACTATCATTAGAGCACACAACGAAGAGTCTGATCAGACTGTGCGGATGCGCAAGCTGATCTGAGTCATCGCTGGGCGCACATGTCTTTTTGTAGGTTTTGTCGTGCGCTGGCTCATATCTATAATCTGAATAAATAATATCTTTAAATAGATTAATTGATATCAATAATTGAGATTTAAGATATCAATAAATCAATTAGAATTATTGATATCTATTATTCGACTTGAATTATGGATATCAATTATCTGATTTATGGATATCCATAATTCTTTAAGGACGGGGCGGAATTCTGTAAATATGTCATTTATCCCTTGTCCTTATGAATAGTTTAATTAAGCCACACCCATTATCAGCCATCCGCCAAACAGATTACTTGATATATTATATTCATTCGCACACGAGAACTGGTAAACCGATTAGAGGATCTAAGCCTGCCCAGGCAAAACGGTACGAGTCGGACTGTCCATGCTTATAAACCCTATTGGTTTCGTTGGGCGACAGGGCCTGAGATGTCATTTCATCTCAATGTCGGGTAAAAGTTCCACAAAATTGGAAGCAACGTCTCCAAAATGACCTTTACCGTGTTGACGGGGACGTTAAACCTCATATCAAAGAAACAAAGCATCACAACATTGTAGATCCTGATAGGATTGCTTCTTAAGAAGCCATCAGATCTGGATCTACACTGTTTGCAAAGATAGGGGTTGTCGTGAACAGCAGGATAAGGGTTAATGATGAATATTATTCTGATTCTAACACTATTTTTTTAGACATTGCTTCCAGTTTTGTGGGACTTCAACCCGGCATTGAGATGAATTACGTCTCAACCCCTGCCAAATTTATATAAAGGGACTGTCAGACTCGCACCACTTTGCCGGAACAGGCTTATAGACAATCTTAGTGGTTTAATGCCGGTATTAATGTGCTGTCGGTTTCAGCTCTGCAAGGAAACGTTAGGCAGCCCAATCTATCTATCCAAACCCCGCTGGGCGGCCGTCGCTCACTAATTAGATCTAGGGTGTCTAAAATAGAATGTGATCTGATGAGATGTGCTGATTGTTTCATTTGTCAAGTTGAAACCTGAAACATACATCTCATTTGGGCCTTATGGCTTCTAGTATTCCTCATATAGTCAATGTGCCCAAAAAATTCCAACCCATGTAAAAAAGGAAAATACAGAGTACGCCTCTCCTCTGGGAGTCACAAGTGTTCTGAAGTACGAAACTGGGCACAGATGAAATACAACTAATTTTACTTTACATCGTTAAAGTGTTATTGACTAGAAGATCCATATACGTAAGCATCTAAAATTGTATTAAAATATATCAAATATTCTGAGATTTTTGGATATCTAAAATTATATTTCATAATATCAATAATTAGATTTATGGATATCTATAATCTAATTATAGATATCATTTAAAGGTCTAAATTATAGATAACACAATTTTCAATAACGGATATCAAAAAATGTATTATGTCATTGGGCGGCAGGGCTTGAGGTGTCGTTTCATCGGAATGCCGGGTACAAGTCCCGCAAAATTGGAAACAACGTCTCCAAAATGACTTAAATTGTGTTGACGGGATAATTAAACCTCAATTCAAACAAAAACCAGATAAATGATCATCAAAATGCAACACGTTATCCAGGCCTTCCTCCAATCGTCGAGAAGGCGCTGCAGGATAGACTGGCATCCAAAGACTTTATGAAAATTAAAAGTGTAAAGATACTCCAGAAACTGATCCAATCGGAACCCAAGCCAATCCCAAACATCAAATGGAAAGACGGACAAGTACATATTAACAAACAACAAAACCACAAAGATTCAAAGTTTATTCTGCATTCAATGGCAGAAACATATAGCAGCATACATATATCAAAACAGAAACAGACACAAGAGAGAAAATTTGTGGACAGCAAATGCATATCTTAGGATACTTACACAATTACTTAACAGTGCAGTCGTTTACTCTAATATACTATATACTACTCAAAGTTTGATAGGGATCACTTTTTATATACCAAATTTTGCACTGAAAATCCAACATTTCTTGACAGAATTTGTACTACGTATATTGATTAATATCTTAAGCAGAAACGCATGTGCAATTCAGTGCTCATGAAAGCGCACACTTCTTCGCAAATGAATTCATACACCCCCAAAATCTTGCGTAACACTGCATTCCAACAGAAAAATCAAACTTGTCAGTGTTCCTTTACTAAGCGTAAAAAGGTTTTCATTTGATTTGTGAAACTCTAAAATGCCTTAGGGACAATTAAGAAACCGTCTGAGCCCCTAAGAAATTAATCGTGGCGTCGGAATGTTGGAATCTGGCGTCTCTCAACGTCGTGTTGCTGGGATTTTGAATGTGTCTCAGTGCGCGGTTTGAGAATGTTGAGCCGGCATCTTACCCACAGAAATCCTTCACACAGGCACGGCGGGGGTCGAGAAAGGGCTACAAATCAACGTCAGGACCGTTTTTTTTTTGTTGTTGTTGTTGATTCAGTCTCGACGTCAACGGTTCCTGAACGCTATGTGTTTGCATAACGAGCTTAGAAACGGAACTGAAGTACGAATTGCTACATAAACTGTCAGAAACGGGCTCCACGAGTTCGGACGTAATGCCATGAGGCCTGCTGTACGTGTTCCGTTGACGAAACAGTACGTGCAAGACCGGTTGGACTTTGCCAGAACGCATGTCACATGGACGGTTCGTGACTGGACGCCAGTACTGTTTACTGATGAGTCCAGATTCTGTCTAGACTTCACTGATAAACGTCAGTTAGTGTGGCGAATGTCTAAAGAGCGATTCGATGACTTGAATGTGGCCGAGCATGATCGCTATGGAAAGGGATCGGTCATGGTTTGGGCTGGGATAAGCTTGAAGGCAAAACTGACTTGTACGTCGTTGAAAACGGAACGTTAATGTCAGTGAGGTACTGCAATGAGATTCTTGATCAGTTTGTTAGACCATATGCGGATGCTATCGGCCCGGACTTTATTCTGATGGACGATAATGCCCGTCCACACTGTGCCCATGTCACTGATGCGTATTTGGAACGTGGGGCAATCGTTCGTATGGACTGGCCTTCTCGATTACCGGACTTAAATCCGATTGAGCATGCTTGTGAAATGCTACAGTGTGCTGTTTTATACCGACCTGTGCAGCCGAGGACTTTACAGGAGCTCAAAGATGCGCTGGTTGTTGATTGAAGGCTGGTTCTACAAAACCGGATACAGAATCTGATTACGAGCATGCGCAGGCGATGTCGTGCTTTAATTGATGCCCGTGGATGCCATACACGTTATTAGTCTAAACAAATTTGGAAATTTGTGTAAAATTAATTGTCCAAATCCCATCATTGTTCGGCAAATTTTATGGGTGTCAAGACGGTTGTTGTTGTTGTCACGCTTGAATGCAGTGCCAGTTGACAAAATTAATCACTAGTCTTTGTAAAGGATATGCTTTCTATCATTATGTATCAAATTTGGATTCAGCCGATTAATTTATTTAAACATTATTTTGCATTAAAAAGTGATCCCTATCAAAATTTGAGTAGTATATCAGCAAGCAGATATGAATCTAATGCCAATATTGCCAATATTCTGTCAAATCATGATGTATGTTTAATCTTGCTTATTGTAATGTTTAAGTGATTGCATACAGACTAGAATCAGGAAACTTATGTCTAATCTCGAAATATTTATCAACATATTGAAGAACTTTTGGATATATATATATATATTATATATTCGTCCTCTACTGCATTCAAGTTACATGTTGTACAAATTCAAATGCGACACGCCGAGTTAACACCTATTTCCCAAACAGATGACAACTCAGTTACCTACACTGAACTCACAGAAGTCTAAAAATGAAAAACAAGAGGGCCATAATGGTCCTGTGTCGCTCACCTGAGCTGAGAGATTTACATGTGGGTCCCGGGGCAGAACAATTTTTGGCCCAAGGTCTATAATTTGAACAATCTTGGTAGAGGTCTACAGTATGAAGCTTAATATCAAATATCAAATGCCTGCTGGGCCCGGGGTCAGACAAGAAGATTTTTAAAAGTTATCCCCCCCCCCCCGGGATATAATTTGAACACTAATGGTAGAGGTCCACTAGATGAACTTCATACCAAATATCTAAGACCTGGGCCTTCTGACAAGAATATTTTTAAAGGTTTCCCTTCTATTATACGGGTGGTATTCAGGGGAACTAGCTCGAAAATTGGTCAATGGAAATGTGTTCCCTCGACACATCCGGGAGCTCTCGAGCTAGCTCCATCACCAGAAAACTTGTAAACAAAGGTAGGTCTCGAAGAGTTTTATCACCATTTTTTCTTTGTAAGCTATTTATAAAAAAAATCCGGCATTGGAGTGCCACATAGAAATGATTTAACTTTGTATCCCGCTAGAATTTGCTACGGAATTTGCAGCGCTGGAGTATGAAAGAAAGGAAACTTTTTATCACGGACCTGAAAAATTGTCAATTTATTTCAACACGGAGATTTTTCATTTTCCGTCAAAAGTACGCCCTTCACACCCCCAGAAGCAACATCCCTAGTGAAATGAAACATGGAACGTTTGAAATAAGCACAATATTTTGGCCGTGATTACGTAACTTGCGACTTATTATGAAATTACTGTCCGAACTATTTCACTCGACATGGAGTGCCAGATGAAACATTCATCAGATGACTGGGGCCTGATTCGATGTCTTTCTATGGTCCCACCCAGCTTATCCAACTGGTTTCTTTACCTCTGGCTAGTGGGCCTGGTGGTTAAGTGCGCTGTATGTCTGGTTTAACCATTTAGCTGCAATCTCAAATTGAGGTTTCACATAATAATTGTTATATTGAATATTCGATTTTCTTTTCAGATGGGCGCTTTCCAAGGAAAAAGTTCCAAAGGACTATTCCTGAGCAGAAAAAATACCGGACATGCAACAAAAATATATATATATTCCAGTGCTAGATAATCGGGCGCCTCTTTATTTTTTATTCTCTAGATTATTATAGTTATTCATGAATCATTCGACTAAGTATCATCCCTGCATTTTGAGTATTATATCCGATAGAGGATCTAACTAAAATGCTTTTATGCCGTCTGTCTCGCTGTCTGTCCGTCTGCACGTTTGTTCGTTCGTTCATCCGTCTTCCAATGGACCCATCCATCCAAATACCCGCTCACTTATCCCTCTCTGTAGTGTACCCATCCATCCATCCATCCATCCAACCAACATCCATCCATTGATCCGTTCTAAATTGGGATGGGGGCTAAGCAACTAGGTGGGGGAAATGACTAAGGGGCGAAAAGACCAGGCTTTGTGGGCGAAACAGCTATGGGTGCAAAATGGGGGCGAAACGACCAGGGAGAAACGACTGAGGGGGACGTCTTGTGGGCATAGTATCTTGTTACCCCACTAGCCAGAGGCAAAGAAACACGTGGGATAAACTGGGTTGGACCATAGAAAGACATCGAATCAGGCCCCAGTCATCTGATGAATGTTTCGTCTTCATTTTTGAGGGCAATATCTCCATGTCGAGTGAACTCACTCCTTGTCGAGAAGACTAGCTCGGGCAGTAATTTCGTCATAAGTCGCAAGTTACGTAATCACGGCCAAAATATTTTGCTTATTTCAAACGTTCACTGTTTCATTTCACTAGGGATGTTGTTCTGGGTGTGAAGGGAGTACTTTTGACGGAAAATGAAAAATCGTCGGCCAAAATCTCAGTGTTGACATAAATTGACAATTTTTCAGGTCCGTCATAAAAAGTTTCCTTTCATTCATACTCCAGCGCTGCAAATTTCCATAGCAAATTCTAGCGGGGTAAAAAGTAAAATCATTTCTATGTGGCACTGCATTGCCGGATTTTTTTTTTTTTATAAATAGCTTACAAAGGGAAAAATGGTGATAAAACACTTCGAGACCTACCTTTGTTAACAAGTTTCCTGGTGATGAAGCTAGCTCGAAAGCTCCCGGATGTGTCGAGGGAACAAATTTTCATTGACTCATTTTCGAGCTAGTTCCCCTGATTACCACCCATGTATATGTCAATGTAAAACCAACGGGCCCCGGAGCGGGACCATTTTTGGCCTAGGTCTATAAGTTGAACAATCTTGGTAGAGGTCCATTAGATGAAGCTTCATACCAAATATCAAAGTCTGGGCATTCTGGTTTCAGACAGAAAGATTCTCAAAGGTTTTCCCTTTATAAGGCTATGCAAAACTAGTGGGGCATTTTGGCCCCAGGGCTATAATTTGAACAATCTTGGTGGAGGTTCACCAGATGAAGCTTCATATCACACTAGATGAAGCTTCATACCAAATATCAAAGACCTGGGCCTTCCGGTTTCAGACAAGAAGATTTTTAAACGTTTTCCCTATATAAGCCTATATAAAAACCGTGGGCCCCAGCGCGGGGGCATTTTTGGCCCCAGGGCTATTATTTGAACAATCTTAGTAGAGGTCCACTTGATGAAGCTTCATACCAAATATCAAAGACCTGGGCCTTCTGGTTTCATCCTGAAAAAGAGTTTTAAATGTTTTCCCTATATAAGCTTATGCAAAACCAGTGGGGACCGGCGCGGGGGGCATTTTTGGCCCCAGGGTTGTAATTTGAACAATCTTGGTAGAGATCTACTAGATGAAACTTCATACCAAATATCAAAGACCTGGGCCTTCTGGTTTCAGACAAGAAGATTTTTAAAGATTCTTTTCTTATTCTCTCCTTTTCGTTGCCATGGCAACCAGAGTTCTGCATGGAATGGAATTCTTTGAACAACTTTGAGAGAGGACCACCCAAAGATCATGTCTGCCAAGTTTGGTCAAAATGTGTTCAGTGATTTATGAAATGTCGTTTATAGGAAGTATGGACGGACGGACGACGACGACGACGGACGGTGAGTGATCACAATAGCTCCTCCGGAGTCTTTGGCTCAGGTGAGCTGATAATAAAAATTGAACAGTGCCGAACATGTAACAAGTAAAATCGCGACGAAAGTATCGCCCTGGAACGGCCAGTAATTACTGCCGGGGTTGGGGTTGAACCGATTTCGGGGGTCCCAACCCCCCCCCCCCCCCCCCCCCCCCCCCCCGACATCTTCCGGCGCGGTTTACACAATTCAGGGTGTCAAGTGATATTAGGAGTCAAAAATATAGGTTAGGTCCAGAAATATAGGTATCTAGCGGCCAGAAATATAGGATATTATAGGTTGCCTACACGGAAGAAAACAAGCCAGATTTGTACTTTTCCACCACCACCACCACCTACCAGCTCTCTCTTTATTAACAATACAACATATAGAAATAGATAAGGTGGTCAGCTGGTTATAATTAAGGAAAAAATCTTTAATTAATCTCCATAAAAATTAGTCCTCAGTAGGTGATTCTAATGAATGCCCTCAATGTATGTTTTATACAGAACTGAGTGATCTACTTAAATATCCTCGGATAACCACCTCTTATCTATTTCTTGGATCAAGAGTTGTGTCTATCTGATAATTTAGGCAGACACAAAACATGGGACATTCTTCCCTTTAAACAAGAGGGCCTTGATGGCCCTAGATTGCTCATGTGATCCATAGTGAAACAAGTAGGCCGCGGGGAGGGTCCATTTTTGGTCCCAGGTCTATAATTTGCACAATCTTTGTCAAGGTCCACTATACAAAGCACCATACCAAATATCAAAGCCTGAGCCTTCTGGTTTCAGACAAGAAGATTTTTTAAGGTTATCCCTATATAAGCCTATGTAAAACCAGTGGGCCCTGGGGCAGAGCCAGTTTTGGCCCTAGGGCTATAATTTGAACAATCTTGGTAGAGACCCACTAGATGACGCTTCATACCAAATATCTAAGACCTGGGCCTTCTGGTTTCAGACGAGAAGATTTTTAAAGGCTTTTTTCTTATTTTCCCCTATTTTTGTGTGCTGTGGCAACCACCTGAAAAAATTCAGATATGATTCCACATGGAGTGACAGAGTCTTTGTGGACAGTTACAGAAACCATGGTGGAACTCTTTTTTTCCTGTCTGACTCTAGCAGTACATGGAATTTGGTTACAGATTCCACAAGGAAAATGGCCAGATTGTAACAGAAATTCTGCATAAAATCTCTGTTTAAAAGTCTGGCATGAAATCAGAGCATAATCACTTCCTGAAACAATATTTTGGCAGGAGCACTCCCTACAACACATTCAAAGGCATCAGGGATGATGGCTAGCTTTGAGTGTTGCTTTACAACTTTACAAGTATAAAGCTGTTCTAAGAATTTCCAGCTATATTTTGGATGGCACTGTGAGTTACTTTTAGTATTTTAGATTAACAGTGTTTTAAATTGATTAAATGCTTAACTAGTGGGGTTTCAAAAGTTTTATGTTTGCAAACTGCAAAGATTGCACCCCACCCACATATTTATGTATGTGTTTGCAGACTGAAGTTATTAGATCACAATGAATCTTTGGAAAGCCATTTAAGCCAAGGATTCAAATTCAAGAGTTACATGAAAGTTTACATATAAGTAGAATGCAAGGTTTTTGTATGTTCTTTTCCAGCACAAGTATATTCCTTCCTTATTGTGTATAGATAAAAACTCCAAATGTTTACAGTGTATGTTAAGATGATTGTGTTATGTTAATGAAACTGGACCAAATATTTAAATTAGCAGGAATCCTGCAGGAATATAAAGACAGTAATACTGTCACTAGCTTAGGCAGAAATCCTGTCAATAATTCATTTAGGAATCCTGCCAATAATTCACGCAGGAACCATGAAGGAATCCTGTCGGTAATTTATACAGGAATCCTGTCTGTTTTTTTCTACAGGCTTCCTGGATCAATTTTCCTGCTAATTTAAATATTTCACAAGCTTTTCCACACTGATTCCCACCTGAATCCCGACTCAAATACAAAATTTAAGTGAAAATTCTATGTGGAAATTCTATTTGAAAATTTTTCATACAGGTTTCATGTCAGAATCCTGTCACAATATTTCTGCAGAAATACAGCAACAAAATTTCATACAAATATGTTCTATAAAAGGGTTTTCCATTTCAAGCAAGGAATACATGACAGAACTGGAAAATATGGAGTGTACATGTTTTCTGGGCCAGACTAGCTAGTTTCCGCCATTTAGGCCTCATCAGTGACCCTCAAATATTTTTAGAATTCCACAATAGAATCAAAGAGCCCAAAGGACAAGAAAATATAAACTACATCATGATGTAGAGCAGGGAGACTTTTTACAGCTGCCACACATTCCCAGACAACAGCTGTAGTGACGTCAAATATGCTCTAGAAGGGTTTTCCTTTGGAAGCAAGGAATACACAACAGAACTGGAAAATATGGAGTGTACATGTTTTCTGGGCCAGACTAGCTAGTTTCGGCCAATTAGGCCTCACCAGTGACCCACAAATATTTTCAAAATTGCACAATGGAATCAATGATCCAAAAGGACAAGAAAATATAAACTACACTAGCCTGTGAGATTTCAGCTTGGACTGAAGTTCGTTGAACAACTTTGAGAGAGGACCACCCAGAGATGGTTTCTGTCAAGTTTGGTCAAAATCAATTCAGGGGCTTAGGAGATGTCATTTGAAGGAATTGTGGAGGGACAGATGGACGCACGGATGGGGGAAGACGGTGGATGGTGACTGGTCACAATAGCTCGCCTGCTAAAAAAATGGCAAAAACTTGTTTAATATTCATAAAGAAACAATAGTAAAAACAAAATGGAACATTTCAAATTTGAAAAATAGCAGAACTTCCACTAGCTAAAGCTTTCCAAAAGCTGGGCTGGACTGGGTTGCTACACCAAAAAGAATACAAATTCCTAAAAGGAAAAAGCTTACTAAGCTCAAATATTATAGAAAACATCTACTGTCAAAGATTCTTTAGAAACTTCGTGTTCCTTGCTTACACAAAATTCCAAATTATAGGTATTTATAGGTATTTTGGTAAAATATAGGATTTTATAGGTTATTATAGGTAATGGCCTGAAATATAGGAAAATATAGGTAAATATAGGTAACTTGACGCCCTGACAATTTAGTTGGCTGTTCGGCTTGCATGGATGTCTCCTAGCTAATCAATATGTTATCAGCATCGATGTCAGCCTCGATAGCTCAGTGGTGAGCGCGTTCGACTTATGATCGAAAGGTTGTGGGTTCGAATCCGGACACCTGAGGCGAAGAGTGTCCTGGACAAGACACGTTATGACAACGCCCCACTCAACCCAGATGTAAATGGGTTGCAGTGGTGCAAAAATCACTGCCTATCTCTCGCGCGCGTGATAACACCGAGAGCTATTCAATAAGCTTGGAGCTTTCGTCGCAATCGAACAAAAATAAAATACAGTCGAACTTCAATGGCTCGAACACCTTTGGGACCTCGAAAGTCTGTTCGAGACAGGGGTAGTTCGAGCCACTGAGGGATACTGCCAGCAGGTATACGATATACTTTTGGACATCTTTTCGGTGTTATATAATGAAAATGTATGCTGTGTGTACTCATTAGAATCGCCTCAGCGAGGCGATTCTAATGAGTACACACAGCATAAATTTGCAAGTAAAAAAGGCGAAAATCTCTTAAATTATCCCAATATTTCTTATATACAAATTTTTTTCTAGGGGCTCAAACATGGGTTCGACTCAGCCATGGTAAACGAGCCATCGGTGTTCGAGCCATCGAAGTTCTACTGTAGTATAAACTGATGTGTTACCACGAGCAACATTCAAATCAGCGAAAAGGTTTTGAAGAAGCAATGATGAGGACTAACTGGAGATCCCAGGGGCGTTAGCAACACAACTGGACACTGGGCAAAAAAGACAACCAGTTGTACACCGATTGACCAAGAAACAGACAAGCCCCAAACCAAATGTTTAGCTTTATGTTGGGTTTATGATACCCAACCCACCAAAGTTTTTAACTGTGATTGGGTTAACCACTAAACACGCAGACTGTCGCATCACACATCAACATTATAGTCTATTCGTTTGTATCGCGTGATATTTTTTTTTATTTTCCCTACGATTTTAGAAACCAAAGTCACCATAAAATCCAGGTTCCGATAAGCCTTGTTGCAAAAGAGAATTTCACAACCAACTTCATCACGCAAACGTGTCTATAAAGATTTTGACCCCCCCCCCCCCCGCCCCATCCACGCTCCTTGAACCCCATTTTTATATAAGGGGTAAACCTTATTTTATTTATCTATACTCTAAAATATAGATTGTGGCTACTCGTTAGAACCGCTTCGATGAGACAGTTCTAACGTGTACCCATAATCTATATTTTGAGCAGAAATAAAAAAAAAAAATCACCATTTTCATTTTTTACGGCGGTTAACCAGTACAGTGCACATTCTTTCGCCAGAAACTGACAACTGTCCTTTTTGAATCAGCGGAAGGGAGAGAATAACCGTAGAAAAGATTTCATGATCAATCACCACGAAAGAATGTTGCCGACCCCGGCGGGAATCGAACCCGCGTCTCCTGATCACCAGTCAGACGCGCACTCGACTGAGCCACCGAGGCCGGCTAATTAATGATGCAGCGATATCCCACCAGGTACATGACGTTATTGTGACGCCACATCAACGTCGGTGCAACCTCATGACATTTATGCAACGTCACATCTACGTCGGTGCATCGTTGCACCGACGTTGATTTTACGTTACCCTAGCGACGTGTGCCTGCAACGCTCTGAAAGCTGTAAAAAAAAACTGATGACAGTATATACACGTCTGCAGCAAACGATTTTGTTTATCATCCTGGATGTTCATGAAAATTCTCACTGCCTTCAATATGAAGTAAACCCGTCAAAGTTAGCATCCCGGTTGTTTTGTTTATGGGTAACGAGCGCGTTTAGAGAAAGACTTTAGATTGTTGTTGTTTTAGCCTGTGAAGGGCCTTAATTCCCACGGCTTTTTCTGCCTGGCCTGTCTCTTCTTTATCTCACTAAGGCATTTGCCTTTCGCAGTACGTATCTGTGGTTTAAGCCCATATTCAAAACAATACTTCCAGACCAGGTTTGCGTATATATTTGTATTTCCTCAATAGAAGTGACGGCAATGGTCAGGAATCGATACAATTAACCCACAACTTCCATCAGAGACACCAAAGAGAAAGAAACAAAAACAAGAAACAACTAGACCCTAATGGAAACATCAATAACGAAAAGCCAAAAGGACAGTTACTTTCCCGCAAAATGGCCAATTGGCTATCCAAAACAAAATAATATAAGCGGCACACACACTTAAAGACAAGTCATAACAAAAATAAACCGCGACAGAAGAACCGCCTTGAACGGTCAGTGGAACGAATTCCACTGGGGGGATGGGGCTTAAAGTCAAAATCCTCGCCCTTACTTCCGTCGCGATTTGGACAAATAATTTCTTCAGTCTGCAGACTGGCCTCCTCGCATAAAGTATGCGAAAATATACGAGATACTCATGCGATCGCTCTACGAGTAGTACCAATTTATTAATCAATAGGCACATATTGACAGTGTCAGGCAATGTCACTTTAGCCATGCCAAGTCTACATAAAACAACCAAAAATATAACTAAATAATAATAATAACAAGAGGGCCCAGAGGGCCCTGGTTCGCTCACCTGATCCAATGTATAACAAGTGGGACCCGGGCAGGGTCAATTTTGGCCCCAGGGCTATAATTTGAACAATCTTGGTGGAGGTCCACAAGATGAAGCTTCATATCGAATATGAAAGACCTGGGCTTTCTGGTTTCAGAGAAGAAGATTTTAAAGGTTTAGCCTGCCTATAGACTATGTAAAACAAGATTTTCCCTATATAAGTTTATCTAAAACCAAAGGGCCCCGGAGCGGGCGCATTTTTGGCCCCAGGGCTATAATTTGAACAATCTTGGTAGAGGTCCACAAGATGAAGCTTCACACCAAATATCAAAGACCTGGGCCTTGCAGTTTCAGAGAAGAAGATATTTCAAGATTTTCCCTATATAAGCCTATGTAAAACAAAAGGGCCCTGGTGCGGGGGCATTTTTGGCCCCAGCACTATAATTTGAACAATCTTGGTAGGGGTCCACTAGATGAAGCTTCATACCAAATATCAAAGACCTGGGCCTTGCGGTTTCAGAGAAGAAGATTTTTCAAGATTTTCCCTATATAAGCCCATGTAAAACCAAAGGGCCCCCGTGCGGGGGGCATTTTTAGCTCCAGCACTATAATTTGAACAATCTTGCTTGGGGTCCACTAGATGAAGCTTCATACCAAATATCAAAGACCTGGGCCTTTCGGTTTCAGAGAGAAGATTTTTAAAGATTTTCCCTATATAAGCCTATGTAAAACAAAAGGGCCCTGGTGCGGGGGCATTTTTGGCCCCAGCACTATAATTTGAACAATCTTGGTATGGGTCCACTAGATGAAGCTTCATACCAAATATCAAAGACCTGGGCCTTGCGGTTTCAGAGAAGAAGATTTTTCAAGATTTTCCCTATATAAGCCCATGTAAAACCAAAGGGCCCCGAGCGGGGGCATTTTTAGCTCCAGCACTATAATTTGAACAATCTTGGTAGGGGTCCACTAGATAAAGCTTCATACCAAATATCAAAGACCTGGGCCTTGCGGTTTCAGAGAAGAAGATTTTTAAAGATTTTCCCTATATAAGCCCATGTAAAACCAAAGGGCCCCCGTGCGGGGGCATTTTTGGCCCCAGCACTATAATTTGAACAATCTTGGTAGGGGTCCTCTAGATGAAGCTTCATACCACATATCAAAGACCTGGGCCTTGCGGTTTCAGAGAAGAAGATTTTTCAAGATTTTCCCTATATAAGCCCATGTAAAACCAAAGGGCCCCCGTGCGGGAGGCATTTTTAGCTCCAGCACTATAATTTGAACAATCTTGCTTGGGGTCCACTAGATGAAGCTTCATACCAAATATCAAAGACCTGGGCCTTGCGGTTTCAGAGAAGAAGATTTTTAAAGATTTTCCCTATATAAGCCTATGTAAAACAAAAGGGCCCTGGTGCGGGGGCATTTTTGGCCCCAGCACTATAATTTTAACAATCTTGGTAGGGGTCCACTAGATGAAGCTTCATACCAAATATCAAAGACCTGGGCCTTGCGGTTTCAGAGAAGAAGATTTTTCAAGATTTTCCCTATATAAGCCCATGTAAAACCAAAGGGTCCCTGTGCGGGGGCATTTTTAGCTCCAGCACTATAATTTGAACAATCTTGGTAGGGGTCCACTAGATAAAGCTTCATACCAAATATCAAAGACCTGGGCCTTGCGGTTTCAGAGAAGAAGATTTTTAAAGATTTTCCCTATACAAGCCCATGTAAAACCAAAGGGCCCCCGTGCGGGGGCATTTTTGGCCCCAGCACTATAATTTGAACAATCTTGGTAGGGGTCCACTAGATGAAGCTTCATACCAAATATCAAAGACCTGGGCCTTGCGGTTTCAGAGAAGAAGATTTTTTAAGTTTTCGGTGAAAAAAATCTATTTTTGGCTACTGTGACCTATATATGCAACGGACCGGAACCATTTGAACAACTTTGAAAGGGGACCACCTAAGGATCATTCCTGTGAAGTTTGGTCAAAATCCGTTCAGTGGTTTAGGAGGAGATGTCGTTTGAAGAAAAAGTTTACGGACGCACTCACGCACGCACGCACGGACGCACGACGGACGACGGACAAAAAGTGATCCCAAAAGCTCACCTTGTCACTACGTGACAGGTGAGCTAATAAAACGGACTGCTATTTTGAATTTCTTTGTTTACCGAGTTGATTCCCTGATGAGTTAGGAAACATTCACACGGACCAAACAAATACTTGGTTGAACCACAGTGGAAGTGAGGGTGAGGGTTGGATCCCTTAAATTTAACTTAAACCCACCAATAATTTTTACAGACCGTTCCAAGACGGTGCTTTTGCTGTGGTTCCTTCATGTTTTGTGTTGGTGGTTATGATTCTTTCCCTAATCGTATTTATTGTTACGTTGACGATTCTGATTCCCCTCCCTTTTTGGTTGTTCATTTTAGTTACGTTTACCTTCCAGTTTAATGTTTGTCATATTGGTGATTCTGATTCTTCCCCCCCCCCCCCTCCACACACACACACACTTAGTATATTGCTCCTTTTTATTAAGGTTTAGATATGCTTACTTCTATAGCAAGTTAAGTATCATAAGCTTATGTTTGCTGATAAAAAATGTGAGTAGCTTTTCATCACGAAAGCACGCTTATATGCTTATATAATTTTGAACCCCACTTTTATTCAGTAAAACTGGGGTTTACAGGGATAAACCTTATTTTTCTTATTTCTGCTCTAAAATATAGATTGTGGGTACTCGTTAGAACCGACTCATCGAGGCGGTTCTAACGAGTACCCACAATCTATATTTTGAGCAGAAATAAGAAAAATATCACAATTTTTCAGCTTAAAACTATCCTTTTTTCGGCGGTAAAGTTTACAATGTATATGTATAGGCGTGTTTCCGTAATGTGCAAGTGCAAAAACTTTACGTATTTTTCAGCAAATATATAGCAGATTTTGCATTATTAAATTATCAAAGTTTCAACGATACGTTAACTAATAACAGCGTTAGTTTGGAGCAACTGGCTCTTGCTGATTAAGATTGGTTGTCGATAACGAAAGCTCATATTTTGTCCTTAAGTTGGTACACTTGAATTAACTTCGACTCAGCAGAGGTGACAACGATGAATTTATTGTCTACCAAACAGAGAGAAACTGGTGAGACAATACCATCTCTTTCTTGCAATATTATACCAATTTTCTTCCCATCTGCTCCAAAATGCACAACATTGTTAGAAGAAAACCCTGAAACGAAATAGTCGCCATCAGACATAAATGTTATTCCGTTCGGTTTGATAATATCTCCACTATTAACAACAGAAAGAAGTTCGCCATTCATGGTGAAAGAAATAATTCCTTTTACTGGGTCTGTTACCATGATTTTTGTACCGTCTGGGCTGACAGAAATCTGATTTATGTTTGAAAATATTGGATTCCCATATTTGTCATCATAAACTGAGCGTAGCATATTGCCTTTTTTCGTCAGAATCTTAAGTTCGTTCCTGTCACCTTCTTGGCAGGTAACAAATAGTTTGTTGTTATGGGCCGCGACTCCACGACATCTTAGTCCAGTTTTGATTTGACGTAAACGTTTAACAGGCGTTTCAATTTGTAACAGTTGTATCATACATTTGTCAAAGATGCACACGGCTACTTCCATGTCTCCAGACACACAAACGCCACAAGGAGTGCCTACAAGTTGCACATGAGACGTTAGCTTGTACGTTGGACTAAGAATTTTTAATTTTCCATTGCTGACATCAGAAATCACGAGTCTTCCATCCTGTAGTAATGCAGCCCCATACAGCATATGGTGATGTTTTTCTGTATCCGTTGTCATGCCCACATCGAAAGTACTAAGCAGTCTAGCGGTATATTTTCCTTCATTGATATGACCAAATGACTTAATGTTTCCTAAGAACTGTTCAACAGTCGGATCTAAAGTGAAAGTAAGACGTTCGCTTCCAACGTTGTGAAGAACAGAATTTAAAAGAGATACTCCAACCGCGATAGCTTGTTTAGCCCTTTTCATTTCAACAAAGAGTACTACATTCTCTTCTTCGTCTTCATTTAAAGCCTTAGTCATCGCGTCCAGGACTTTCAATAATTCACAACATGTATCTAAATCAGTTTCTATCTTTCCTAGGCAGTCCTTGTAATTATTTTCACAAACTTGCTTGGATGAAGATTCTACGTTTTCTACTATCTTAATGACTCTTTCTTTTAGCTCAGCGATGGTTGAAAATATTTTTGTTTTCTCAGCTTCTAATCTCGATTTGTCTTCATTTCTTCGTTTTTGTATAACTGATAAAGTTTTCTTTATTTGGTTCATGTCTTCTTTAACTCGCGTCATTTCTTTAGATGCAGCGACATCTTTCGCTGTCTGTGGTATCTGAGTTACCTTTTTGCAGTTTTTGTGGAATTCTTTCATGCACTTACAACATGCAACTTGTTCGTGTTTTTGACAAAACTTTTCCAATGCTTCACCAGGATGTTTTCTACATTTTGTACCAGAGTAACATGCAGCCTCTTCAGCTAGCGCCTCTTCTAGTTTGTCTGTAATAGCATGCGTTTTTGTTATTTCAAGTTTTCGATGGTATTCAACACACTCGTCACAGAGCAGAACCTGGCATACAGTACAGTATGAAGCAGCGACAAAGTTCTTATTCTGGATCAAACATAGAGTACATTCCTTCTCTGGTGAACTACTCGCTCTTGTATGAGAATTGCCCATTTTGATAAATTGTGAAAAGACTTCACACTGTTTAAAGAGTTATTCCATTAAGTTATTATGATTTCCATATACCATTCCAATATACCTTTTATACAAGGAAAGTATTATTTACTTTTCAACATTTAACTACCAAACCAAAATCAATAATTGTAAGTTATACGGCGTAAAACGTGAAGGCCAATTAAACAACCACTAGAGACAATATACTCAATGATTTGTTACAACCACATTTAAATTAATATCAGCAATATTCTACCTGATACTCTAAAATTGGAAATGTACTCGAAAATTGGAAATGTACCTGCTTTTATCAGTCGTGTATAATTGTGCGACCCCTTTTTGTTTCAATGCTGGTTTCCTTGGGTTCATAGCAGTTTCATCATATCAATCCATGACTTTTCAGAGACGTGTCACTTGAGCTAGTAAGCTTCTATGCAAACCAAGAACATTTCATTGACTTTGCATAATTTTAGAACACAGGCCGATGATTCGGTATTTAAGAATCCGAACCTCATTTTTAGGTCACCTGGGCCGAAGGCTCCAGGGGAGCTTTTAGTATAGTCTTCCATCCGTCGTCCGTCCGTCCGTCAGCACCTTTGACCAGTTATATCTCTGAAACCTGCAGGCTGATTCCAGTCATTTCACATCTGTAGCATGCCTAAGGTGGGGGATTGATGACATAATTTATCGAAATCGAATGAAAACGTTGGTTTCTATGGCAACCACAAGGTCCCATAGACTTACAATGGGAAAATGGTTGTCATTCTTGTGAACACTCTAGGGGTCATCGTTTTAGTTCAATCATCATCAAACTTGGTCAGAAGGATCACCATGAAAATATCTCGGTCAAGTTCGAATATGGGTCATGTCGGGTCAAAAAGTAGGCCAAATCATAGAAAACCCTGTGAGCGCTTTAGAGGCCACAGTTGTGGTCCAATCATCTTCAATCTTGCACAGGGTGATCATTATGACAATATCTCAATCAAGTTTGAAAATGAGTCATGTCGGGTCAAAAAGTAGGTCAGTAGGTCAAATCATAGAAAAACCTTATGTGTGCTCTAGAGGCCACAGCTTTGGTCCAATCATCATCAAACTTGGTCAGAATAATGATCGCGACAATATATCGGTCAAGTTCGAATA
The DNA here is from genome assembly GCA_963580285.1 of Lucinisca nassula. Lineage (NCBI taxonomy): Eukaryota > Metazoa > Mollusca > Bivalvia > Lucinida > Lucinidae > Lucinisca > Lucinisca nassula. The sequence continues at coordinate 185,322,902 of OY757011.1, forward strand.
TGGGTCATATCGAATTCAAAAGTAGGTCAAATCATAGAAAAACCTTGTGTGCGCTCTAGAGACCAGTTTTGGTCCAATCATTATCAATCTTGCTCAGATTGTTCATCACGACAATATCTTGATCAAGTCCGAATATGTGTCATGTCGGATCACAAAGTAGGTCAGTATGTCAAATCATAGAAAAACCTTGTGTGCACTCTAGAGGCCACAGTTTTGATCCAATCATCATGAAACACAGTCAGAATGATCATAACGACAATATACCTGTCTAGTTCGAATATGGGTCATGTTGGATCAAAAAGTAGATCAGTAGGTCAAATCATAGAAAAACCTAGAGGCCATATTTTTGTTTGTTTGATTTGAGGTTTAACATCCCCGTCAACACTGTAAAGGTCATTTTGGAGACGTTGCTTCCAATTTTGTGGGACTTTTACCCGACATTGAGATGAAATGACATCTCAAGCCCTGTCGCCCAATGAAACCAATAGGGTTTATTAGCATGGACGGTCCGCCTCGCACCACGGTTCCTGGACAGGCTTAGATCCTCTAAGGGGTTTACCAGTACTAGTATGCGGGCCAGATTCAGCTCTGCGTGGAAGCATCGTGCAGCCCATATATTTCTTCAAGCCCCTATGAGCGGGGGCGGACCATATTTTTTGTACAGTCCAGTAAATTCTAATACTTGGTCAGAATGATCATCACGACAATATCTCAATCAAGTTTGAATATGGGTCCTGTCGGGTCAAAATGTAGGTCAGTAGGTCATATCATAAAAAGACCTTGTCTGCTATACAGGCCACAGTTTTAGTCCAATCAGCATCAAACATGGTCAGAATGATCATCACGATAATATCTCTACCAAGTTCGAATATCATTCATGTCGGATCAAAAAGTAGGTTGGTAGGTTAAATCAAAGATAAACCTTGTGTGCCCTCCAGAGGCCACAGTTTTGATCCAGTTGTCATCAATGTTGGTCAAAATTATCATCACAACAATATCTCGGTCAGCTTCGAATATGGGTCATGTTTGGTCAAAACGTAGGTCAGAAGGTCAAATCATAGAAAAACCTTGTGTGCACTCTAGTTTTTGCTACTGACCATTTTAATCGGTGGCTCATTTACTGTTTTTTTCTATTGTTTTGCTTTGTGCATTTTGCAGGGGTTTCATTATGTCCTCTCACCAAGGGGATGGGGACATATGATCATTGGTGTGTATACTACTGTTTGCATCAGCGTAGCCTGTTTGAAGCACTGTATCTCCAGGTCCTATGAAAGGATTCTGACCAAACTGATTAGGATAGGGAAAAAGGCAATAGGTTTTGATGGCCAAGACCTCATTTTCAAGGGCACGGGCACCCCAAAAAGTCAATGTTTAAAATAGAAGTGAAGGCAATGATCATATATGGTAGGGGGGGGGGGGGGCATTGTTTTCCTCTGAATACATTTTTAGTTTTACGTTTTAAACTTATTTTATCAGGCAATCAAAAACTTTGCATCAGTTTGGATACAGAGAAGAGACTAGATTTCAAATGAATTCTGAATGGTGCATATGGATCAGATAGTGGGCCATTAATTGCAGTCTTTATAACCCTTGTCCTGCTGAATAATTAATTTTTCACATCAATTTCTATCAACCAATCAAAACAAATGATGTTCTGTATTCCTTCAAAGTTTCAATCTGAATGACAGTGTAGATCCTGATCAGCATTCTGTCCAAAGGTAGGGTAGTTGTGTACAGTAGGACATTTCCAGTCTGGCCCTCAAAAAAACTTGTACACTCCATGGTTTACAGGTTTGTGTTGAAGTCCTTGTGTTCAATTTAGGTGAATGGGAACACCTTCAGGGGAGGCAACTCCTGCAAAAATATTTTTGTCTCCCATGTCAATAGGGGTCAACTCTTAAAGAAAAGAATTTGCTCCTGAGGACCAAATTATTTCCTTTGAGAGTAGACCCCTTTTTCAGTGGGTCAGGGCTTATAGAAAAGCAAACAGGAAGTCCCAAAAGTTATCTCCCTTTGAAAAATGGCAGAAACATCTGCCAGGTGTCCCCATTCCCCTCAAAGGATTACCTTTTTATAGAACATTTAACTTCACCACAGCTGGTGTTTTGGAAATTAGTGGCGGGCCACTGCCTGTCCTTCATCATAGTGTGGGAACATATTTTCCAGTCCTTCCATAATTGAGACCAGCCCATCAGGCTTTATTGGCTGAAACCAGCTAGTCTGGCCAGAAAAAAAAACACTCTGATGTTTTCAGTTCTCCTTCCAAAGGATCCCCTTTTTTATAGAACAATTAACTTCACCACACCTGATGTTAAGGGAACATGTATGTGGCAGTCATAAACAGTCTCTCTGTTCTCATAATAGTGCGAGTTATATTTTCTGGTCCTTAGGAATCATAGTCTACTGCCATATTTTGAAACTGTCTGAGGGTCACTCATGAACAAAAAATATAGAAATAGATGCCCAGGAAAAGCGACAATGAAAGATTACAGCCTACCAATGACACCAAGAGGAAGAGTAACTAACAATGAGGAAAACTAAAAAAGGAAGAGAAAAAAAATGAATCACAAACAGCACAGCAACCAGCTCCCTCTTCCCCACAAGAGGTGATCAAGGTGCAACAGGCACAATAAATAACAAGAGTTGTCAGAAGACAACATAGCTCGCCTTTGGGGGCCTAATATGGATGAGGGCAAGTTATCAAAAAAGAGCCACAGTGACCTTGAGCCCCAGACCCTGAAAGTCGAACTCGCTCGAGATATCATCATACCCAACATTTGTGTAAAGTTATATTAAAATCCATTCATAAATGTAGGCACTAGAGGGATCACAAAGTTTTTCTAAAAATAGCCACAGTTACCTTGACCTTCAGCCCCGGAACCTGAAAGTCAAAGTCACTCGAGATATCATCATACCCAATATTTGTGTGAAATTATATTAAAATCCATCCATAAATAAAGGCGCAAGAGCGATGAAAAAGATTTTCTAAAAATAGCCACAGATACCTTGACTTTCTACCCCAGACCCTGAAAGTCGAACGAGCTCGAGATATCATCAAACCCAACGTTTGTGTAAAGTTATATTAAAATCCATTTATAAATGTAGGCACTAGAGCGATCACAAAGATTTTTCGAAAAATAGCCACAGTGACCTTGACCTTCAGCCCCAGACCCTGAAAATTGAACTTGCTAGAGATATCATCATACCCAACATTTGTGTGAAGTTATATTAAAATCCATCAATAAATTAAGGTGCAAACCTGATGACAATGTTTTTCTAAAAATAGACACAGTGACCTTGACCCAGTGACCCTGAAAGTAGTGACCTTGACCTTAAGCGCCAGACCCTGAAAGTCAAAGTCACTCGAGATATCATTATACCCAAGTTATATTAAAATCCATCAATAAATGAAGGGGCTAGAGTGATTACAATGTTTTTCTAAAAATAGCCAGTGACCTTCACCTTGAGCCCCAGACCCGCTTTGTTTTTAAAAAGAAAAAAAAAGAAAAGGAAAAGAAAAAAAAACAAAAAAAAAAAAACATGCCTCCCCCAGGATTTGAACTCACGCAGCTTGCAGGTAAACTTTAACACAGGATTTCAAGGGAGGTAATACAGAGGAACATATTAACTTCTCAAAAAGACCAATTTAAGCCAAAAAACCTGTAAAATGAAGTAAAATGATAATGTTAAATATTGTTTTTTACCAATTGTTAATTATATATTCAAAATAAACTTGTGAAACATCACATATAAGAGCTTGCAGGTAAACTTTAACCAAATGCGGACGCTGACGCCGACGCTGACGCTGACGCCGACGCTGACGACGGACGCCCGGGGGTATGGCAATAGCTCCCATTTACTTTCGTAAGGCGAGCTAAAAATTTAGAAAATAATAATAATGCACAACCATAAGTACATACAACAAGAAGAGCCCCATCAGGATATTCGACAAAGCTACATTTAAAATAAACAACATTAGAACCACCGCCTTAGGACTCAGTAGCTAGAACCACTGAGGAGTTTAAATCAATTCTATGTGCTCAACTTTCACTCTAGGTTCTAATATTATTTACAACAAACAAAGTAGTTGGTCCATCTGAAGGCAACTACCTGAAACAATAGACCATCACAGAACAACATATCAATTAGAACAAACAGAAATACAAATCAAATTGAATAACTTCAATTTATTTATTTATTCTTTAAGCCTTATTGCCCAGAAACAAGAGGGCCAAGATGGCCCTGTATCTGTGGACCAGAAAATCATGAGCCATGTTTAGAAAAAAAGAAACTGTGAAGAAAGGCAAAACATGTCTGTTAATCTGATTGATAGAAATATCTTAATAGATCCAGGTTTGTCAATATAGTTGTACAATATAGCTCTACATCAGTTGAACTAGGTCAACCCCTGGGTGGGGTTATTTTTGGCCCTAAGGCTATAATTTAAAAATCTTGGTAGAGGTCCACTAGATGGAGCTTCATACCAAATATCAAAAACCTGTGCCTTTATGATTTATATAATCTTTAAGTTTTTTATCAGACCCTGTACCATGTAATACTGTGTTCTGTATAATGTGACTAGTTCAAAATATATACTGTTTAAACCAAAATTCCGGGCCTTCTGGTTTCAGACAAGATTTTTAAAGGTTTTCCCTATATAAGTCTATTTAAAATATGTGGGCCCGGGGCAGGGCAATTTTTTTGCCCCAAGGCTATAATCTGAACAACCTTGGTAGAGTTCCACTAGATGAAGCTTCATACCAAATATCAAAAACCTGGGCCTTCTGGTTTCAGACAAGAAGATTTTTTAAAGATTTTCCCTATATAAGTCTATGTAAAATGTAGGCCCTGGGGCGAGACCATTTTTGGCCCCAAGGCATAATTTGAACAATCTTAGTAGAGGTTCCCTAGATGTAGCTTCATATCAAATATCAGAATTACAGAAGCTATTTTAAGTTTTCAGTTTAAAAAAATCTATTTTTGGCTCCTTTGACCTAGATGTGCAATGGACTGGAACCATTTGAACAACTTTGAGAGAAATTACTCAGGACAAATTAAGGATCATTCCTGTGAAGTTTGGTCAAAATCTAATCAAGGGTTTAGGACATATGTTTGAACAACATCTGTTTGAAGAAATTGTATATGCACACACGGATGCACTGGCGCACGAAGGACAAAAAGTGATCACAAAAACTCACCTTGCACAACGTGACAGGTGAGCAAAGATCTTGTATACTGCACAGTTTACAGTTCTTGGTAGAGGTCCACGAGATGAAGCTTCATACCAAATATAAAAAACCCGGGCCTTCTGGTTTTAGACAAGAAGATTAACGACAGACTGCATGCATGGTAGTTAACCCAACCACGGTTGACCACTTTGCTTTCCTCTTTAATTGCATGCCGGTGGGTCCGGCCTCAGATTCTATGACGGTTCCAGCGTAAAGGCTTACTGAGAATTAGAGGGAATCTAATTTTATGTAATGTTGGTTGGTGCCTCTGTCCCTGGTTGGGCCCATCGGAGTCTAACTGTTGCTTTTCTTTTGCTCCAGCATTTCGGTAGTTTCTTGCTGTCGAGTCCTGACCATTGTTACATCTCTGTGGTTGATTGATTTTTTTGTTCTCGAATATGTTGCACTGATGGGTAAGGAGGCCCTCATGCGGACTGAACAAGTTATTTGTCTGGATCGCGACTGAAGGGCGAGGATTGTGGCCGCGTGGAGTCGATTTGGGCCCCCCAGTGGAATTAGTTTCGCTGACCGTTCCAAGGCGTTTCTTCTGTCGTGGTTTATTTTTGTTATGGATTGTCTTTGAGTGTGTGTCGCTTGTGTTATTTTGTTTTGGATAGCCAATTAGCCATTTTGTGGGAAAGTAACTGTCCTTTTGGCTTTCCACTAGTGATGTTTCCATCAGGGTCTAGTTGTTCCAGGTTTGTGTTTCTTTCCCTTGGTGTCTCTGATGGGAGCTGTGGGTTAATTGTATCGATTCCTGATCATTGCCTTCTCTTCTGTTTTGTATAAAACCTTGCTTCCAAAGGATTAAATTATGAGACAGGAGATGATTAGTAAAAGCGTTTCACTTGTTTTCAAATCCTGTCATTGTAAATTGTACATGTTCTGTTCAAATTGACTTGTCAAATGAAATGAATAAATATTGTTAAAACCAAAGGATTAATTTTTTATATTTAAAGGTGCATTTATCTAATAATCACTTTTTTTTTCAAAATTATCTTTTACTTGTACTGAATGGCAAACTTTCAAAACAGATGCATAATCATACTATAAAGAGTCAAACTTTTTTTGTCAGAAAGCAAGTTATGAGACTTTTTATTCCTTACATTGAAATAATAAATAACAATTACACTGTGTGTCTTACAATATTTATTCTCTCAAGTTTCTCATAAAATACAGACATACTGTTATGCAACATAGACATGAACTGTCTATCAGCACAAATAGTTTTATCACAGACCAAGTAACAACACAATACTGGTTATTTCCAACAAAAACTACAGTAAATACAGAGGACCCTCATTATAATGACAGTATTTGTTCCCTAACTTTTGCCATTGCAAACATTACGAGAACACGCCCATATAATTTTAACCCCTTCATACCCCACTTTTATATATATAGGGTTTAAGGGGGTATACATTATTTTTCTTATTTCTGCTCACAAACATAGATTGTGGGTACTTGATAGAACCGCCTCGTCGAGGCGGTTCTATCGAGTCCCCGCAATCTATGTTTTGAGCAGAAATAAGAAAAATATCACAATTTTTCATCTTAAAATTTCTAATTTTTGGCCAAAAATTGGCAATGTATTTGTATAGGCGAGTTTTCATGATGGGATTTGCTACCATAAAGACTTGCAATAAGGAGTTGTATACATGTAATAGGTAATAAAGGGAATTGACCCCTCAATTACTCAAAAAAACGAATGCTTCGGATATTTGTTAGAATCACATTGCATTGCTGAGGCGATTCTAACAAATGTCCACAGCTTTTGTTTTTAGAAGTAACAAATTCAATATTCTTAAATATCTCCATTAACCCCTTCCACCTTTCACTAACAATTTGTTCTAGTGAAATTGTCCTTGAATGAGATTGCCGTTACATCAAAATGTCGGTGTTGAGAGGGTTGACTGTATTTGAGAATCTGGAAGCCAGTAACACAAACAATGTGCCACAAACAAGTTACTGCCTATCATGTATACCACAAAGGGAAGTAGGGAAGTAATCCATTATTGCAATTGCCTCAGTTTGCAAAACAGCATAACAATGTACTTCCCCATGATCATGCATCCCGATCCCTTTGGATATACAAATGAAGCTCTACATCAGTTTTCATTTATTTTAAATGATACCATCCAAATTCTACAGTATTACAGTGAACAATGGATGAAGTTAACAGTCACATACCATTTAAGAGGAATGGATACACCTTCGGGGGAGACAACTCCTTCAAAAGTATTTTTGTCTCCCATGTCAATGGGGGTTAACTCTTAAAGGAAAGAATTTGTTCCTCAGGAGCAAATTCTTTCCTTTAAGAGTGGACCCCTTTTTCTTTGGGTCTGAGTTTATAGAAAAGTGAACAGGAAGTCCCAAAAGTTCTCTGCCTTTGAAAAATGGCTGAAAAATTGGCCAGAAATTTCCATTCCCCTTAAGAAATTTGTTTGCTTTACTGTCTACTTGATTATCAATTTTCGTTCAAAAATGAGCCACAGCATGATAAAATGTGCTTTTTGTCATTTGTGAGCAACAAAGGTGCAGACCAGCCTCTGCATCCACAATGTCTGATCAGCAGGTAAGTGTTCACTGCTTGGATAGTATATCTCAAAAATCTGAAAAATTCAGAAACCTTAAGGGGAATGGGAGCACCTGGCAGATTTTTCAGCCATTTTTCAAAGGGAGACAATTTCGGGACTTTCTGTTCGCTTTTCTATTGGCCCTGTCCCACTGAAAAAGGAGTCTACTCTCATAGGAAAGAATTTGCTCCGGAGGAGCAAATTCTTTTCTTTAAGAGTTGACCCCTATCGACATGGGAGCTAAAATACTTTTGCAGGAGTTGCCTCCCCTGAAGGTGTTCCCATTCCCTTAAAGGACTAGCTGTAATTCTCCTAAATTTTTGACAAATTTGTTTTACAATCCAGCATGCAGTCCAAAAGGTACAGACAGAATGGCAAACAGTGTAGACCCTGATCAGACTCTGATCTTGGTCTGCACTGTTTGGCTCAGGCCTATCTGTCCCAATACTAAGGATTATTACAATACAATTCCTAGGGAAATGGTTTCACCTGTACAATAGACTATTAGTAAAGATATTAATACTGCAATTACAATACATTTATCCCTTAACAATGCTGAAAACTTCCATGATAAAACTGATTATCCTCTGCAAATGTTTACTATGAAAAAATATGTTGAACTGTATTTCATAATACTGAACATTTTGATTGTTTTAAATATGACTTCTGTGGTGACAAACAGCAGAAATTGCACGAAAATTTAACTCGTAGGTTAATAATTAATATACAAAGAGTAGTAATCCTAGAAATGATCCAATCGGTCTTCTTCAAAGGCACATAGCCAAACAAATTTATCTTTGTTAGCCATCAATCATCTGGGCCCAGTTGTTCAAAGCCTTGTTAGCTTAATGAGCTTGTAAGTGGTCAAATTGTTAACTATTCTAGCAAGTTTAATACCAAAAAAAATGTTATTTTTGCTGAAAAAAAATGTAAGCAGTTTTTGCATATGCAAAAGCTGCTCACATTTCTTTCAGTAAAAATATTAGTATATTTGCCATATTAAATGATCAAAGTTTTAATGATTTATTAACTAACAATGTCGTTAGTTTTGAACAACTGGCCCCAGAACTGAAGCAGATGACATTCTGAATATTTTCAAAGGAAATCAGGCTTGACATTTCATATAAATCAGGCTTGACATTTCATATGCTAGACAGATGATTCATATGTAATCTCACAACTTAGCTTCTTTGAAAAATAATGGTGGCTGAAATGTTAAACCTTACTTTCTTTTAAAAAATAATGAAGCATTTGAAAATCTCATCTGCTCAAGCTGTACTCTGTGCAAGGTTATTTTATTACCTGATTTACCTTAAATATTTTGACACCAAAAGTTATAAAATCCCACCTAAGCAAACAGTGTAGACCCAGGAGCAGTCTGATCAGGGTCTACGCTGTTTGCCACTGATTAAAAGTCTGCCCCCAAAATGTGTAAGAAATATTTTTTGATATTACAAGGCTCATCAAAACATGACTGAATATTTAGGGTAAAAACAGTATATATATATATATTTTTTTTTTTGGTTTTACGGCCCTTTCAAGATTATTTCACTCAATAATCAGAGGTGGGCGAAAACCGGAGTACCCGGAGAAAAACCACCTGACCTTCCGTTGCAGAACTTGGCTTCTCGCATGTGACCCGAGCGAGGCTCGAACCACAGCAGTGAGAGACCTAATAATGAAGAGTCATTGCTCTCAACCAATAGGCCACGGAGGCCTGTAAAAACTGTATATACATGTGATAGTTAGAATGAGGATAAATGTTTGTGGTGGTTTGAATGAATTATTCTAGTTGCTTTTTAATATAAATAAGTTCTGAAGTAAGACCTTTTTACACATGTACCAGCTCAAATGAGCACATCAAGCTAAAATGTGTCTTTGGTCAAGTCTGCTGAATGAACATTGAACATAGCCCCAGATAAGAGGGGTTATCAACATATTATCTGTCTTATTTCTGCACAAATATCTATGTTGTGGGTACTCATTAGAAGCACCTCGGCAAAACGCTTCTAATGAGTACTGAAAAAATAAGAAAAATATCACTACTTTTCAGATGAAAAAAAAAGCACCTTATCTGGAGCTATGATTCAAATCCTCAATATGTACCTCCACTCACTCAGAACACATTTTGTCTGTCTGTCCTAATGAACTGTCCATAAAGCTCCACACAAATGCATGAGCTGGCAAGTCTTCACTGAAGACACATTTTAGCTTGAAACTACACAAATTATATTTTAGCAGCAAAATGAATTATGATCAGATCATATGTAGCATAGTTTATGTAAAAATACTGAATCATTTTGATTTACTGAATGTTGTTATACAGGCACAGTTGTTAAAGATATCTATAGACACAACATTGGCAGAAACCTGCCTATTTACCATATTTACTGTAAGTATTTGGATAGAGAGGCCTGTCCAAACAGTGTAGACCCACGAGATGCCGCAGAACCTGGCATCATTGTTAAACTATTTTTAGACCCCAAATCAGGTAAAAAATTGTACATGTTCAAATTCAGAAGTATGGTAGGGAGTCTAGGTATCCAAGTATTTAGGGCAAATATGGTGATATGCAATGGAAAGACTCATTTCAGCCTGTGTATTCATGAAGTTTGATGACTGTCATGCACTACTCTTCCTGTGTGTAAGCTATGAACTGGAGATAAGGTAAAAGGGCAATATACCAAGTTATGCAATGAAAGGTCAGGTGGTTTCTCTGTGTACTTTGGTTTTTGCCCTCCTCTGATTAACGACTGGCTTAAAATTAGTGAAAGGACGGCTGTAACCCACCCCCAAACACACACACACACACAAAATGAAGGCAACATCCAGTCTGGTCTGAGTCTTTTCTGCTTATCATAACAAAAAAAAAAAACATTATGTTATAAAAACAGATGACACTGAGACGAAAATTCTAATAAATTTTGAAATATTAAAGAAAGTATGAGGTAAAAGACTAATCATTTTGTGATGATGTCTACATGCCTGTTTAGAAACATGTTGTGAGGACTTCTTAGAAGGCCATTCTAAAAAGTACCCATAACATATGTATTTATAGAGAAATAACAACAATTTCACCAAATTATGCATGTTTCTCTTCCTTATTTGGAATTCAGATTGTATTGCTTCAACTTGAGTAACAGATCTAACATCCAATAATTAATAACACATTCTTAACAAAAACATTTAAACAATATATTTATTAAACAATTAAAGTAGTATTTTGATTGTTCAGTTTTAAAAGGTGTAAGATTTTTTATTTTCAGTCAGAAACCAGTAAAAGGTTCATCAAAAGTAAAAGGAATGTTTTTAAAACATGTGAATTTGTAAAATCCTGTTAATCTGAGAACAATAAATAGATACAATATATATATAGATCTAACAGGCTTCCACCTGTCAAATTTTGGCAACAACAAGAACAGTTTCTAAGTAGTCACCTTTCCTATATTCACTTGTTTCTTCAAAGGTATTTTCACTATTTTCATGTCCATACTATCCATAAAGATTTTGATAAAATTCAGGCATATAAAATGAGATACATAAATTTTACACTTCTTCATCAATTTATGGTTTTCTTAACTCAAAATTTGCAAGTTTGTATATCATATCACAGAATGCTATATAATTTACATCATCTTTTAGTCCTATTTTCACATCAAACTGTTTCCATAGCAACTCAAAGTCCTCATGGCTAACAAGGCTGCCAAGCTCCAGTTCTGTTAATACACGTCTGAACTGAGACTGGGAAACAGTACCATTGTGTACTCGATCATAGTCCTCAAACAGGGGGAATAACTGCATCTGATGTTTTCTTACCTGGAAAATAGTGATACCATGAGAATAAGAGGACATGAACTGGTAAATTAGATTACCCGAACATTTCTAATGATCCTAAGTATTGGGACAGACAGGCCTAAGTACATAGTGCAGACTGAGATCAAGAGCAGTCTGATCAGGGTCTTCACTGTTTCCCATTCTGTTTGCACCTTTTGGACACCATGCTGGATCATGAACGTTTTGACCTAATATAACTATAATGTTTTTGTTTTTTTTGTCTTCTTCATTGTGTTGTTAAACTTACACATTTTGGATTTGGTTTGTATCCTTTTGTACATGTATCATCACTACTTGTGAGTCTGTGAGACAGTATTATTGTGTGTATGTGTGTGTGTCAGGGGGTGTGGTTTGCACTTTGTAAATATGCTTGTATGTTTATAGACCTTTCTTGTTTTTAGAGGGCCACATGGAAGATTAGTGTTTACTAAATGTGCTTTACCCTCTATAAATAAAGTTGATTATTATTATTATTATTATTATTATTATTATTTGAAACATTTTTTTTTTAAATTTTACGAGAATTATAGCAAGTCTTCAAATTGTCCAAATTTTTAGGATTTTTAGGGTATATCAATGGACTAATATTAGAAAAATATAATGCAAATTCTAATACAGCATGCATATATAGGCAATGGAAAGGAACTGCTATTCTGCAGCAAAATCACTGGGCAGAAGACAGTGACAAAAAGGCTGCCATTGTATTATGTCGTTTGTAGTTTCTTCGACATTAGACAGAGTTACCTCATTTTCTTGCATCAAATATGCTACAAAAAAGTTGTGCTCCAGTCAATAATGCTGGTGGGCTTTCTAACACTGGCAAAAGGTTGGGTGAATTTGAAGGAAGCAACAGAATTATTGTCAATTTTTAGTGTGTTAGAATCAAAATATCAGCTCTAGTGTAAGAATTGTTGAGTCATAAATCATGGTTTGTCAGTCAGCTCCAGATGTATATTTGACTCACATTGTGAAATTGTGTTTTGATCTCCTCTACAACTGACCTCCAATCTGTGTGACAAGGCAGTACTTAAACTAATCACTACATTTTTACACAACAATACAATTTTCTTTTTCATGGGTTCTTTTCACAAGTCACATGTTGCAATAGCAGGGTAGGAGACTTCAGAGGCAGGTTTATCTGGATCTGCTCAGATTCCCTTTGCTTTTCTGTCAGCTGATGTCACTTTTACCTTAGCTGTGAAAATTCATACCTGAACAAACTGGATATCATTTTTTGCTCATAGGTTTAGAACTACTGTAATGATTCCAAGTATTGGGACCGGGATTGGGACAGATTGGCCTAAGCAAACAATGCAGACCCAGATCAGACTGCTCTTTGGGAGCAGTCTGATCAGGGTCTACACTGTTTGCCACTCCATCTGCACCTTTTGGACTCCTTGATGGATCATGAAAACAATTTGTTAAAATTTTAGGAGAATTAAAGACAAGGTGTCCAATTTTTATGGTAATAAAAGATACTATAAGGCTCAGTGAAAGAATCTGTCAGAATTTTTTTGGTAAATATGGTAGTAAATTTCACCCTAAAATTTACCTTTTCAGCAAGCCTGTTCATACACAGCAGGAACCTTTGAGCCTGTTCATCTGGCAGTGTATTCATTTCCCACTCCTCAGGAGGTTTGAACTGTACAACATCCTCCAGTGGCATCTTCTCAAGCTCTTTAGTGGTGAAAATAGATTCCACCTCATCACAGAACTTCAGGTAGTCAACATAGTCTGGCTGGGCAGACTGGTATCTACAAAACATATCAGCAGTGTTCATGTTTTATTGAATTTATTAAAGGCATGAGGAAAAGGGGTAAAATGCAAGGCTTTGCCGAGCATTTTATCCCTTTTTCTCAACAAATTTAATAAATTCAATTGAATTTTAAGAATTTTATCCATTTTCTGCAATGAGTTTAATAAATTCAATAATATGTGAGCAGGAATGCAAGATTCTATTTATCATATGACATTTAAAACTCATTTTATTCACGATCGTTTGACAAAAATGTCAATATTCCGCCATTAGTAAATGCAACGTCGTTAGGGATGTCGTACATGTAACATTACAGGGCATATCTAACTAATTTGCATACTTACTCCACTCGTGGAAATTTATTATATGGTGTTAATTTATTCTCAGACACAAACATGATAAAGACAGACACAAAAATCCCCTTTAAAACACTTATTGTAGAACAGTTTTGGATATCAGAGCATTTAACTTCTGTTTTTAACCCTTATCCAGCTGTTCATGACAACTCCTACAATTGCAAACAATGTAGATCCAGATCAGACGGCTGATACACTGTTTGTCATTCGGTTTGTGAATTCAAATGACTACAATATATCAAGTAATTTGATTGCTTGATAGTCACCAATGGGTTACACTTAGGGCTGGCTAATCGGAGCTGAAAAGATAATCGATTATCAGTCCTGTCATTGCGATCGATAATCGATTAGCAATCGCTAAGGTTTTTGTCATAATTTTACATGTCTGACTTTCTTCTGAGCATGACTCTTACCATATGTTGCACTTTACCGTATGTATATTTGAACAGACAGGCCTGAGCAAACTATGTAGACCCAGATGAGACGCCGCAGAAAGCGGCGTCTCATCAGGGTCTGCACTGTTTGCCACTCATCCAGCTATTTTAGGCATAACTTTGGGTAGTAAATTGTACCTATAAAGTAATCGATTAAAAGCAAATCAGAAATGATAACCATTTTTGTTGAATTTATCGATCAATTAATCGATTATAGGATTAATCGTGTCAGCCTTAGTTACACTAAACATCATATAAATAAGTCTGTGTGATGAACACCACTCTAAACCCCACTTTATATTAGAAAACTTGGTTTTACGGGGGTATTAACTATTAATTTTCTTATTTCTGCTCCAAGACATAGGTTGTGTGTTACAGTGTACTATTTAGGACCACCTCAATAAGGTGGTTCTAACGAGCAACCACAATCAAATTTGCGTAAGAAAAATATGAATTTTCATCAGAAAAGTAACCATTTTGTAGATATGAAAGACTGCATACAGGTGTGTTATCCTACTGTTAGTTATTCAGCAGGGTAAGGGTTAAGTGATATAAGGTAACTGTCCGTCAAGTAGCCACATTTCTCCTCATCTGAGATGTGTGGGGCTGACTTGGACCCCAGTAAGATCAAATGTTTGTTCAGTATTACTGAACGTTCAGTATTACTGAACCTTTCCTGTTGGCTTGTGAGACACTTTCACACAAGGGTTGAATGTTTCTGTACCCTAGAGCCTTGGAAGGACAGTTAGGGCTCTAAGATGGTGTCCACCATCAATATTTGTCAAATTTATTAATGTTGACTTTTACTCCAATGTCAACACATATCAAACTTTCATTCAACTCAATTTTCTATTCCAAAAACATATGTTGAAAAACCTATCCCAGATGATCAGTCTTGTCAAATCTGACAGTGTCAAATTTGACAAGACTGATCATGTGAACACAGTTTTAGATTTGCAATGTGATCAGATTCCACAGAGGTCAGTTCCATAGTTTGCTGTCAAGGAAGACAGAGACAGTCAAGGAATGATGGAACATTCAGGGTCCAGTTGTTCAAAGATCAATTAGCTTAACCAGCATGTTATTGGTTGAAATAATGTGGTGATATTTTTGCTGAAAAAAAAAATATGAATAACTTTGCTTTTGCAAAAGCTTCTCACATTTTCTCAGAAAAAATATTTATACCATCTTTGCCATATTAAATGATCAAAATTTTATTGATACTTTAATTAACAACATTGCTATTTTTTAAACAACTGGTCCCTGTTAAGTAAAATGAAGCTACAGCTTACCTATCTTCTAAAAATGATATCTCAGATTCTCGCAGTTCAAATCTACACAGATCTAATGCTCTTCTGAAAGAAGTCTTCAACATCCGTCCTGACCGTAATTTGTCATAATCTCTCATAAACTCTAGCACTCGAATTCTTTCTCTGCTCACCTGTGGAATAAAACACAAAAATATGGAACAATAAAATCACTATCCTGTACAATAAAATTCCGCTATTAAGACCACCTAAAATAAAGACAAATTATGCTTTAAAAAGCATAATTAGAAGGTTTCTGGTACAATTTATTTGTGTTTTCTACATCCAGTGAGCTCTAGTGGTAGACCACCTTTGGGACTGTTCAAAAGTGCTCTTTAAGACCATTTTTGAACAGTCTCAAAAGTGGTCTTAATATAGGAATTTTACTGTATTTTATTCCAAATTTCCAAATACTATGTAAGAATGTCAGATAATATGTAATATCTCTTAAAAGAAGCTGTGTAAGTGCTGGCTGTTATCATGGTCCACTCAAGGTGAAAAAAATCTAATCACCTACTAACCTGGTCTGAGTCTGATACGAGGTCAGTTAGTGATAGGTCAGCACTCTTGTCACATAGCTAAAAATATGAGGGCCCATGTTCAAAATCATTACTTGAATTTAAGAAATGAGATATCAATAGGGCTGGCTAATTGGAGCTGAAAAGATAATCGATTATCAGTCCTGTCATTGCGATCGATAATCGATTAGTAATCTCTAAGATTTTTGTCATTATTTTACCTGTCTGGCTTTCTGTCTGAGCATGACTCTTAACATATGTTGCACTCTACCATATGTATATTTGAACAGACAGGCCTAAGCAAACAGTGTAGACCCAGATGAGACGCCGCATAATGCGGCGTCTCATCAGGGTCTGCACTGTTTGCCACCCATCCAGCTATTTTAGGCATAACTTTGGGTAGTCAATTGTACCCATCAAGTAGTCGATTAAAAGCAAATCAGAAATGATAATCATTTTTGTGGAATTTATCGATCGATTAATCGATTATACGATTAATCGTGGCAGCCTTAGATATCAAAGCCATATTTTGCTTTCATGGGTAAGACTATGTCTTTGTAAATATAACAACAGGTGATCAGAGAAAGAATTCATTGTTATTGTTTTGGGTTTCCTGTTCATGCATTTTAAATACTCATGCAATTTTCATTAGAGTTTAAAAAATGAACAAGTATTAAGTTTTGAGTGCTGTTGCAAGCGACATTTGTAAAACTTGATATCATATGTTAAATATGTTAAATCTAGGATATGACACATGCAACCAGCAAAAACTTATCAGTTGGCATAGCCACCCACTATGGCAGGAGTTCTTCTGCCATATAGGGTGGATGCACATGCTGATGTAAGTTTTCGCTGGTTGCTCATGTCTTATTGTAGTTTTTTATGCCCCCGAGAATCTTTGATTCGGGGGGCATATAGTATTTGCCCTGTCTGTCTGTCTGTTTGTTTGTTTGTTTGTTTGTCTGTCTGTCCGTCACAAAAACTTTAACCTTGATCATAACTTCAAAAGTATTTGAACTAGCCCCATGAAACTTCACACACTTATTCACCATCACAAGGGCTACATTCTGACAAAGGGCCATAACTCTGTTGTCATTTTTGGCTGAATTACCTCCCTTTGAAATTTTGCAAAAACTCAGAAATTGGCTCCCACGGGGGGCATTGGTCACCTATAGTGACAGCGTTTGTTCATACCCTGGCTCAAGTAAAAGATTAACCCATTATTCCTACCTTAGTTTTCACTTTTAGAAGAACTCCTTCTAAATCTTTCTGTGCATTCAGCTCTGGCAGTGATTTTCTCTGATTTGTCTGTCTGATCTCCTCAAGACGTTTCTCATACATAAACTTTGGTGGCTCTTGAGGCTGTAGTTCATGCAGAAAGGCAATGTAGTTGAAGCCTGTATCATTACAGAACTTTGCCTCTAAAGCAATCATCTCTGGCTCGGAACAGTGTAGCTCTAACATTGTCAAACACTGGCGGAACTGAGCTTTAGTCACATGACCATTATTATGTCTGAAAATAAGAAAGTTAACCCATAAGACGCCAATCACAAAAAATTATTGTCGGCTTTGTCTTCTACCAGTTACTTTAAAAGTCATTGTTGCAACCTGTGTGGACCCAGATCAGACGGCTCCTCTAGTCTGATCTTGGTCCACACTATTTGCCTGTATTCAATCGGCTCAAGAGAAAAAGGTACTTGTTGCAAATGGGAGCAGCATAGGCCCAGGCAAGCCTGCACAAAAGTGCAGGCTCACCTGGCCTTTGCTGCTCACATACATGAAGAGAAAACGTTGATGCAAGAACGACTATTCGTTCCATTATAATTTGCTGCTACAGACAATTTGCTGCCTTAAAGAATCCCAATAAGAAATAGAATAATAGGTAATAAATGGCTTTCTCCCTCAATTACTATAAGAAACAAATGTTGTGGACATTTTTTAGAATCGCTACCCACAACATTTGTTTCTCAAAGTATTAAATAATTGTAATATCTTGAATATATCCATTGTCTCATATTGAGCTAAAGATCTGTTGTATTGAAATTGTTGTTATAACGAGTTTTGTTGTTATATCTGATGTTGGTTTAAAGAGAGCTGAACTGTGTATTTCATGTCCCTTCAACAATGTGTTAGTCAAATTTAATCCATCAGTTCATCTCAATCTGCCATCTCTCAGGTTTCAGACACAAAGCCTGAGCCTTTGAATCTGAAAAGTCTTACCTGTCAAAGTCCTGGAAGACAGGTTTGGCTAGCACCCTCCTTTGGTCAGATCTCTGTCTAAGCCTGTCCATTGTGCTCATGAACAGCTTCACATGGTCGTCTGAGGCGTTAGACCAGTCAATGGTTCCGGGTTTGGGAACTTTGTAAATCTCCTGTGGTGGCACCTGAAGTATTGGGGCTTTCTCAAGTTTGGGCTGAGTAAATACTGGAATAGATAAATATGTAGTCAGCACAGCTAAAGATATGGAAAATCATATGAAACTACCCATCACGAAATTTGTAGAACATGTTCTATAAAAGGGTTATCCTTTGGAAGCAAGGAATACACCACAAAACTGAAAAATATGGAGTGTACATGTTTTCTGGGCCAGACTAGCTAGTTTCGGCAAATTAGGCCTCATCAGTGACCCTCAAAATATTTTCAAAATTCCACAATGGAATCAATGATCCCAAAGGACAAGAAAATATAAACTACACTATGATGTAGGGCAGGGAGACTTTTTACGGCCACCACACATTCCCATACATCAGCTGTAGTGACGTTAAATATGTTCTATAAAAGGGTTATCCTTTAGAAGCAAGGAATACTCCACAAAACTGGAAAATATCGAGTGTACATGTTTTCTGGACCAGACTAGCTAGTTTCGACCAATTAGCCCTCATCAGTGACCCTCAAAATATTTTCTAAATTCCACAATGGAATCAATGATTTTTTTTTTTTTCAAAAAATAATCTTATATTTCACAGAAAATCATGCTTGACATTACATGTGAAGTGGAGATTTCCATCTTTGAATTTGGGCATGCCCATTTGCATATATTTTGAGTTGAGTCAAAAGCATTTTAAGGATGGCAAACATTGTAGATCCTGATGAGATGGCTCATTATGAGCTGTCTAAGTCATCTGTGTGTGTGTGTGTGAATTCGGGTTTAACGTCGCTTTCAACAATTTTTCAGTCATATCACGACGGTGTCTGGTTGCGACAGAGAGCTCAATGCTCACTTTTATAGTGCTGCCTCACTGAAGTATCATGTCCCAGACACATTACATGATACCACATCCAGTCACATTATCCTGACACTGGGTCGACCAGTCCTAGCTATACCCCGTAAATCTGAGTGCCAAGCGAGGAGCAGCTAGTACCATTTTTTAACGACTTTGGTATGTCGCGGCCCGGGATTGAACCTGTGACCTCCCGTTCCCCGGAGCGGACACTCTACCAACTGAGCTATCGGGGCCGGTCTATCTAAGTCATCTGGATGTATGGTAATGATCAAAAGAATTGGGACAGATAGGCTTAAGCAAACAGTGCAGACCCAGATCAGCCTGATAATTTTTCTATATAGCCTATAAATTTTTGCAGGACTGGAAAAATTCTTCAATATTTCACTCGCCCTGCATGACTGGGCATGTAGATTTGTTAAATTTTATGGAGACAAGACAAAACTTTTACTTGTCCTCCAACATGAGGCACCATGCTAAGTGAATGCGTAGGTTATTCCAGCCCTGTTTTATTTGGATACAACACAAATTCTGCCTTTGACCCTACCCACCCCCAACCCCCCAGAACAACAGTGTTATTAACATGTTGTGGTGTACCTGTTTCAATGTCCCACAAGAACTTTGTCCACAAAACCTGATCCTCTTTCTGAGGGTTCTGGTATACATCACACAAGAGTTTGTACTGTCCTTCAGTCAGGTCATGCTGCCCTAGTTTACTGAGACCCAGAAGTCCAACCCCACGACGGAACTGAGATTTACTTATAGAACCACTTCGAAGAGGGTCATAGTCTTCAAAGAATTCTTGGACCTGTAATACACCAGAATTACTTTAAAATAGGAATGTCAAAAAATATATATTTAGAGTGCTTGCAGGATAATTTCCCAGTGGAAGTCATTCAGCAGAGTAATTTTTAACTGTATGCAAAGTCTCAGTGGAGTAATTTTTAACTGTATGCAAAGTCTCAGCAGAGTAATTTTTAACTGTATGCAAAGTCTCAGCAGAGTAATTTTTAACTGTATGCAAAGTCTGAGTGCAGTAATTTTTAACTGCATGCAAAGTCTCAGTCCTATGCCCAGTGGTTCAAAGCACTGATAGCTTAATAAGCTTGTTGGCGGTCAAATATAAACTGTTCTAGAAAGTCCATATCTAATATGCTGGTAATTTTTCTAAAAAAAAATGTGAGTAACTTTTGCACACGCTTGCAGCAAAAAAATTATTGTGAGTGCTCTATGACACGACAAAAACAAGAGGGCCATGATGGCCCTGGATCGCTCACCTGATCCATAGTGTAACAAGTGGGCCCCAGAGAGGGCCATTATTGGCCCCAGGGCTTTAATGTACATAATGTTGAGGGAGGTCTTAAAGGTGAAGCTTCATACCAAACATCAACAAAGGCTAAAATTTGAACAATCTTGTCAAAGGTCCACTAGATGAAGCTACACATCAAATATCAAAGACCTGGGCCTAGCGGTTTCAGAGAAGAAGATTTTTAAAGATTTTGCCTATATAAGCCTATGTAAAATCAAAGGGCCCCGGGACAGGGGCATTTTTTGCCCCAGCACTATAGTTTGAACAATCTTGGTAGGGGTCCACTAGATGAAGCTTCATACCAAATATCAAAGTTCTGGGCCTTGTGGTTTCAGAGAAGAAGATTTTTAAAGATTTTCCCTATATAAGCCTATGTAAAACCAAAGGGCCCCGTGGCAGGGGGGGATTTTTTGTCCCAGCACTATAATTTGAACAATCTTGGTAGGGGTCCACTAGACGAAGCTTCATACCAAATATCAAAGTCCTGGGCCTTGTGGTTTCAGAGAAGAAGATTTTTAAAGATTTTCCCTATATAAGCCTATGTAAAACCAAAGGGCCCCGGGGCAGGGGCATTTTTGGCCCCAGCACTAAAATTGGAACAATCTTGGTAGGGGTCCACTAGATGAAGCTTCATACCAAATATCAAAGTCCTGGGCCTTGTGGTTTTAGAGAAGAAAATTTTTAAAGATTTTCCCTATATAAGCCTATGTAAAACCAAAGGGCCCCGTGGCGGGGGCATTTTTGGCCCCAGCACTATAATTTGAACAATCTTGGTAGGGGTCCACTAGATGAAGCTTCATACCAAATATATAAGACCTGGGCCTTGTGGTTTCAGAGAAGAAGATTTTTAAAAATTTTCCCTATATAAGCCAATGTAAAAGCAAAGGGCCCCGTGGCGGGGGCATTTTTGTCCCAGCACTAAAATTTGAACAATCTTGGTAGGGGTCCACTAGATGAAGCTTCATACCAAATATCAAAGTCCTGGGCCTTGTGGTTTCAGAAAAGAAAATTTTTAAAGATTTTCCCTATATAAGCCCATGTAAAACCAAAGGGCCCCGTGGCGGGGGCATTTTTTGTCCCAGCACTAAAATTTGAACAATCTTGGTAGGGGTCCACTAGATGAAGCTTCATACCAAATATCAAAGACCTGGGCCTTGTGGTTTCAGAGAAGAAGATTTTTTAAGATTTTCCCTATATAAGCCTATGTAAAACCAAAGGGCCCCGGGGCGGGGGCATTTTTGGCCCCAGCACTGTAATTTGAACAATCTTGGTAGGGGTCAACTAGATGAAGCTTCATACCAAATATCAAAGACCTGGGCCTTGTGGTTTCAGAGAAGAAGATTTTTAAAGATTTTCCCTATATAAGCCAATGTAAAACCAAAGGGCCCCGTGGCGGGGGCATTTTTTGTCCCAGCACTATAATTTGAACAATCTTGGTAGGGGTCCACTAGATGAAGCTTCATACCAAATATCAAAGTCCTGGGCCTTGTGGTTTCAGAGTAGAAGATTTTTGAAGATTTTCCCTATATAAGCCTATGTAAAACCAAAGGGCCCTGGGGCGGGGGCATTTTTGGCCCCAGCACTATAATTTGAACAATCTTGGTAGGGGTCCACTAGATGAAGCTTCATACCAAATATCAAAGACCTGGGCCTTGTGGTTTCAGAGAAGAAGATTTTTAAAGATTTTCCCTATATAAGCCAATGTAAAACCAAAGGGCCCCGTGGCGGGGGCATTTTTCGTCCCAGCACTCAAATTTGAACAATCTTGGTAGGGGTCCACTAGATGAAGCTTCATACCAAATATCAAAGTCCTGGGCCTTGTGGTTTCAGAGAAGAAGATTTTTAAAGATTTTCCCTATATAAGCCTATGTAAAACCAAAGGGCCCCCGTGCGGGGGCATTTTTGGCCCCAGCACTATAATTTGAACAATCTTGGTAGGGGTCCACTAGATGAAGCTTCATACCAAATAACAAAGACCTGGGCCTTGTGGTTTCAGAGAAGAAGATTTTTTAAGTTTTTGGTGAAAAAAATCTGTTTTTGGCTCCTGTGACCTAGATGTGCAACGGACCGGAACCATTTGACCCATATTCAAACTTGACCGAGATATTGTCATGATGATCATTCTGAGCAAGTTTGATTAAGATTGGACCAAAATTGTGGCCCCTAGGGTGTTCACAAGGTTTTTATATGATTTGACCCGCTGACCTACTTTTTAACCCGATATGACCCATATTCGAACTGGACTGAAATATTGTCACAATGGTCATTCTGAGCAAGTTTCATGATAATTGGACCAAAACAGTGGCCTTCAGAGTGTTCACAAGGTTTTTCTATGATTTGACCTACTGACCTACTTTTTGACCGGACATGACCCATATTCGAACTTGACCAAGATATTGTCATGATGATCATTCTGAGCAAGTTTGATTATGATTGGACCAAAATTGTGGCCTCTAGGGTGTTCACAAGGTTTTTCTATGATTTGACCCGCTGACCTACTTTTTAAGCCGACATGATCCATATTCAAACTTCACTAAAATATTGTCACAATGATCATTCTGAGCAAGTTTGATGATGATTGGACCAAAATTGTGGCCTCTCGAGTGTTCACAAGGTTTTTCTATGATTTGACCTACTGACCTACTTTTTTACCCGACATGACCCAAATTCGAACTTGACCGAGATATTGTCATGATTATCATTCTGAGCAAGTTTGATGATAATTGGACCAAAACTGTGGCCTCTAGTGTGTTCACAAGAAAAAGTTTACGCACGACGGACGACGGACGACGGACGACGCACGACGACGCCGGACATCTTACTGTCACAAAAGCTCACCATGACCTTCGGTCAGGTGAGCTAAAAATTACAATACACAAACTAATATTTTTCGCTTTGAACAACAAAGTCCCGTACTTCAGTTGAGCATTTAGTCTAAACAATATTTCAAACTATGAAAAATGCATGAACTAACACATTTGGTTTGAGCATTTTCCTTCAAGATGGATAAAGCCCATCAAAGCTAGACTTGATCTTGACAATCAGAATGGAAACAGCAGAAATCACATCAGACTATTCTGACCAGGCTAAAAGCAGTTTGATCCTGATATAGTGAAACATCAGTAAATCAAACACCAATGGCTCATTGACCATGGCTGCTGAATCAAACCTTTTCTTGTGTACCTAAGAACTCATCCTATAGCTCCAGATAAGACATGCCATAATGATCCTAAGTATTGGGACAGACAAGCCTAAGCAAACAGTGCAGACCCTGATCAGACTGCTCCTTCAGGAGCAGTCTGATCAGGGTCTACACTGTTTGCAATTTCAACAGCACCTTTTGAAGTTTGACTATGTACTACCAACCATTTAGTTAAACATTACTTGTTGTTATATAGAGGATATTTGATTTTTTCAGTGTAAGATCGAATTTTATTTCATCGAATGAACACCAAAACTGTTATCTTCACGAGTGGCGTAGCCACCAGTGAAAATAGCAGTTTTGGTGTTCATGAGTGAAATAAATTTGATCTTGCACTGAAAAAATCAAATTTTCTGTTTCTTACATGCTTCAAAAGGCAATATTTAGCGTCTTTAATGGTGTCGCTCACATTCGGAGAAAATTATCTTTGTTCCTGTTCGTTTCGCGTCAATTTAGTGGTGTCCATCGTGTTTAGTGGGTATACTATTGGGTGTAAACTGAAAGTTTGCACCTGAGAAATGGCCTGATATGGTATTATTATGAATGATTAATGAAATAATTGAGAGAGTAGTTTTGCAAAGAAGTTGCTGGCAAGTCTAACGTCGCGCGACAAAAGACGTGACGTCAGCGTCATAAATGACATCAGTAACGTCCCCGTCACACATGAACGGGCTATGCGTCAATTAGAACACATTTCAGTATTGTTCAGTTATCTGACAAAGATAAAATTGAAATTAGAGTTAGATTTGAAGAAAAAAGTGGTCCCAAACAGTGAAAAATAAAAAATCGTATTTTCACTGTTTGAAACAGTGAAAATATCGATTTATATTTCACTGATAAATCTCTATCATTCATTGAAAAGCATGTAAGAAATAGCCTTTTCCACTTCCTGATAGTTTTACAAAAAAGCTGGCAGTGAGGCTGTTTTAACAATTTTGAGTACCAAGAGTTAATATGCGAATCAATCCAAATCTGTTCTGTAAAAAGCTAATACTTTTGAAGCAAGGACTGCAACACAGAACTGAAAACTTTGGAGTGTATGAGT
Source organism: Lucinisca nassula (assembly GCA_963580285.1). NCBI lineage: Eukaryota > Metazoa > Mollusca > Bivalvia > Lucinida > Lucinidae > Lucinisca > Lucinisca nassula. Next base: position 185,347,689 of record OY757011.1, read on the forward strand.
TTTTTACTGGGCCAGATTAGCTAGTTTCGGCCAATTAGACCTCATCAGGGACCCTCAAATATTTTCAAATAAAAGCTAATACTTTTGAAGCAACAACTGCAACACAGAACTGAAAACTTTGGAGTGTACAAGTTTTTTTACTTGGCCAGATTAGCTGGTTTTGGCCAATTAGACCTCATCAGGGACCCACAAATATTTTCAATTTTTGCAGTGGAATCAATGATCCCAGAGGACTGCAAAGGAAAAAAATATAGCAGTAACCCATACTATGATGGAAGGTAGAGAGACTTTTTATGGCAGCCACACGTTCCCTTAACACCAAGCATTTTCAAAATCCCGCATTTGAAATCATTCGCATTGGAATCAATGATTCCAAAGGACTAGCATATATAACCTACACCATGATACAGGGCGGGGAGACATTACAGCCACCACACATTCCTTTAACAACAGCTGTGGTGAAAAGAAAAGAACAACATACCCTTAACCTGTTGGTAAGAACTATGTGTCTGATTCTTGCCATTAGATCTTCATAGCAGACATTACTATCCTGGGCAGTGGCTGGTTTCACTTGGACAGGAGTGTTTGTACGACCTTTCTGACTCAGATCAACGTCATCCATTGTGTGACCAACAAATTCTGTGGACAAAAATTCAATACATTGATATATGAGCCAGCGCACAACAAAACCTACAATAAGACATGTGTGCCCAGCTAAGACTCAGATCAGCCTGCATATCCATATAGTCTAACCAGAGACTTCTCTTGCTGCATGAAGGAGCATTGGGCCCTTAGCTATCCTTGGAGTGCACAATGAAGACTCTGATCAGACTGTGCAGATGCGCAGGCTGATCTGAGTCTTTGTTGGGCGCACATGTCTTATTGTAGGTTTTGTCAGGGGCTGGCTCATATATAACAACAGATAAGGTGCATATTTTATGATAACTGAAGGATAGTTTTCCTTATTTCTGCATATAAACGTATGTAAACCAATGTTACGGGTATTCATTAGAACTGCCTCGTCGAGACAGTTCTAATGAATACCCACAATGTAGGTTTTTATGGAGACTTGACAAAAACTATCCTTCATTATAACAAATTACCAACCTTATCTGTTAATATATGTATAGATCAGCAAAGCTTCTCCTTTTCTAATATTTTTGTTTTCATATTAGAGTAAAGGAACCATAGCAACTGTTAAGAAGATGAAGAATGAGGAGACAACCCTATGGTTCCTATTGAAGTTTTTTTTAACTTCTAAAATTGTTAAAGGAAAAACAGAATCTTTCACTCAAGGTTTGTTTGTTTTAACCCTTTTTGTACCGAACGGAATCTTCCTCATTATATATGGGAGGAGTTCATTTGGAAATTTAGGGGTGACAGGGTGTGTTATCTTCAAAATTTATTCGGAAAATAGCTGAACTTTTTGCAAATAGTGCAGGCCCTGGCCAGATGCCGCATTCTGTGGCATCTGATCTGGGCCTGCACTGTTTGCTAGGGTACCGGTTTAGGGGTTTCCGGTACAAAATGGGTTAATTGGTGTTTAACAGCCCAGTCAACACTATTCAGCTCATATTAAGCAGGTCAGTATAGGAGGTCGCAGTCTCAATACCAGCCAGGTCGGGAACATTCTTTCGTGGAGATTGATCATGAAATCATTTCTTCAGTCATTCTCTTCCTTCCGCTGATTTAAGAAGGGTAGTTGTCTGTTTCAGGCTTAATAATGTGCATTGTACAGATTAACCACTTACGTATAAGCCTGCCCTGGAAAAGTATGGATAGGTACTGACTCAGATGACTGAGCCACCGAGGCCAGGTACCCAAGGTAATCTCATATCAAATTTACGAAACTTGTTGGAGGCTTCATCACTTGATATATCTGCTCCAAGACATAGGTTGTGGGTAATCGTTAGAATCGCCTCAATGAGGTGTTTCTAATGAGCACCCACAACCTATGTTTGCTGTATAAATCAGAAAAATATTGTAGATTTTCATAAGAAATTAGCAATTTTGGAGATGTGAAAAAATGCACTATGTCGCACTGGCGAGTTATCGTGATGTGTTTCATAAATTTCATATGAAATGATCACTTTTTAAAAATCCTCTATAAACATTCATCACATAATGTCATGTGATCTTAAACAACCTCTAAGATAATTACAGCAACCAGGATTGTTTTGTTTGTTTGATTTGAGGTTTAACGTCCCCGTCAACACTGTAAAGGTCATTTTGGAGATGTTGCTTCCAATTTTGTGGGACTTTTACCCGACATTGAGATGAAATGACATCTCAAGCCCTGTCGCCCAATGAAACCAATAGGGTTTATTAGCATGGACGGTCCGCCTCGCACCGCGGTTCCTGGACAGGCTTAGATCCTCTAAGCGGTTTGTTAAGAGGATTGGATACACATTCTGGGGAGGAAACTTTTTTTCAAGTATATTGCAAAGATATGTATGTTTGTCTCTTTTAAATAGGGGTCTACTCTAACAGGAAAGAATTTGCTCCTAAGGAGCAAATTCTTTCCCTTTAGAGTAGAAACCTTTTCAGATGGACTCAGTTTTATGGGCCTTTCAAAATTATTTCACTTATATAGACACAATCGCAAAACAGAGGTGGGTGAAAACCTTAGTACCAAAAGACAAAACACTTGACTTTCTATTGCAGGACTTGGCAGCTCACGTGACCTGCGGTAAGTCGTGAGAGACCTTATGTTTAACCCTTGAATGCGGGCAACCCCTGCAGGGGTACCTTGACAAACAGTGCAGGCCCAGATAGACGCCACAGAACACGGCGTCTGATCAGGGCCTGCACTATTTGCTAACATAACTTTCCGTCAAAAATAGAATTAAATTAAAAAATAGGCCTGACATCCCTTATATGACAAATGGACTTGTCCAACATATAGCAATGGAAGAGTCTACTTGCATACAATGGGTTAACAGACTGAAATGAAGTACATGTACCTGCAGCAAAGACAGTATGGAGTCAGTATCACATGGATACTTTTGAGAGATAAACAACATATTTGCCTCATCAACACACCCTGTAATGACTCAGTTACTTTCTGTGTGGAAAAAAAAACTATTCTACCTTGATCAACAGCTTGTACAAATGCAGGATAATTAACGTCTCCACTGGAAGGGTCTTCAAACTTCCTCAATAACAGTTTCAGATCTTCAGGTGTCACATTCAGGGACAGAAAATGTAAGATTCTGCCAAACTGTGTGGGAGTTACCACCCTTGTGTAGGCTTTGCCCTGAAAATGAAAAAAATCATCAATCACTGAACTTTACTTTGATCATGCCAATAAAGAACTTGTTTTCTGATATATATACAGACTTAACCCTTCTCTTGCTGAATATTCAATTTAGCCACACCCATTTCTGACTCTGAACCAATCAGATTACTTGATTTAATTTATTTTTACAAATCCATAAACTGAATGTCAAATAGTGTAGATCCTGATCAGATGGCTTCTTCAGAAGCCATCTGATCTGGATCTACACTGTTTCCAAAGATAGGGGTTGTTGTGAACAGCAAGATAAGGGTTAAGGTTCAATTCAATCTGCACATCTGACCAGAGACTTTACTTTCAGCTTCAACCATCTTCAGACCCCAGGTTATGAACATGTCAAAACGCCTTTGACCACGCTGACCTGCATCATTAAATAAACAAGAGGGCCATGATGGCCCTGGATCGCTCACCTGATCCATATGATAGAGTAACAAATGGGCCTCGGGGAGGGCCATTATTGACCCCAGGGCTATAATGTGCATAATGTTGAGGGAGGTCTAAAAAGGTGAAGCTTCATACCAAATATCAACAAAGGCTATAATTTGAACAATCTTGGCAAAGGTCCACCAGATGAAGCTACATACTAAATATCAAAGACCTGGGCCTTGCGGTTTCAGAGAAGAAGATTTTTTTAAAGATATTCCCTACATAAGCCTATGTAAAACCAAGTGGCCCCGGGGCGGGGGCATTTTTGGCCTCAGGGCTATACTTTAAACAATCTTGATAGAGGTCCACTAGATGAAGCTTCACACCAAATATCAAAGACCTGGGCCTTGTTGTTTCAGAGAAGAAGATTTTCAAAGATTATCTCTATATAAGTCTATGTAAAACCAAAGGGCACCGGGGCGGGGGCATTTGTGATCTGAGGGCTATAATTTGAATAATCATGAAAGAGGTCCACCTGATGAAATTTCACAAAAAATATCAAAGTCTAGGCCTTAGGTTTTACAGAATAAGTTTTTTTAAAGATTTTCCCTATATAAGTCTATGTAAAACCATAGGGCCACGAGGTGGGGGCATTTTTGGTCTCAGGGCTATAATTTGAACAATCTTGGTAGAGGTCCACTAGATGAAGCTTCATACCAAATATCAAAGACCTAGGCCTTCTGGTTTCAGAGAAGAAGATTTTTAAAGATTTTCCCTATATAAGTCTATGTAAAACCAAAGGGCCCCGAGGCGGGGGCATTTTTGGTCTCAGGGTTATAATTTGAACAATCTTGGTAGAGGTCCACAAGCTGAAGCTTCATACCAAATATCAAAGTCCTGGGCCTTGCGGTTTCAGAGAAGAAGATTTTTAAAGATTTTCCCTATATAAGCCCATGTAAAAGCAAAGGGTCCGGGGCGGGGGCATTTTTGGCCCCAGCACTATAATTTGAACAATCATGGTAGGGGTCTGCTAGATGAAGCTTCATACCAAATATCAAAGACATGGGCCTTACGGCTTTAGAGAAGAAGATTTTTAAAGATTTTCCCTACATAATCCTATGTAAAACCAAAGGGAACCGGGGCGGGGGCATTTTTGGCCCCAGCACTATAATTTGAACAATCTTGGTAGGGGTCCACTAGATGAAGCCTCATACCAAATATCAAAGACCTGGGCCTTGTGGTTTCAGAGAAGAAGATTTTTAAAGATTTTCCCTATATAAGCCCATGTAAAACCAAAGGGCCCTGGGGTGGGGGCATTTTTGGCCCCAGCACTATAATTTGAACAATCTTGGTAAGGGTCTACTAGATGAAGCTTCATACCAAATATCAAAGACCTGGGCCTTACCGTTTCAGAGAAGAAGATTTTTAAAGATTTTCCCTATAAAAGCCCATGTAAAACCAAAGGGCCCCGTTGCGGGGTCATTTTTGGCCCCAGCACTATAATTTGAACAATCTTGGTAGGGGTCCAGCAGATGAAGCTTCATACCAAATATCAAAGACCTGGGCCTTGCGGTTTCAAAGAAGAAGATTTTTAAAGATTTTCCCTATATAAGCCCATGTAAAACCAATGGGCCCCGTGGCGGGGGCATTTTTGGCCCCACCACTATAATTTGAACAATCATGGTAGGGGTCCACTAGATGAAGCTTCATACCAAATATCAAAGACCTTGGCCTTACGGTTTCAGAGAAGAAGATTTTTAAAGATTTTCCCTATATAAGCCCATGTAAAACCAAAGGGCCCCAGAGCGGGGGCATTTTTGGTCCCAGCACTGTAATTTGAACAATCTTGGTAGGGGTTCACTAGATGAAGCTTTATACCAAATATCAAAGACCTGGGCCTTGTGGTTTTAGAGAAGAAGATTTTTTAAGTTTTTGGTGAAAAAATCTATTTTTGCCTCCTATGACCCAGATGTGCAACGGACCGGAACCATTGGAACAACTTTGATAGGGGACCATCTAAGAATCATTCCTGTGAAGTTTGATCAAAATCCGATCAGTGGTTTCGGAGGAGATGTCGTTTGTAGAAATTGTTTACGCACGGACGGACGGATGCACGCACGCAAGACGGACAAAAAGTGATCCCAAAAGCTCACCTCGTCACTATGTGACGGTGAGCTAAAAACATGAACCTAGAAGTATTTACAGCTCTGCTTTAATGGATAGAAAACCAGTTTCTAACCATTTTTTGCCACTTCAGTAGATTTTGCACTGAACATTAAAGCTACTGACACACTATTTCAGCAAAAATACTGCTTGCCAGAATATTTCATGTTTCACCCAGTTTAAGATGCTTGTTATAATGGCCTCATTGAGGCAGTATGAATGAGTACTATAGCCTATGTCTTGGAGCAGAAAACTACCCCCGTAAACCCTAGTTTTCTCTATACAAAGTGGGGTTTATGGGGGTGTTCACTCAACAGACTTGTTAACATGATGTTAACCCTTGTCCTGCTGAATATTCATATATGCCACACCCAGTGCCGATTATCAACCAATCAGACTACTTGATGCAAATTATTGCAACAAATTCACAATCTGAATGGCAAACAATGTAGATCCTGATCAGATGGCTTCGTCAGAAGCCATCTGATCTGGATCTTCATTGTTTGGAAAATAAGGCATATCCGGGCTCAGCAGGACAAGGGTTAAGATGACAAGGCTCTGAAAAACTCATGACTAGCACTGTTGTTAGTTGACAAATCTTTAACCATTTGCTATGGCAAAAATACTATTATTTTTGCTGTAAAATAGTGAGTAGCTTAAAAATTGCATTTGCAAAAGCTACTTACATTTTCGCAGATTACAAGAGCATTACCTATTGTACTTGCTAGAACACTTAATGATTTGGCCACTAACAAGTTTATTAAGCTAACTATGCTTTGAAGAAACTGGGTCCTTGATCAGACCTTTTTATTTCATCAAGACCTTTTTATTTCCATACCAGAAATTGTCCATTTATTAAGCTAACTATGCTTTGAAGAAACTGGGTCCTTGATCAGACCGTTTTATTTCATCAAGGCCTTTTTATTTCCATACCAGAAATTGTCCATTTATTAAGCTAACTATGCTTTGAAGAAACTGGGTCCTTGATCAGACCTTTTTATTTCATCAAGACCTTTTTATTTCAATAGCAGAAATTGTCCATTTCATTAAGAGGTTTTTGACTAAATGTCATGGATCCTTTGTTTCGAAAGTAGGAACCTAAGACAACTAACTCCTCATCACATTAACAAGTCAACGAAATGAACACCATTTTAAACCCCACTTTATATAGACAAAAGTTGGGTTTACAAGGGTACATTTATATTTTTTTCCTATTTTTGCTAAAAACATAGATATTGGGCCTCATCGAGATGGTTCAAAGGAGCAACTGCAATCTATATCTGAAGCAGAACTCAGTAAAACTGGAACAAATTTTCATCTCATTTGTTTGCTTTTAAGTAACCTACCGGGTAAGTCACTTCAAGCAGGTGCCTACTTTTAAGAAAGAATTTCCTGGGTATGGCCATCTTTGCTCTTAGAGTATACTACTACTGACAATCACCACAAAAACATGCCTATATGATTTTGATACCCTTAAGCCCCACTTTTATATAGTAAAACTGGGGTTTACCAGGGTATACATCATTTTCCTTATTTCTGATTAAAAACATAGACTGTGGGTACTCTAATGAGTAATGAGTACCCAGGATCTAATATAAAATATCGGTGGTAAAATTTTCAATATGTTTGAATAGGCGTGTATTCATAATGGGAGGCAAATTGTATTTTTTCCCTAGAAGTACACACATTCCTGGAAAGAGAAATACCATAAAAATCCAAACAAGAGGCCCATGGGCCACTATGCTCACCAGAGCTCAGGGGGCACTGCCGACTGGCAGCAAAGTATTTTAATTAACCATGGAAGCCCTGCGCCCAAGGATGCTACCGATAAAATTTGGACCCAATCAGCCTAGTGGCTTCAGAGGTCTGATGTCGCTTGAATGTGTTGTTGCAGGACAACAGATGACAACTGACAATTTCCCATCTGTGGCAACCAATAGGCCTAAAAGAACATTATTAAAGGAACATTTCTATGTAAGTTTGACAAAATATCTTGAAAGGCATAAATGTCATTTTTCAATTTTTCCCATTATAAGTCAATGGAAACTCTTAACTTGCCATGGCAAACAAACCAAAGAGCCAAATTTCATAAACTGGAGCTCAGATGGGCATTGCCCAATGGCAGACATGTATTTTAACATGGTATGATTTTAATCTACCAATTATAAAGTCTCCCAATTCCCAAATGAGCACTCATGTGGACTGTATCTGAAATATTAGGTGTTTTATATAGTAGAGAGGGTGGGGCATGAACCCAATGGAGCCCTGGTTGGTGTCACTATATGTGTCTTATAAAAAAAAAGCAGAGGCATATATGGTTTAGCAGTGGGATATGTATTGCTCCTGAGATCTAAGGCCTTTTAAGCAATGGAGGGATTCGGGCATGGTGGATTCCAGAAAAGCCCAAGATTGTTGCAACCTAATGCTGAACAGTTTCTGAGATATGAGGCCCTTTTATGAAGTGGATGGGAGAGAAATGGCCCCTGCAGACCCCACAAGATGGGTAGACTAACTGTGTCTTATAACAATGAACAAGAATATATCTGATTATGTGTTGGGATCTGAATAGTTTCTGAGATATATGGCCTATTATGGGGTCTTATCATAAGGAACAAGAATATATATGGTTAAGGGGTGGCGTCTGACCGGTTTCTGAGATATATGGCTTTTAATGAAGTAAAGGGGTGGGGCATGGCCCGTGGCACCACGAGGGGAGGGGACCCCATGCTGGTGTCACTGATTGCATCTTATCATAAGGAACAAGAATATATATGGCTTAGGGGTAGGGCTCTGAACAGTTTCTCAGATATATGGTCTTTTGTGAAGTTGAAGAATGGAGCATGGCCCGGGCGAGCCCTGGGGGAACCCTATGTTGGTTGGTTGATTTGAGGTTTAACGTCCCCGTCAACACTGTAAAGGTCAATTTGGAGACGTTGCTTCCAATTTTGTATGACTTTTACCCAACATTCAGATGAAATGACATCTCAAGCCCTGTCGCCCAATGAAACCAATAGGGTTTATTAGCATAGACTGTCCGCCTCGCACCGCCGTTCTTGGACAGGCTTAGATCCTCTAAGCGGTTTACCAGTACTAGTGTACGGGCCAGATTCAGCTCTGCGTGGAAGAATCATGCAGCCCATATATTTCTTCAAGCCCCGAACCCTATGTTGGTGTCACTGAATGTGTCTTATCACAAGGAACAAGAATATATATGGTTAAAGGGTGGGGATCGATAAGGTTTCTGGAATATTTGGCCTTTAATGAAGTGGAGGGGGTGGGGCATGACCCCAGCACATCCCGGGAGGCCCTCAGCTTGGTGTCGCTAAGTGCGTCTTATCATAAGGAACAAGAATATATATTGTTTAGGGGTGGAGATCTGAATGGTTTCTGAGATAAATGGCATTTTATGAAGTGGAGGGGGTGGGGCATCCCCCGGCACATCTAGGGGGACCCCCAGGTTGGTGTCACTTAATGCTACATATCATAAGGAACAAGAATATATATGGTTATGGGGTGGGGATTTGTAAGGTTTTGGAATATTTGGCCTTTTATGAAGTTTTGTTTGTTTGTCTGATTTGAGGTTTAACATTCCCGTCAACACTGTAAAGGTCATTTCAGGGACGTTGCTTCCAATTTTGTGGGACTTTTACCCGACATTGAGATGAAATGACATCTCAAGCCCTGCCGCCCAATGAAACCAATAGGGTTTATTAGCATGGACAGTCCACCTCGCACCGGGGTTCCTGGACAGGCTTAGATCCTCTAAGCGATTTACCAGTACTAGTGTGCGGGCCGGATTCAGCTCTGCATGGAAGCATCATGCAGCCCATATATTTCTTCAAGCCCCTATGGGCGGGGGCCAACCTTTTATGAAGTGGAGGGGGTTGGGCATGTCCCCGGCACATCCCGGGTGTCCCCCAGGTTGGTGTCACTGAATGCATCATTCTTATCATAAGGAACAAAAATATATTTCATTTAGGGGTTTGTTAGCTCTCTGGAATATTGGGCCTGTTGTGAAATGGAGGGGTGGGCATGGCCCAGGCACATCCTGGGGGACCCCCAGATTTGTGTCACTGAGTGCGTCTTATCATAAGAGACAAGAATATATACGCTTTACGGGTGGAGATCTGAATGGTTTCTGAGATATATGGCATTTTATGAAGTGGAGGGGGTGGGGCATGTCCACGGCACATCCGGGGGATCCCCAGGTTGGTGTCACTTAATGCACCTTATCATAAGGAACAAGAATATATATGCTTTAGGGGTGGGGATCTGTAAGGTTTCTGAGATATAAGGCATTTTATGAAGTACTGGGGGCGGGGAATGGCCCCGGCACAACCTACTGGAGCCCCAGGTTGACATAAAAGCATATTGCTGAGAGAAGTTTACTAAAGGAACATTTCTATGAAAGTTTTGTCAAAATATCTGCAAAGGCTTTGTAGTTAATGCCATTTTTCAATTTTCCCAATTATAAGTCTATGGAAAATTTAAGTTGCCATAGCAACCAAACTAAAGAGCCGAATTTGTAAAGGCAAATATGGTTAATATTTTCATAAACTCTCAGCCTCATAGAGCATACGGTTTCTGAGGAGATGATTTTTTAATTTTTTTTTTTTCTATTTTTTTCAATTTGGTTTCAATGGCAACCAATACAAATGAGCAGTAGGCCTAAAATCATATGGCAGATAGTAGATTGCCTAAGTAATATTTCTATGAAAATTTTGTCAAAATATCTGCAGCAGCTTGGCAGTAAATGCCATTTTTCAATTTTCCCCATTATAAGTCTATGGAAACTCTAAGTTGCCATAGCAACCAAACTAATGAGCTGAATTTCATAAAAAACAAACTTTCAATCCCCCAACCCAAGGATGCTATGGATGAAATTTGGGTCCAATCGGCTTAGCGGCTTCAGAGGAGATGTCGTTTAAATGTGTTGACGTCACCAGACGCAGACACAGACGCAGATGACGGACAACTGCCTATCCTATAAGCTCCCCCGGAGCCTTCGGCTCTGGTGAGCTAAAAATCTGGACACCTTAAGGACTTGCTGTACATCTCCTAAAATTTTGACAAATTTGTTTCATGATCCAGTAAGGAGTTCAAAAGGTACAGACCGAATGGCAAACAGTGTAGACTCTGATCAGATGGAATGGCAAACAGTGCAGACTCAACTCAGGAGTAGTCTGATCTGGGTTTGTGCTGTTTGCTTAGGCCTATCTGTCCCAATACTTAGGATCATTACGGTATTCATCAACCTTGTTTATAAAATTGTTCATTATGAACAGTTTTTGATTTTGATAAATAGTTTAAAACTTGGTCCAAAAAATGTATAGATTATATAGAAAAATGACCATAAATGATCTTTTTTAATATATTCTTTTTTTTATATATATATTCAATATATTTTTCTGTGGACAGAACATAGTTGTATAACTTATATGGTTTTCTGCTTTGGACCACAACAAGTGTCACAAAAAGGTTGTGGAAAATTTCTTACCCTGTCATAGTCTTTAAAGTATGGGTACATCATAAGCCTTCTTCGCCTCACACTGTCTGATATTGTGGCTAGGATTTCATGTAATCTCACTTCCTCTTGTTCAGTCAGTCCCCGTAGACCCTATTAAATTAAATAGTAAAGCTTAATTCTTATACACTAATGTGTCTGATTGGATATTATCAAAAATTTGCCACAGTATATTCTGTAATATGCTGTCATCATGTAATGTCGCTGTTTATTCATTGGTATTTGGTTTATGCAGCTCACAGCATTTGCCGCTTTGAGCAAAATTGCTATCAAAACTAGAGCCAGTGTTTATGAAACACAATGCCCCCAACTGCTTGACCCTAACACTGCTTGTCCCTAACAGTAATTGAGATATCTTGTTTTTATGTGGCTGTAATGCTGAAATTACACAAGAAAAGCTGTAGTTAATCAGGTCGTTTATTTATCACCCCCTACTAGTTTTTTAAGTTACAGGATAATAGCTCATACAGTTTTAGAGATACAGTCAAACTTGTCTTAGTGGCCACCTTTATTAAGCGAGCAACCTGTCGGATTTTTTTCAAAAGTTAATCAGTTCATCTACTCATCATACCCAACCAGTCTGTGAAGTTTTGGGGAAAAACCTCATATAGTTTTTGAGATATCTTGCTTACAAACTTAAAACGCGAAAAATTTCAAAGGGCCATAACTCAAGAAAAAAATATAGGATTTTTTTCAACAGTTAATCAGTTCATCTACACATCATCCCAAACCAGCTTGTAAAGTTGCAGGGCAATCGCTCAAACAATTATTGAGATATCTTGCTTACAAGCTGAAAACACGAAAAAAATCTAAGGGCCATAACTCAAGAAAAAAAAATCGGATTTTTTTCAAAAGTTAATCAGTTCATCTACTCATCATCCCTGACCAGTCTGTGAAGTTTCGGGGAAAAACCTAAAATAGTTTTTTAGATATCTTGCTTACAAACTTAAAACGCGAAAAATTTCAAAGGGCCATAACTCAAGAAAAAAATTTCGGATTTTTTTCAAAAGTTAATCAGTTCATCTACTCATCATCCCCAACCAGCCTGTAAAGTTTCAGGGCAATAGCTCAAACAATTTTTGAGATATCTTGCTTACAAGCTGAAAACACGAAAAAAATCAAAGGGCCATAACTCAAGAAAAAAAAATTGGATTTTTTTCAAAAGTTAATCAGTTCATCTACTCATCATACCCAACCAGTCTGTGAAGTTTTGGAGAAAAACCTCATATAGTTTTTGAGATATCTTGCTTACAAACTTAAAACGCGAAAAATTTCAAAGGGCCATAACTCAAGAAAAAAATATAGGATTTTTTTTCAACAGTTAATCAGTTCATCTACACATCATCCCAAACCAGCTTGTAAAGTTGCAGGGCAATCGCTCAAACAATTATTGAGATATCTTGCTTACAAGCTGAAAACACGAAAAAAATCTAAGGGCCATAACTCAAGAAAAAAAATCGGATTTTTTTCAAAAGTTGATCAGTTCATCTACTCATCATCCCCGACAAGTCTGTGAAGTTTCGGGGAAAAACCTCAAATAGTTTTTTAGATATCTTGCTTACAAACTTAAAACGCGAAAAATTTCAAAGGGCCATAACGCAAGAAAAAAATTTCGGATTTTTTTCAAAAGTTAATCAGTTCATCTACTCATCATCCCCAACCAGCATGTAAAGTTTCAGGGCAATAGCTCAAACAGTTTTTGAGATATCTTGCTTACAAGATTTCATAGTATTTTTTGCAAAGGGGCATAACTCAAAAAAGGGGCATAATCCTGACGAGAAAAAAAACACGGGTCAATTATTTTTTCATGAGGAATCCATATATGAAATTTCAAAAACCTAGCACCCATGGTTCTAAAGTTATGCTATGCAGTAAAAAGTGGGACGGACGTAAGGACGGAAGGACGGAAGGACGGACGGACGAACAGGGCAAAACCAATATGCCAAAACGCGAAAAATTTCAAAGGGCCATAACTCAAGAAAAAAATTTCGGATTTTTTTCAAAAGTTAATCAGTTCATCTACTCATCATCCCCAACCAGCCTGTAAAGTTTCAGGGCAATAGCTCAAACAATTTTTGAGATATCTTGCTTACAAGCTGAAAACACGAAAAAAATCAAAGGGCCATAACTCAAGAAAAAAAAATTGGATTTTTTTCAAAAGTTAATCAGTTCATCTACTCATCATACCCAACCAGTCTGTGAAGTTTTGGGGAAAAACCTCATATAGTTTTTGAGATATCTTGCTTACAAACTTAAAACGCGAAAAATTTCAAAGGGCCATAACTCAAGAAAAAAATATAGGATTTTTTTTCAACAGTTAATCAGTTCATCTACACATCATCCCAAACCAGCTTGTAAAGTTGCAGGGCAATCGCTCAAACAATTATTGAGATATCTTGCTTACAAGCTGAAAACACGAAAAAAATCTAAGGGCCATAACTCAAGAAAAAAAAATCGGATTTTTTTTCAAAAGTTGATCAGTTCATCTACTCATCATCCCCGACAAGTCTGTGAAGTTTCGGGGAAAAACCTCAAATAGTTTTTTTAGATATCTTGCTTACAAACTTAAAACGCGAAAAATTTCAAAGGGCCATAACTCAAGAAAAAAATTTCGGATTTTTTTCAAAAGTTAATCAGTTCATCTACTCATCATCCCCAACCAGCATGTAAAGTTTCAGGGCAATAGCTCAAACAGTTTTTGAGATATCTTGCTTACAAGATTTCATAGTATTTTTTGCAAAGGGGCATAACTCAAAAAAGGGGCATAATCCTGACGAGAAAAAAAACACGGGTCAATTATTTTTTCATGAGGAATCCATATATGAAATTTCAAAAACCTAGCACCCATGGTTCTAAAGTTATGCTATGCAGTAAAAAGTGGGACGGACGTAAGGACGGAAGGACGGAAGGACGCCAAAACGCGAAAAATTTCAAAGGGCCATAACTCAAGAAAAAAATTTCGGATTTTTTTCAAAAGTTAATCAGTTCATCTACTCATCATCCCCAACCAGCCTGTAAAGTTTCAGGGCAATAGCTCAAACAATTTTTGAGATATCTTGCTTACAAGCTGAAAACACGAAAAAAATCAAAGGGCCATAACTCAAGAAAAAAAAATTGGATTTTTTTCAAAAGTTAATCAGTTCATCTACTCATCATACCCAACCAGTCTGTGAAGTTTTGGGGAAAAACCTCATATAGTTTTTGAGATATCTTGCTTACAAACTTAAAACGCGAAAAATTTCAAAGGGCCATAACTCAAGAAAAAAATATAGGATTTTTTTTCAACAGTTAATCAGTTCATCTACACATCATCCCAAACCAGCTTGTAAAGTTGCAGGGCAATCGCTCAAACAATTATTGAGATATCTTGCTTACAAGCTGAAAACACGAAAAAAATCTAAGGGCCATAACTCAAGAAAAAAAAATCGGATTTTTTTCAAAAGTTGATCAGTTCATCTACTCATCATCCCCGACAAGTCTGTGAAGTTTCGGGGAAAAACCTCAAATAGTTTTTTTAGATATCTTGCTTACAAACTTAAAACGCGAAAAATTTCAAAGGGCCATAACTCAGGAAAAAAATTTCGGATTTTTTTCAAAAGTTAATCAGTTCATCTACTCATCATCCCCAACCAGCATGTAAAGTTTCAGGGCAATAGCTCAAACAGTTTTTGAGATATCTTGCTTACAAGATTTCATAGTATTTTTTGCAAAGGGGCATAACTCAAAAAAGGGGCATAATCCTGACGAGAAAAAAAACACGGGTCAATTATTTTTTCATGAGGAATCCATATATGAAATTTCAAAAACCTAGCACCCATGGTTCTAAAGTTATGCTATGCAGTAAAAAGTGGGACGGACGTAAGGACGTACGGACGGAAGGACGGACGGACGAACAGGGCAAAACCAATATGCCCCCACAACTTCTTCGAAGTTGGGGGCATAACAACAGAAAAAATGCATTAGAATGGGGGATAACAGTATTGAAAATTGAGATTTGGTGGTGTGTGGGGGGGGGGGGGAGCAAATTGTCGGTTTTACAGTTACGAATTCCATTTCATGGGTCAGCTGGCGCATCGCCATCGAACAAAATTTTCGGCCATAAAAATGCTGATTTACCTCCCCAAATGACAATTTTAAATACAGTTATGTCTTAACCCTTGTCCTGCTGAGCCCAGATATGCCTTATTTTCCAAACAATGAAGATCCAGATCAGATGGCTTCTGACGAAGCCATCTGATCAGGATCTACATTGTTTGCCATTCAGATTGTGAATCTGTTGAAATAATTTGCATCAAGTAATCTGATTGGTTGATAATGGGTAATAGGTGTGGCAGATTAAAATATTCAGCAGGACAAGGGTTAAATGCTAAATGGCTTGAACACTGATGGCCCATTTTGCAATTAATTGTTCTTCAGTCCCCAAGAAATTCTTCGCACATCTCCAGGTAGAAAATCATGAGGGATAATTTGGGACATTTTTTTCTCACTTTATCCTGAAAATGTATATTATGTGCACTCATTAGAACTGCCTCAATATTGTGAATGTCACTTGAAGAACAATATAAATAGGCCAGGTACAAAATTCTGAACAACAATTCTATACCGTGTTTGCCTACATTTTTTCATTACATGTATATGTCAAAAATAGTTTGCGCCAACTCTAAATGATCTGAACAGACTTAAGAAACAGTCTAATCTGGTTCAGATATCTGTGGACATGACAGACATAACAATGTGTAAGTAACAAATAAAAATTACCAGTAAATTTTGTCGTTTTCAATTTTAAATATAATATACAGGTGTAAGTTCACCAG
>OY757011.1:185964050-186145808 GCA_963580285.1 Lucinisca nassula
ACATGCAGTTAGTTTGATGTGGTCTTTTATAGGGGTGTCAGGTTTGTTAATGATAAATTTTACAAAAATGAATCTACTTCAAGCTATCAGTGTAGACCAAGATAAGACGCCACTTTCTGTGGCGTCTGATCTGGGTATACGCTGTTTGCCAATGTACCAAAAAGGGCCGCTAGACAGATATGGGTTTTGTTTGTTTGATTTGAGGTTTAACGTCCCCGTCAACACTGTATAGTTCATTTTGAGACTTTGGTTTAAGTTTCGCGGGATTTTACCCGGCATTGAAATGAAAAGAAGTAGATACTTTTTACCGGTGCGAAAGTGGATTTTCTCATTAGCATATTTAAATCGAGGAGCTCATTAGCATATTTCAGATCTTATCTTTTTCCAAAGAACTCATTAGATCTTATCTTTTTCCTTTTGCGTTAGCAAATTTTACGTCTCGCATTTCATAAGCATAGTTTAGGTTTAGACCTTTCTTCCCCGTTGACCGTGCTTTTTCGCATTTCATTAGCATATTATAAGATTTTATCTTTCTTTTGATCTTGAAAACCTAGGACTTCAGAGTTATATCAAACCTCAGGGAAAAGCATATTGTAAGCTTAAAACTGATTTCTCATCCAATTGTTGCATTTTTTACTGATTCAACCGCATATTTATCTCCACTGCAAAAAAAATATTATTTTTGGCAGTATCGTAAACTTGTCAGGTATTGTGCAATTAGGCAAGGCATGCTCGGACTTGTTCAACAGCGGCCAGTTGATCGTATAAAACAACGAAAGGCCATCA
The DNA here is from genome assembly GCA_963580285.1 of Lucinisca nassula. Classification (NCBI taxonomy): domain Eukaryota; kingdom Metazoa; phylum Mollusca; class Bivalvia; order Lucinida; family Lucinidae; genus Lucinisca; species Lucinisca nassula. The sequence goes on from OY757011.1 coordinate 185,964,837, forward strand.
GATCGTTATTATTGAAGAAAAAGGTATGCCACTGTTGCTAGCAGCTGTTTTACTTCACGAGTATATTTTGAAAACGTGTCTTCCTCGATACAAACTAAAAGCCGAAGCTTTGGAAGCGGCTAATCACTTCGTTGAATCTTTTTTTCGTACAATGGCACAAGAAGAGCTAAACAGAAATGACATGGTGTCTTTGATCTGGGATACAGCTAACGACAACATCAAATGCGAAATCAGTGCTTTTGGTTCTATAAAGCTTGAAAGGAAAAAAGGTGGCGATATCTTCCTGTGTCTTCAAGATGCAAATTCGCGAGTTCGAATACACAAGGATACCTTTACAAAGCTTTATCAATATAAGGAAAGTATTCAGTACTTGATATCATTTCTTGAAGCTAACGCGTTCAGTGTTCAGCATGGTGGACAGGGTTTGGCTGAGCAGTAACCCTTCTCATTTATCAATATCGCATTCCGTTCCTCATATGGTGTATTATCGTGACAGAGTTTCGTCTTTTGAATCATGGCCAGTTCAGTTACGACAGGACAAACACACGCTAGCGTCTGCTGGATTTTACTATACAAATACGGGCGATTTAGTGAAATGTTTCTCTTGCGGCCTACGCCTCGGAGAATGGCTTCAAGAAGACAACGTCAAAGATGGTCTCCACGATGCCACTATATTAACATGGTTGGGTTTTTAAGAGAATCAGACAAGTATCTGGGTACTGCGGTGTAAACAGCGAAAACAAACGAAATGTCGCAAAATACGGATAAAAAAGCTATATTGGAAAAATATTACGCTACAGCTTCTAATCCTGCAGCTTTTAGCAGTCCAGGGCGACTCTATAAAGTTTTGAACAAAAAATATCCCGGGACGTTTTCGCAGCATTTTATTCAAAAATGGCTCGACGGAGTAGATTCTTATTCGGTACAAAAACAAGCCAGACATCGATTCAAAACCCTCCAAGTCAGAGTAAATTCTATCGACGCTCAGTTTGAAGCCGATCTTTCCTATGTGGGTAACTTGGCCAAAGAAAACGACAACATCAATTACTTACTGTTTGTGATCGACGTTTTCTCACGATTTTCGTGGATAGAGCCATTACAGAATAAAACGGCTAAATCGGTTCTAAATGGCCTGAAAATGGTGATATCGAAGAGAAAACCAGTGCGATTACGGGTCGACAAAGGTTCCGAGTTCGTGAATCGATGGGTCAAACAGTATCTCAAAGAACAGAATATCCGTCTGTTTACGACGCAAAATCCTCCAAAAGCCAATTACGTTGAACGTGTACAACGTACGTTTAAAGTGCTTTTATGGAGGTTTTTGAGGCATAAAAGGAATTTTCGATATATCGACGATCTACAGAGCCTTGTCGATAACTATAATGCCACACCGCATAGGAGTTTGAATAATACAGCGCCTAAGGATGTGACGAAGAAAAACGAGGCCGACCTATGGGCCTACATGTATCTGAAGAAACCTCCAACAAGCAGGCAAAAAAGACGCACTTCTCCGTTTAAATTTAAAGTGGGTGATCTGGTGAGGATATCATACCTTAAGCATCCTTTCAGAAGAGCTTATCAGCAACAATACACTGGCGAAGTGTTTAAAATTGCAAAACGCTATCGGAGACAAGGCCTACCGTTGTACAAGTTGAACGATTGGAACGACCAGCCTATCATCGGACAGTTTTACGACGCAGAATTAAACAAAGTCTCCAAGGACTCTGAAACTTTATTCATCATTGAAAAAGTTGTCAAACGGAGAAAACGTCAAGGAAAAACAGAACTGCTCGTAAAGTGGCTAGATTATCCTTCTTCTATGAATTCGTGGGTTTCGGCGGATAGCGTACAGACGCTCGAAAATTAAACATAATGGATCATATCGTATACATAAGAAGCGACGAGTGCGACAATTACTTTAAAGACAATCAACCTTACAAATTCAAAGTTCATCTGAAGAATCCCTTAATTTTGAAAGGATTTTGGACGGTGGCCTTGGTGGAGTTTTATTGCACGATACCATCAAAAGCTAAAAATGATGAAGTTTTGCATCTGTTTTGTAATGTTTGCAAGGAAAGTATCATAGATGGCGAATTAAAGCCAATTTTACGCCGTATACATTCGACTAAGAAAAGTCAGTGGCTGCATGCGTTTATCACTCCTTTTCATCTTCCCGTTCTCAAACAGGAAATTTATGAAATGGAGTTTTATATTGAGACTGCGAACGGACAGCTGGCTTCATTCTTAATCGAACCTTTGATGATAACACTTCGTTTTAGAAGCTATCCATTCTATATCGACAATGAACCATTCTAAGTTGTACGTTCCGGATCCAAATGTATGGATACATTTCTTTCGAAGAACGTCAGAGAAGAACAAAATTAACCAGAAAGGTGGCAATGGTATACGTTCCGCCGAAAATTCAAAAGAACCTCTGAATGTCGAGTTGGTCTCTCCGATAGAAGTGGCCGATGAGAGAACTCAGAGCGCAATTAAACGTCTCAGAAAGAAAACCGGGTCGTCGACAAGGCGGTCGAAGGCCCAACATATAAATAGGAAAACAAAACCAAAGCCATCCAGAGTGAAGAAAGTCGCTAAAATTACCAGACGGGAAACGGTTAAACGTAAGACGAAAACCAGGAAAAGAAAATCCGACAAAAAGTCTGTTCCCGACATTTTCAGTTAAATAAAGCCAGTATGTCTGTACTAAACGGAAAAAGTTTTCACGAAGGTATCCCATCGCAACTGGAATTGTTTGATTTGCCGCCTACACAAACCGCTGTGCAAGATGCCTACTTTGCCGAAATCAGACCTTTGTCACAAATATCTAACGACGCGCCTCTGGAATTTCGGATAGCTGCCTCAAATACTTTGGATTACCTGGACTTGCACGGATCGCAACTGTATGTGAAACTAAAAGTGCTTAAATCAGACACCACTAGCTTAGACGGTTCGTCGAAAGTGGGGCCCTCGAATTTATTCCTGCAGTCACTTTTCTCCACGGTCGAGGTAACTCTGCAAAACAAGGTAACTTTGACCTGTACCAGCAATCCATACCGAGCCATGATACAGACGCTACTTAACTACGGAGTAGACGCAGAAAACAGTCAGCTGACAACGATGCTCTTTATCAAAGACTCTAATGAGGCAATGGCGGATTGCGATTCAGTTGGCTCCAACGACGGTCTAGTGGAAAGGGCGGGATATATAGCATTGTCAAAATTTGTGGATCTACAAGGCGGCTTATATCACGACTTCTTCCAGATGAAACGTTACTTGCTCAATCAAGTGGACGTAAAAGTTAAATTGTATCGTACTACACCAGCTTTCTGTTTGCTGAGTGAAATGGCTGGGGCGGACTTCAAGATCGACATAACAGATGTCTGCCTTCTGGCTAGGAAGGTACGAGTCAATCCGGCGGTATTTTTCGCCCATTCAGAAATGCTGAACACTAAAAATGCCTTATATCCATTCGTAAGAACGGATTGTCGCCAACAGAGTATCCCACAGGGAAGTTCTTCCTTCCACTGGGATAACTTGTTCCAAGGTCAAAAGCCAGATAGAGTAGTCGTGTGCTTCGTCGATTCTGCAGCGGCATCTGGCCAGTATGGAAAAAATCCTTTCAACTTCGAAAACTGCGGTATAAAGAACATCACATTATTCGCTGATGGAATGCCAACAAACGGAGCGCCTAGTAAATTGACGTTCAACCCAACGAAAGGATCCACGTTCGTCAGAGCGTACACTGACATGTTTCAGAACTACGGAAAATGGAAGAATGATAGCGGAAACAATATAAGCAGGGAAGATTTCGAAAACGGGTATTGCTTGTTTACCTTCCAACTGCAGCCATATTTCGGAAACAACACTGACGATTATCTGTTTCTCGTGAAAACAGCCAACATCAGACTCGATGTGGAGTTCAATCAGGCGCTAATTAAGACTATGACTTGCATAGTCTATTCAGAGAATTCAGCTATATTCGAAATCAACAAAGAACGCGATATCATAGCGGACTAATGAATACCTCTCAGTTGATGTGCGTTATACACGCCGATCCTGTCCTTCGAGCATCTACGCTGGGCGTTTACGCAGCCGACCAGATACCTCAAACAATTCGTCGTGGTGGATTTATTGCCAATACAGATGCAATTTCTAAGCCAGGGAGACACTGGTGTGCCTTTTTCTTCGACGGTAATGGACGATCTGAATTTTTTGACAGTTACGGAAAATCCCCAGAATATTACCACAATGCGTTTGCAGCGTGTTTAGAGAAGAATTCGAGTATTCAGTCGTATAATTGTACTAAGTTGCAAGGAAAATATTCAAACGTGTGTGGACAGTACTGTCTTTATTTTCTCATAAATCGCTCACGAGGACGACCATTGAATGATATCGTGGCAACTTTGGAAAATATCCAACAGAGAGACCAATTTGTGTATAATTACATTTCTAGACGTTTTCCTTATTGTTTGCCTAAAATTACCACAAATTATAATCAAACATGTTTTCGTCAAAATAAAGCATTATAAACAGATATGCGTATTGTTGTTATTTTTCCCCCCAAATATACTTGGTATTTATATCCAAATAGTTCTATCCTCCCGACAAACGAGTCATGTCTTTAAACGAGGAAGCAGTCTTGAAAATCCCAAGCCCCAGTACTTTGATATTTTCTGGAGTTTCAGGCTCGGGAAAAAGTACATTAGTGTACGAAATCCTGAAAAATGCGAAAGGAATGTTTGAACAGATGCCCGCTCAAATAATATATTGCTTCAATATTTATCAAAATGAACTTTTCGATCGTATGAAGAGAGAAGTAGACAATTTACAATTCTTTCAAGGAATTCCGAAAAGAGAAGATTTAGAGCGTTTTGCAGACCATGGACGACATTCTGTGTTGATTATCGACGATTTAATGTCACAGTGCTCGATATCACAAGACGTATGCGATTTATTCACCATTTTTAGCCATCACATGAATTTTACCGTTTTCTTCTTGGTTCAGAATCTTTTTGCGCATGGCAAACTATTTCGCACAATCTCATTGAATGCGCACCAATTCGCACTTTTTAAAAACCAACGCGATATGCTTCAAATTAAGATGTTTGCTAAACAATGCTTCCCAGATCAGACGAAGTACTTTATGGATAGCTATATAAAAGCTACATCTTCGAAGAAATACGGTTATCTTTTCGTAGACTTGTCTCCGCGCCTGTCTGGTGAAGAGACTCTGTATCGTCTAAGAACGAATATATTGCCAGGCGAGACTACAATAGTGTATTTACCATGCGACCAAAACTATTGAAAGAAGTCTACTTCGTTGGACTTCTCCTTCACGCCGACAAGAAACAAAGAAGCGCTTTGTTGCAAACTATTTCCACGCGACAACTCGAAGCAGTAATAGAAATAATATTTAACATACTGCATGGCTATGGACGTTTACCAGACAAAGATAAAAAGCGTTTGCGGAGATATCAAGCCGTCATTCGGAAGTTTGTAGGCCGACGTACGCCTAACGCTCGACGAAAGCGCATACTTCAGAAATATTTCAAAGTTTTCTATCCTATGATAAAGGTCATTCAAAACTACATAGTCCTAAAGTGGTTAGATCAATAGGAATATTCATACACTACCATGGCGAAAGAGCTTGTTTTAATACCCAAAGCAGATTATGACAAACTTTTATCTCAAAATGTAAACATGTGTAATCATCTTCGGAATGCAAGTAGTACAGAGAATGCATGCCATACCAGTGACAATCCTACGCCTTTGAATGCAAATGGATCAGCGGGAGATGTCAACAAACATATTTCAAAATAATTTACATTCAACAATGATAAAGTTAATTTAAATTCAGCGAGAGATGTTTCAAAATCATTTACATTTAACAATGATAAAGTTAATTTAAATAACACTCCCACTCCCGAGCATTCAAAAGAGATATCATCACTTTCAAAATCATCCAGTCGCATTGATGATCGAGATAAAGTGAACAGTGACGGCGAGATCAAAAAGATAAAATCAGTCTCTGCTAAATTGAACGGCATGACATCTATCAGGAGTAAATCTAACGACGACCACCTGGAGAGAGATCAGTTTGGTGGGCAAACGAAGGGTCGAAAGTATGTGAAACAGACCTTTTCGGAATTTTTGGAGAACAAAAGACGGCCGAGGTAGATACCGTATAAAAGATGAGCTCAGTCTCATATGTGAACAGTCTTTTCCACGATGTATCGCTGTAGCGTTTGTGGTCGGGAGTTTCAGACTAAAAGTGGATATATTAAACATGAACTAGCTCATAGAACGACGTTCAAATGCGAAACTTGTGGAAAGCAGTATTTGAGAAAGTACTCCCTGTATAAGCATAAAAAGTCGTCATTGTGTACGGCAGAGACAAAATTTACTTGCTCTATTTGTGGACAGTCGTATGGTACACCCAGAGAGCTGATACGTCACAACGAATGGCATCGTCCACAGACAGGCGGGAAAAGCCGAACTGCCGTCAATGGTGCCACCGAAGTTCGCACATTACGCCCGGTGGGAATTGACAGGTTCGACTTAGTGAAATTCCTAGCGAGCGTTAGACCATTGATCGAGAAACACCTTCTGGCTAAAGTTCGACAAAATGCCATTAAATGGTATGTAGTGGCTCAAGTGGAACTCGTACGAGAAGACAGAGATGGGGAAGTCAATGTGGTTGAACCGTTTTTCAGAAGCGTGACGTATACTCTTGTTAGCGAGGAAACGTTCGAAAGCCACGATTTAAATCAGGCACTTCAGAAACTAGTCGTAGGCCTGGAAAAGTACATTCACGAGTCATCGGGATGGATATTACGACGGGTGAAACAGCTTGACATACACACCGTTCTGTACAAACCTCTGGGCGGTTCTTCGTACGTGGAATTACCAAAAACGCTAATCAATTCTCATTCGGTGTTGAATATCAAGAACACGGATGAAAAATGTTTCGTTTGGGCTATATTAGCCGATATTCATAAAGTGAACGAGAGAGCGGATGAGGTGCACCATTACATGCCGTACGAACACGAATTAAATATGAAAGGCATCGATTTTCCCGTATCATTAACAAAACTGAACCAGTTTGAGAAGCAAAATGAATTGTTTTCCCTAAACGTATTCGGATTTGAAAACAACGAAATATTCCCTCTGAGAATCACTAGGCAAAAAGGAAGAAAACATCATGTCAATTTACTGTATATACAAAAAGGTGAATTGTCTCACTATTGTCTCATCCACAATTTAAATGGATTTTTGTTTAGAACAAAAACTCACAAAACCAAGACTTACTTTTGTCCTTATTGCCTAAACGGCTTCATTAGAGAGGACCTGCTGATGAATCACAAGGAATTTTGTGCCGTGAATGGAGAACAAAAAATTGTGCTCCCGCAAAAAGGCGTTGATGACGTATTGACATTTAAGGATTTTAAGAAGAAAATGAGATGCCCATTCGTTATTTTTTGCGACTTCGAGACTATTAATAGAAATGTGGCGACGTGCATACAAAATCCTATTAAGTCTAGCACTACTGTCACCAAACGTCTAGACGTATGTAGCTTCGGATATAAACGCGTGTGCACGGATCCTCGGTATACGAAAGAGAGCGTGATTTATCGAGGGCTCAACGCTTCTCGTCGATTCATTGAGTGTCTGTTGAAAGAGGAAGAGGAAATCAAGGAGATACTTAGACATATCGAACCGCTTAAAATGAGCGAGGAAGATCGGATTGCTTTTGCCGACGCGACCTACTGTTTCATATGCGAAAATCCTTTCGATGAGGCAGAGAGTAACAAAGTCATCGACCATGATCACGTGACTGGGCTGTATCGAGGCGCAGCGTGCGGTAGCTGTAACTTGGGATTTAGGATTTGCAGTTTTATTCCGGTGATATTTCACGGTCTTCGAAATTTCGACGGTCACATCATATGTCAGTCGATCGGCGAGTATGAAGCCCAAACGAAGGGCATAACGTGTATTCCGCAGAATATGGAACGGTACATCAGTTTTAGTTTGGGCGATCTACGTTTTCTTGACAGCTACCAGTTTTTGAGCTCTTCGTTAGACGCCTTAACGGAGAATTTAAAATGTACGGGAGGCCTTGCCAATTTCAAACATTTTTCCAGCGAATTTACGAACCGCGAAGTGGCCAATATGCTTTTGCGAAAGAATGTGTACCCATACGACTATATGGACGATGAAAGTCGATTTCAGGAAACCTGTTTACCGTCGAAAGAGAATTTCTACTCGGAAATAAAAAAGTCGCATATATCGGACGAAGATTATCATCACGCCTGCAACGTCTTTCAACGTCTTAACATATCCAATTTAGGCGAATACAGCGATCTCTACTTGAAGACGGACGTTCTCCTCCTCACGGATATTTTCGAAAATTTTCGAAACATAGCGATAAGGGATTATCAGTTGGATCCGTCATTTTTATTCTGCGCCAGGGCTATCTTGGGCGGCTATGCTACTGATGACGAAAGTGAATTTAGAATTGATTACGGACATGGACGACCTGCTCCTTTGGGAAAGAGGTTGTAGAGGTGGTGTTAGTCAAATTTCGTCCCGATTTGCTCAAGCCAATAACCCGTATCTAGACGATTACGATCCAAGTCAGGCGCACTCGTACATCATGCATATCGATGCTAATAACCTCTACGGATGGGCGTGCCAACAAACGCTACCTATCGGAGGATTTCGACGCTTGTCGGAGGAAGAAATCACTTCGTTCGACGTGCTCCGAGTTCCCGATGACTCGAAGAAAGGTTTTCTGATCGAAACGAGCCTGAGTTATCCTTCAAACTTGCACGATGACCATAATTGTTTTCCGTTGGCACCGGAAAAGCGCAGCGTTGCGGACGACGAACTTTCGCCATATGCGAAGTGGGCCTGGGAGGAATTACGGGGATCGGTTAAACGACCGAAGTCGGAAAAATTGCTTTGTACGCTTGGTGACAAGGATAGATACGTGTTACATTACAGAAACTTGAAATTATACTTGCAACTCGGTTTGCAAATTAAAACCATACATACCGTCTTGGAGTTCGATCAGGAAACCTGGCTTAAACCATACATCGATTTTAACACCATGAGACGCACTGAGGCCAAAACGGAATTCGAGAAATCGTTTTACAAAATACTTAACTGTAGTGTCTTCGGGAAACTTATGGAATGCCAACGGAAGCACTTAAGCGTGACCTTGACCGGTCAAGAGAAAAAGCTTACCAAACTGACGGCAAAACCAACGTTCAAAGAATGCAGAATTTTCAATGAAAGTTTGGTCGGCGTTCACTGTAAACGCCCTAAAATACTGATTTCTAAACCCGTGTACGCTGGACAAACCGTTTTGGATCTTAGTAAAGTATTGATGTATCGGTTTTGGTACTGCTACCTTAAACGAAAATACGCCACTCAGTGCCAGTTATTGTGTACGGATACAGACTCTTTCTTGTTCTACGTAGAAACGCCTGACATTTACGAAGATATGTGGAGGGACAGACATCTTTTTGATTTTTCTGACTATCCGACATCTAGTGAATTACACTCTTTAGGCAATAAAAAGGTTCCAGGAAAATTTAAGGATGAGTTTAATGGTAAAGTGATACGGAAATTCTGTGGTCTACGGGCAAAGATGTACGCCACTCTTCACCAAGATGATAGTGCAGATGTGGAAAAAAAGAAGGCGAAAGGCGTAGCCAAAGCTACAATCGAAAAAGAACTGTGTTTCGACATGTACGAGAAAACGCTGTTCGACCAGACTGAAATGTTATCTTCGATGGACCTCATCCGCTCTCGTTCGCATAACATACTCTGTGAGAAAGTGCGGAAAAAGACTCTGAGTTCCTTTGATGACAAACGTTGGCTTCATTTGGATGGCATATCCTCATTAGCATACGGCCATTATTATATTTAAATAAGAATGTATACATTGTACTTGTATTATAACAAAATAAATATGTCACATAAAATATTTGCGTTTCTCATCCTTTTTTTTTTTCCCTGTAACAAAATTAGAATATGATTTTCATGACAGAAGGGCCCCACCATTGAAGAAGTATAAAAAGTTGGTTGAGTCCCAAGTTTGTCCACGCCTGTTACTAGGCGAGCGGAAACCATGTTAATAGGTACCTGCTAACATTTAACTACTTTGTTAGGCTGTTAAAAGGTCCTAAAAGGTTGAAATTGGCCTTAACTGGTTTGGCACCGACAAAGACAGTCGCAGACCGGTTCAATGTACTCGGGAGGGTCCAAAAGGTGGGAAATGACCGTAACTGGTTTGGCACGGACGGTTCCTGGAAGTCTGTGAGGGTGTCAAAGACAGTCGTAGACCAGTTCTATGTACTTGGGAGGGGCCCTAGAGTTCGAAACGGGCGTAAACTCGTTTGGCACTGGGATTCCTGAAAGTCTGCGAGGGTGCCAAAGACAGTCGTAGACCGGTTCAGTGTACTCGGGAGGGTCCCAAAAGGTCGAAAATGGTCATAACTGGTTTGGCACCGACGGTTCCTGGAAGTCTGCGAGGGTGTCAAAGACAGTCGCGGACCGGTTTAATTTTCGAGCGTCTGTACGCTATCCGCCGAAACCCACGAATTCATAGAAGAAGGATAATCTAGCCAATTTACGAGCAGTTCTGTTTTTCCTTGACGTTTTCTCCGTTTAGTCTTATATAAATTATACAAACTGCGAAGCATGAGTTATGAATATTCTGATCAAATATTAAACTGATACGCACCTAGATAAATGAATTTGCTTTAAAAGACGACATGATTTAATTTTAGATAACAGAAAAAAAAAGATAATGAGGTCGCTTTAAAGAAGGCGTGATTTCATTTCAGATATGAAAATGATAGTGAAGAAAAATATGACTGCAGCCCTTGGTAAAATAATTTATGCACTGCAATTTATGAATCAAGTTAGGCAGCATGATGTTTTGATTATTTTAATATCGTGAACAACCTGGTGGGAGGCATTCCCGGGGAGGCATATCTACATGTTGATACCATAATTAAGAAAGACAGCTGCTCTTTGAAGTTATATGGGGAAAATAAGTTTTTATCAGATGGTAACATGAAATCTACAAATGTGTTCTCACCATATTTTAAATGTTAATTCGGTTATCAAATATTCAAGAATGTTAGATTGCATGTATAGGTCTAAATGGGCTCATTTTAAAAGTGTCGTATATGAAACAAGTTTAGGCATGTTAAAATAGGGCTTGACTCTGAGCTGTATATAAAGCACAAACCTGTCCAAGCTTTCCAAACTGGCAAACGAAAGTCAAAAACATAAACACGTCGTACGAAAGGAGAATATTAACTGACAAAATGGCTTCTTCATCGTCGAGGTTTGAAGAAATAAGAAACGATAGCGGAATTCTGTACAAACTCAGAGGGAAACTGTCGAAGAATAAGACGGTCGATATCACCATGGTACCAAGATCACAAATGGCGTACATGCATATCAATGATTATACGAATGCTTACGCCGACGGAACTTTTAACAAGAACAATTCTAAATTCGTATCGCTTAGTATGGGGGAAGCGACTGCCCTACGACAACTTATGTCAACGATGGATCCACAAGTGCTTGGGCTAATACAATCCACTGTGCCAGCCGGTAAGAAAAGGAAAACAGAAAACATTCGACAGGCACGTACAGACAACACGCTTGGGCAGGAATTCGCTACTACCGTTCAAATACCGCCCGCTGAAAATGATCAAGTGACGACCGGAACTTATCAGCCAATTTGGCCTATGAACTACACTACTGATCATTCTATGTCAAATGGTCAGTACTCACAGCAAGGCATTATTCCTGGCTACGACTACCACATGAATAATCAAGTCGGCGTTGACTTTCAGCCAGTGGGTCAACACTATCAAGTCTCTCAACAGTCTCATGGACGTGCTGCCCCTCTGGGAATTGGACAACAGTACCATCAAGGTGTTGCTTCTCAAGCAATTGCTCAGTACCAAACCTAGGTTCAACAGAGCCATCAGGATTAGGCAGATTCAGTTTTGACCAATTGGTTAACTATTGAAAAGAACCATAGATGTGGCCGCATTACTCTACAGAAGTGTAAATAGAAACGGAAACAATTAAACACGTGTTACATGTTTCTTATTTGACATTGCAAATATATGGGCTCTTCAATTCTTTAATGATGTATAACTCTGTCTTGGGAGAGGAATTTTATGTGGTATTCAAAATATGAATTTGACATTACCATCGGATTGTTTTATAGAATCAATGGAATAAATATATATATATAATTTATTGACCATTTTTTTGTTGTTTTTTTATTTAACTATAAGTTTGCAATATGTGTGGATTGTCTTTATTGTTTCAGGTAAGTGCAGATTTTAATAGTTTTCCAGGTCCCACATCATTATGACATTGGTTTGACAGCATTTGCCAAAAAAAAAAAAAAAATAAATGATTGATATATTCAAAAGTTACCTGTGCTGGACTTTTATTTATCCAAATAACTAATTCCATACAAATGCACAAATTCTGCTTAAATGATAACATTCCTGTACCACGTTCCTATCCTAGCACGCATAAAATCCAACTGAACTGTTTTTGAAACTGTCACTAATCTAATATGCAATCTTTCGCTTCAAAATATAATTGAAAAATTTCATCTTTACAAATCTACCTTTGAAATGTATAATTGAAAATTTCACTCTTTATAAAGCTATCTTTGAATTTACATATATTTATTAGTATCCTGTTGGGTAGATTTTAATTGAATGTCACAGCAAGTGATTTCAATAAAAACAAGTTTGCTTACCTCCTTTAACCTAAAATATATTGTAATAGTGTTCATGCTAAAGCCTAACCTTTAAGTCCAGAAGTTGTACCAATCGGCCGTGCGTCTGGCTGAGAAGCCAGAGGTTGCGGTTCACGACCTGGCCTCTCTCGAGCACATTTACATCGGTCTGCGAATGTCTTTGGTACCTTCGCAGACTTCCAAGATCCCAGGTGCTGAACGAGTTTACGCTTGTTTTGACCTCTAGGACCCCACCTGACTACATTGTACATGTCTGCGACTGCCTTTGCACGGATAGAGACTAAGAGGGGCCCAGTCGCCCGGAGCCCCTAAATTTTGGGCTGGGCCCCTGAATTTGGGATCAAATGCCTATACAGCTAATGTTGAATATTGAAATTTGACAGTCTGGGCCCCTGAATCAATATAGTTAGTCTTTATCCCTGCAGTTTGGCACTCTCGCAGACTTCCAGGAATCTCGGTGCCAAACAAATTTACGCCCGTTTCGACATTTAGGACCGCTCCCGAGTACATTACATCGGTCTACGACTGTCTTTGACACCCTCGCAGACTTCCAGGAACCGTCGGTGCCAAACCAGTTAAGGTCATTTTCTACCTTTTGGGACCCTCCCGAGTACATAGAACCGGTCTGCGACTGTCTTTGACACCCTCGCAGACTTCCAGGAACCGTCGGTGCCAAACCAGTTAAGGTCATTTTCTACCTTTTGGGACCCTCCCGAGTACATAGAACCGGTCTGTGACTGTCTTTGACACCCTCGCAGACTTCCAGGAACCGTCGGTGCCAAACCAGTTATGACCATTTTCGACCTTTTGGGACCCTCCCGAGTACATTGAACCGGTCCGCGACTCTCTTTGACACCGTACGACGTGTTTAAGTTTTTGACTTTCGTTTGCCAGTTTGGAAAGCTTGGACAGGTTTGTGCTTTATATACAGCTCAGAGTCAAGCCCTATTTTAACATGCCTAAACTTGTTTCATATACGACACTTTTGATCCTTTTTACCGGTGCGAAAGTGGATTTTCTAATTAGCATATTTAATCCGAGGAGCTCATTAGCATATTTCAGATCTTATCTTTTTCCAAAGAACTCATTAGATCTTATCTTTTTCCTTTTGTGTCAGCAAATGTTACGTCTCGCATTTCATAAGCATAGTTTAACTGTCTTCCCCGCTGGGACAATTTTCACATCGATAGATTTTATCTTTTTTTTTCTTTTGATCTTGCAAACCTAGGACTTCAGAGTTATGTTAAAGATGTTTATCTCGTAAAGTTGTTCAACATTTCCAACTGTTTAATGTAACTGCATCTAAAAATGTCCTCGCCGCGTATTCTTCCGCTTTTCATTAGCATATTTTAACTTTAGACCTGTCTTCCCCGCTGGGACAATTTTCACATTGATAGATTTTATCTTTTGATCTTGCAAACCTAGGACTTCAAACAACCACTTTTCAACGAGTTGAATAGATGTTTATCTCGAGAGACTATTCACGATCTCATGCTGTTATTAGCAATTGCGTATATTCCTTTATATGGCGCAGGGAAGGTATGAAGTAATTTATTAACTGTTCCCCATCATTTTTCGATTATCTGCTGGCTTCATAATTTCAAAGCCAGAAAACCCGCCGAGCATGGTATTAAACTAAATGTTTATCTCATAAAATTATTTAACATTTCCAGCTGTTTAATGAAACCGTATCTATAACTTCAGATTGTCCCCAGGGAAAGCATACAGTAACGTATAAACCGATTTCACATCAATCTTTTGCTAATTTCATAGGTTCATATCCACGCAGCTGGATTCAGTGTCAAGTGCGAGATTCAGTGTCAAATGCGACATTATTGCTTTTGGTTTGATAAAACTAAACAGAAAGAATGACCGAGTGAACTTGTTAATTCAAACAGTCGACTACCTGCAATGCTTTTCGTATAATATTAGCATATTGGAACACATGCTGCGACCGTCTTATTCTTCGACAGTTTCCCTCTGAGTTTGTACAGAATTCCGCTATCGTTTCTTATTTCTTCAAACCTCGACGATGAAGAAGCCATTTTGTCAGTTAATATTCTCCTTTCGTACGACGTGTTTATGTTTTTGACTTTCGTTTGCCAGTTTGGAAAGCTTGGACAGGTTTGTGCTTTATATACAGCTCAGAGTCAAGCCCTATTTTAACATGCCTAAACTTGTTTCATATACGACACTTTTAAAATGAGCCCATTTAGACCTATACATGCAATCTAACATTCTTGAATATTTGATAACCAAATTAACATTTAAAATATGGTGAGAACACATTTGTAGATTTCATGTTACCATCTGATAAAAACTTATTTTCCCCATATAACTTCAAAGAGCAGCTGTCTTTCTTAATTATGGTATCAACATGTAGATATGCCTCCCCGGGAATGCCTCCCACCAGGTTGTTCACGATATTAAAATAATCAAAACATCATGCTGCCTAACTTGATTCATAAATTGCAGTGCATAAATTATTTTACCAAGGGCTGCAGGCATATTTTTCTTCACTATCATTTTCATATCTGAAATGAAATCACGCCTTCTTTAAAGCGACCTCATTATCTTTTTTTTTCTGTTATCTAAAATTAAATCATGTCGTCTTTTAAAGCAAATTCATTTATCTAGGTGCGTATCAGTTTAATATTTGATCAGAATATTCATAACTCATGCTTCGCAGTTTGTATAATTTATATAAGACTGACACAAGCAAAACCTTTCAGTTAACGTGAAAGAAAGTTAGAATTAGTCAGAGCAAGCTGGGCTAGGTTTCTGCTTTATTTACAGCTCAGAGTCAAGACCTATTTTAACATGCCTAAACTTGTTTCATATACGCCGGCTTCGAAGTAAAATGAGCCCATTTAGATCAATACATGAAATCTAACATTCTTGAATATTTTATAACCGAAACCGGATGTCTCGCACCAGGCTTTTCAGGATTTTACAACAATTTATCAAAGCCTCATGATGCTTAACTTGTTTTATACATTGCAATGTATACATTACTTTTTACCAAGGACTGCAGGCATATTTTTCTTCACTATCATTTTCATATCTGAAATGAAATCACGCCTTCTTTATAGCGACCTCATTATCATTTTTTCTGCTATCTAAAATTAAATCTTGTCGTCTTTTTAAAGCCAACTCAATTATCTAGGTGTGTATTTGATCAGAATATTCATAACCCAGCTTCCCAGTTTGTATAATTTATATAAGACTGGGCATTGCTGATACAAGCAAACCTTTCAATTAACGTGAAAGTAACGTCAAATTAAAGTCAGAGCGAGCAGTCTAGATGTTTTCAAAAATGAATTACCTTAGTCGTTTACCGAATGAAATAAGATATATGATATACACTGTTATGTTGGATGATCAGCAATTGAAAATAAACAGAGCTATATTTCTATACACAAATGAAACCCTTCATGTTTGCTCGTAAGATTCATAGATATGTATCACTTAAATAAGTTCTTCTTTCAGGTTTGCACATACAATTCATAGATATGTATCATTTAAATATGTTTTTGAAGTTTATTTTACATTTACCGTACCTTACTTAGAAAGTCATAATATATTTATATCATCATCAAGTCTACCTTTTCTTGAATATTTATGCCTTGCCGCGGGAAGGTAATTATACGAATAACTATTTCGTGATTTTGCCAGTAATCAAGCAGTCGCAGTACTAGCTAGCGTGTGAGTCTTATTAATTACGCCATTAACCATGTCTAAATGAAGTTTTTTTGAAAATTGTCACAGCATGTGCGCTGAAAAAAATAACTAGTACATTCGACTAGTTTACCTAGTAAACACAGAGGGTCACCTAGTCGTCTGTAGGTTGACTGAGCATTCTTAGTCAATTTAACTAGTCTCTCTAGTAAGCGTAAATCAATAATCGTTGACAGGGCATCTGGTCAGTATGACTACCCTTTCTAGTCAGTATGACTAGGGTGTCTAGACAGTTTTCCCGCCGAATGTTGATTGACAGCTTGCAGAATGTGTAGAGGAAGCGTTCCAGACGCCATCTTAACGTTTAAGAGAACATGCTCCAACATACAGTGGGTTGATTCTGATATTATTTCACACAACATACAGTGGGTTGTTGTACTCACCTTGAGCACTTTGTTCTTATTGTTTGTAACTCTGCAGGTAAGATATATTCTTTTATTTCTTGAGCACCTAGTGGTTATAAGCAGCGTTATAATGCTTACAAGATAAACAACAACAACAACAATGTCAACATACAAATATACGTCCACAAGCTCTAAAGTCGACATTTCCGTGAATCCAAGCATAAATAATGGGGATTTTCTTTTCTGCAATATGAAAATATAACTCTGCAGGTAAGAAATATTCTTTTATTTCTTCTCTTATCTTCCTAAAGGCGCCTTTACACAGCATGTTTTTCCATATGTGTTTTGAGTACTAGTAATCAGTACTAAGAATCTAGTAATCTACGACTAAAGCAACTAGTAATCAGTACTAAGAATCTAGTAATCCTGACCATGCTTGCTAGTACTTTTGACAGTCACACCAGTACATTTGACTATTAAGCTAGTACATATGACTAGCTTAAACTAGTGAACTTTGACTAGATGAAGCTAGTCAAATGTACTAGGCTAAGTAAAGCTAGTCAAGTTGACTAGTTTTTTCTAGTCAAAATGCTTGACTAGGTCTTCCTAGTCACATCGACTATTTTGCATAGTGCTTTTTTGGACAATCATATTGACTAGGTTCCTTAGTCGGCATGACTATTTTTTTTTCTCAGTGTAAGAAGGTGTTGACGAGTCTAATTCCATGAAATTTTGAACATGAACTTGGCTTTTCTGAGATATACACGCTCATAGATATTAAGAATTTTAAATCAGCCATACTGTTGGCAATACTTTCAAACTGATAGTCTAAAATAATTTTACAGGCTCGTTTTTGTAACCTATATATTCTGTCTAGATTATTTTGAGATGTACCTCCCCAAACTGTACTGCAATAGTCAATGTGTGTGTGTGTGTGTGTGTGTGTGTGTGTGTGTGTGTGTGTGTGTGTGTGTGTGTGTGTGTGTGAATTCGGGTTTAACGTCGCTTTCAACAATCTTTCAGTCATATCACGACGGTGTCTGGTTGCGGTGGCTGTATATGATTTATAGAACTGGATTCCGCTTTCAGAGGAAAGATAGGTTTTAATGTTAGATAGGAGCCATAGGTTAGAAGCAGTTTTTTTAGAAATAGCATCTATATGGTCAATCCATGTAAGGTTATTATCTACATACAGGCCAAGAATTTTTTCGGTGTCTACAATGTGTAATGCATCATATTCAAAGTCAGTTCAAGAACATTTTTATTTAAATGTGTACGCTTTTGAGGCAAGCTGTCCTAATGGACATAATATCCCCAAACATGCAAACAGTGTAGTTTAAGATAAGATGACTTCTGAAGAAGCCAACCGATCAGGATCTAACATATCATTTGAGCCACGTCAAGCAAATTTTTAACTGCGCATGCCCAACCATTCAGAGGGGCCGGGGATATGGCTTTCTGTCTGAAGGTTTCTCTTGATTCACTGCTTGTATAAGCGTGCGGCGAAGGTTCTGGCGAGACTGCGCGGATGCTCAGGCTCGCCTGAACCTTCGCTGCTCGCATAGGCGATAAGTACCAAAATCGCTTGACGGGACCCATTTAGTTTGATATTTTACTTATAGAGCGACATTAATAAAACAATTTAATTGGTTGATAGCCAGAAAATGGATGCTGCACGTTAATAATTCAACTGGACAAGGATAATTGTACGCCCAGTTTAATTCTATAAAGAAAATCAAGCTAAATACAATTCCTTAAAAGGCACCTATTTACCACAGCGAAAAATAATTTGAAAATTATCTTGCAAAAAGTCTATTCATTCCACTATTAATATAAATTTTGCTACTACATCTTATAAATACAAAAAACATACATGCTGATGTATTTGAAACCTTGATCTCAATGCTTACAACATATATCTCTGAATACTCTCGAGATCTCAAACACTGGTATCCCAAACTACTGCTTAAGTTAAACAAAATTTGGTACTGTTCGTTTAGATTTGCTTTTGTTCATTCGATTTCAACGACTGTTATTTCAAACAGCAGTTGTCTCAAACCTAAATTTCTAGTCCCTAAGAGTTTGACATAATGAGAGACGACTGTAGTTTTAGCATTATTCATATGCTTATGTAAGTCTTCGCCAAAAGCATTAATACAGATCAAATTTGTGTATTGATAAGCAGTCTGTGGAAAAAAATGTTGTCATCTATTCTATTTTATTCCATTTGTTTTATTCTACTGTTCTTCTGTCGTGGTTTATTTTTGCTTCGGCTTGTATTTGAGTGAGCGTATCGCTTATAGTTTAGTTTGCTTTGGACAGCCAATTGGCCATTTTATAGGAAAGTAACTGTCCTTTTGGCTTTCCGCTAGTGATGTTTCTATTAGGGTCTAGTTGTTTCATGTTTGTGTTTCTTTCCCTTGGCGTCTCTGTTGGTTAATTTTATCAATTCCTGATCATTGCCTTCACTTCTAGTTTGACCACCCTTCGATCCATGCGTACATGTACCTCAAACAATACATTCGAAGACAGCATGTCCACAGACTGTAAAAAAACAAAACAAAAAAAAAAAAAACGCTTAACAATACACATAATACTACAGTAACTTGTCTGCCTCCCTTATTGTATCACGTCTTATGGATGTTTCCATATCAACATATCACACGAGACGCGGAGCCTCGAGTGTGATAAGTAAGATATGAAAACGTCCAAGACTGAGATGTAATACTGTGCGGTAGATCAAGTGACAGTAGTGATTAAAAGCTTATTGTATAGAAGGCGCTATTGTCAGACACATGGCGATAGCGATTTCGCGTTAAAATTGTTATTGACAGATGTCTTGCAATAGCGATTTCACGTTAACATCGCGATTACCAGATATCTGTCAATAGCGAATTGGCGTTAGAATCACTATTTCCTTTCGAGAGAAAGGGAGAAAAGATAAAAGAGACAAACGGGATAGTAGAGGAGTTGAAAGAGGTTACAGGGGAGAGAAAAGGGAAAATGAAAAAAGAGGAAATAAAAATATCGCCATCTACCCTAACCTGCTCGACACGGTGTATCATTACAAAAACACGTCTATACAAATACATTGTAAACTTTACGCCGAAAAAGGCAAACTTTTTAAGCTGAAAAATTGTGATATTTTTCTAATTTCTGCTCAAAGAAGTAATTATTTCAAATAAGGCTGAGACAATGCCACAAGTACATAGATTGATGACCTAGTCCATCTTTTCAAACTGCAGTTTACATAGCCCTAGCATGAAGGGATGGTCCTCCTGCATATCAACAGGACATGGATTATGCTTTACAAAAGTTTGATTTCGACAAAGATTGAAACATGACAGTCTGATGCATGGAAAAATGTCCCTTGATTGCGAAAGCATTCAATACTATGCTAGGACTATGTAAACTACAGTTTGAAAAGATGGACTAGGTCAACAATTATCTCCGTCAGTTTGAACTCCATTTTCCGTAAAACTTGTAGATCAGAGTGACATGTATTTGTTAAGAGCCTGGCGTTCGGGAACATCGCGGCACTTACGGAAAAAATAAAAGTAATTAAATTTGCAGCAGTCGCCTTTAAACAATTGTTTGATAGTTGTGAAGTTAATTTATTCTTCCTCAATCTCATTCATCGTGAAGTCCTTTAAAATCCAATACTTGGCGTTAGTTCTGGTTCAACTGGTAGCCATACTGGAAAATGTTTGTCAAGGGAGAGAATCCTAACTTCGCGGTAAACAGTTGAGGCTCCCTGAGGGGAAAATGAATTATTTTGTTTTTACACCTATGGCTGTCAATGTTTGAATACTTAATATTGGCTTGTGATTATTTAAGTTTGACCAAGGTAGATCAGCTTTGACAGAAACCATGAACATATAAACAGAAACTTAACATATTTACAGGATATTTGATTCAGTGCTTTAGCATTTATGGTTTAGAGAGGCAATGTGGGCACCTGAACATGCAACAACCCTGACTTCAGATGATAATGAGGTGTGTCCAAGGACAGTAAAAATCACATTTGGCCCATTTAGCAGTAAGATTACTAGATCACCCATGAAATGCCTTTGACTCCCACAGCCTACATTTACAACACTTCTCTCTAGCATAAACTGAAAATCAGTCAGAATTGTCCTCAATACATACGTAAAATGAAGTTAGCCATTGTTAGTATTTAAACAAAATGTACTGGACATGAGTTTAAAGTTCACTTTGCTAAAACTGAAGCAACTTTAGGTGACTTTATGGGCTTGCTATGTCCTGACAGGGGGTCCCTTTTCAATATAGCCTTCATGGTGGTGGACTTAGAATCAGCAGGCTTAAAAATTAATTAAGTATAAACTGGCAACCAATCTTTTCATTACAGGATTCAAAATATAAAAAATAACATACAGTTTTGATATACACAAAAACACCAGAAGCTGTTACAAACGAGCAGAAAGTAACCTCGCATAAAAGTTAACTAATTGCCAATTAGTAAGTTTCCCCTTTGGAGCCTTATTTTGTTTGCAAAGTTTGATGGTGGTGCGTGCGCACCCCGGTGTCACCACGTGATCGAAACAAGCGGTCATTTTTAAAGGGCTAAGCAGACGATCACCTGGCAAAGTCGGGGTCATCATCGGATAATTTTCTCAGTTGCTAGGGTATGAAAAGTAACATGAGGGATATGTAGACATTCTAAAATGCGATTTTCATATAAGAAAAGCAAAAATATTAATAAAACTTATCAGGTTTTTTTTCTAAGGTTTTTCTATTTTTGGCTGTGGCGGCCATTTTGTTCAGCAAAGCAGAAATATTTTAGCAATTTTGTTAGAGGATCAGCCAAGGAACATCCATGTGAAATTATTTTGAAATCAAACCATTAGCCTAGGAGGAGATGTCGATTAAAGGTTTTTCTTGTAGCTCTCGCAGCCATTTTGTTCAGCGGATCAGAACTATTTTAGTAATTTTGGTCGAGGGTCATCGAAAGAACATTCCTTCGAAATTATTTTGAAATCGGACAATTAGCCTAGGACGTGATGTCATTTAAAGTTTTTTTCTATTTTTAGCTCTGGTGGCCATTTTATTCAACAGAGCGGAACCATATTAGCAACTTCAAGGAATATTCCAATGACATTATGTTGATATCGGACCATTAGCCTAGGATAAGATGTCGTTTAAAGTATTTTAGCAATTCAGGTAGAGGGGCATCCAAGGAACATTCCCGTGAAATTATTTTGAAATCGGACCTTTAGTCGAGGAGAGGATGTTGTTTAAAGTTTTTTTTTTACTTTTTTGAGCTCTGGTAGCCATTTAGTTCAGCATAGCGGAACCATTTTAGCAATTTTGGTAGAAGGTCATCTTATAAATATTCCCGTTATTTCGAAATCGGACCATTAGTCTAGGAGGAGATGTTTGTTTGTTTGATTTGAGGTTTACCGTCCCCGTCAACACTGTAAAGGTCATTTTGGAGACTTGCTTCCAAGTTTGTGGGACTTTTACCCGACATTGAGATGAAATGACATCTCAAGCCCTGTCGCCCAATGAAACCAACAGGGTTTATTAGCACGGACGGTCCGCCTCGCACCGCGGTTCCTGGACAGGTGGAGATGTAGTTTAAAGGGAGAGCTTGATGCATTTTCATTCCTCCAAGATAGTTTGAGAGAAGGCTATAAAATCTGACATTGATGAAGTTTTATTAGTCCCTGGACACAGGCTATTACTGATAACATCTGAAGCAGTTTTAGGCTCATCAGCTGGTTCAAGATATTGATTTACCTAACTAATTGGGAATTTCACTGTTGCATTGGAATGTAGTTAGCTATCATGTCTTATAACAGCAAATGACACATAAGAATTATACAACATTGAAAAAGCTTGATTAAACAATGGTGTGGCCCCACTGGTTTCATGCACCACTTCCAGTGCAAGCAAATAAGATGTGTCAAAGTTGGCAGACATTTGCATATGTTGAAACAACATTTTCAGCTATGATTCAACGATGTATGCAGAAACCTCTGTGGAATAGTGCCAGCCTCGGGAGCTCAGTCGGATGCGCGTCTGACTGGTGATCAGGAGGACGCGGGTTCGATACCCGCCAGGGTCGGCATCATTCTTTCATGGAGATTGATCATGAAATCTTTTCTACAGTCATTCTCTCCCTTCTGCTGACTCAAGAAGGGCAGTTGTCAATTTCTGGCGAAAGAATGTGCACTGTACTGGTTAACCGCTTACGAATAAGCCTGCTCAGGAAAAATGTTGTTAGGTAAACTGACCGGCTCAAATATGACCTAAAATAGTGTTGACCGGGCCATTAAACTCCAATACAAACAAAATCTGTGGAATAGTGGCTTTGCTACTCGCCTGATAAGCCACGGATCGCAGGATTAATCCTGGACTTCTAAAGACTTTCCATCAGGAAAACACGCCTCTATAATTTGACCCCCTTGAACCCCAATTTTATGTTGTAGAATGGGGTTTACAGGGGTAAAACTTATTTTCTCACATTTCTGCTCTAACATATAGATTGTGAGTCGGTATAGATCTTGAGTAGAAATAAGCAAAACATCACAATTTATCATCTTAAACTTTTATTTTTTTCGGCAGTAAAGTTTATAATGTATTTGTTTAGAAGTGCTTTCGTAATGCCGATGAGTCTTTAAACCGTATGACGTAGAACTAAAACACATTGATTCAACGCTGTGTGTCTGCTTGAAGAATAACATATAATATTTTGTTCTCTTTTCAATGATATTATGCTCATGCAACAAGGCCCCTGCCCATCGGGGCTTGAAGAAATATATGGACTGCATGATGCTTCAACACAGAGCTGAATCCGACCAGCACACGAGTACTGGTAAACCGCTTAGAGATCTAAGCCTGCCCAGGCAAAGTCCCAGTCAGCAAAGAATGCCGGGCCGATAGCGGTACGACGTGGTAACGTCGAACCGCTATCGGCCCGACGTTGGCCCATGGTTTGTGCTGGCAGGGGTGGTGCGAGTCGGACCCTCCATGCTTATAAACCCTATTGGTTTCATTGGGTGACAGGGCTTGAGATGTCATTTCATCTCAATGTCAGGTAAAAGTCGCACAAAATTTGAAGCAACGTCTCCAAAATGACCTTTACAGTGTTGACGGGGACGTTAAACCTCAAATTAAACAAAACAAACAAACAATGCTCATGCAGCTATTTGTGTGCATATACTTGTAGTAACAACTTACACATACAACTGAATTATAATTGGGTCCCGCCCATAGGGGCTTAGAGAAAAAGATACGGCTTGCAGAGTTGAAACCGGCCTCACACGAGTACTGATGAACCACTTAGAAAGGCTAAGTTGTCCAGACAAAGTGGTACGAACCGTCCATGCTTTTGTCATTGGGCGACAGGACATTAGGTGTCATTTCATCTTGATATTGGGTAAAAATACCACTAAATTGGAAATAACGTCTCCAAAATGACCAACATAGTGTTGACGGGGACGTTGGTTGGTTGGTTGATTTGAGGTTTAACGTCCCCGTCAACACTGAATAGGTCATTTTGGAGACGTTGTTTCCAGTTTTATGGGACTTTTACCCGACATTGAGATGAAAATACATCTCAAGCCCTGTCGCCCAATGAAACCAATAGGGTTTGTAAGCATGGACGGTCCGACACTCTCTGCTTTGCCTGGGCAGGCTTAGTTGACGGGGACGTTAAACATCAATTCAAATGAGCAAACAACAAAATTATTATGTCTGTTACTGGAATCTAAGTTTTGATAAGATGTTTTGTATATTTGTTTGGTTTGGATTTTTTAACGTTCCCGTCAGCACTGTATAGGTCATTTTAGAGACGTTGCTTCCAATTATGTGAGACTTTTGCCCAACACTGAGATGAAATGACATCTCAAGCTCTGTTGCCCAACGAAACCAATAGGGTTTATATGCATGGACGGTCCAACTCGCACCACTTTTCCTGGGCGTGCTTAGGACCTCTAAGTGGTTTACCAGTACTATTGTGTGGTCCGTTTCATCATGCAGCCCAATCTATTTCTTCAAGCCTCACTATTTTATCTGGATTCCTGCATTGTTAACACATCATGTCAACAAGTCAGTACAGCGAAGACCCCCCCCCCTCCTCTATACCCCATTCTATATAGAGAAAACTGGGTATACAAGGCTATACATTATTTCACTTATTTCTGCTCTAAGTCATAGGTTGTGGGTACTCGTTGGAACTGACTCAATGAGGCAGTTATAACAAGCACCCACAACATATGTTTGCAGTATATTAAAATAAGGAAAATATCATTCATGGGTTTTCATCAGAAAAGTGGCCATTTTGGAGATGTGAAAAATGCACTATGTCGCACAGGTGTGTTATCATAATGAGCATTTCAATGTGCAATGAAAATTAATCTAACAAACTGGCAGAACACACAACTGATTTCTTGCAATAACACATTTCGCAGGCTAATGAACCAGCCATAAACATTGCTGGGAGTTAATGTCTTTATTATAGCTCATTAAACTATGAGGTTCTGTCAATCATTTGTAGTTCCACTGGACTACCAAGCTCTCCCTTTAAAGGTTTTCATATTTTTAGCTCTGGCGGCCATTTGTTCAGCTGAGTGGAACTATTTTAGCAACTTTGGTAGTGAATCATCCAAGAGATATTCCTGTGAAATTATTTTGAAATCGGACCATTAGTCTTCGAGGAGATGTCGTTTAAAGGTTTTCTTTCTCGTGAAATTGTTTTGAAATTGGACCATTAGCCTAGGAGGAGATGTCGTTATAAGGTTTTTCTTTTTTTAGCTCTGTTGGCCATTTTGTTCAGCGGAGCAGAACAATTTTACCAATTTCGAAGAGGGTCACCTAAGGAATATTCCTGTGAAAATATTTTGAAATCGGACCAATAGCCTAACATGAGATGTCGTTTAGAGTTGTTTGTTTTTTTTAGCTCTGGCGGCCATTTTGTTGAGCACAGCGGAACCATTTTAGCAATTTTGGTAGAGGGTCACCCAAGGAATATTCCTGTAAAAATAGTTTGAATTCGGACCATTGGCATAGGAGAAGGTGTCGTTTAAAGGTTTTTTTCTAAGGTTTTTCTATTTTTGGCTGAAATATTTTAGCAATTTTGTTAGAGGATCAGCCAAGGAACATCCATGTGAAATTATTTTGAAATCAAACCATTAGCCTAGGAGGAGATGTCGATTAAAGGTTTTTCTTGTAGCTCTCGCAGCCATTTTGTTCAGCGGATCAGAACTATTTTAGTAATTTTGGTCGAGGGTCATCGAAAGAACATTCCTTCGAAATTATTTTGAAATCGGACAATTAGCCTAGGACGTGATATCATTTAAAGTTTTTTCTATTTTTAGCTCTGGTGGCCATTTTATTCAACAGAGCGGAACCATATTAGCAACTTCAAGGAATATTCCAATGACATTATGTTGATATCGGACCATTAGCCTAGGATAAGATGTCGTTTAAAGTATTTTAGCAATTCAGGTAGAGGGGCATCCAAGGAACATTCCCGTGAAATTATTTTGAAATCGGACCTTTAGTCGAGGAGAGGATGTTGTTTAAAGTTTTTTTTTTTACTTTTTTGAGCTCTGGTAGCCATTTAGTTCAGCAGAGCGGAACCATTTTAGCAATTTTGGTAGAAGGTCATCTTATAAATATTCCCGTTATTTCGAAATCGGACCATTAGTCTAGGAGGAGATGTTTGTTTGTTTGATTTGAGGTTTACCGTCCCCGTCAACACTGTAAAGGTCATTTTGGAGACGTTGCTTCCAAGTTTGTGGGACTTTTACCCGACATTGAGATGAAATGACATCTCAAGCCCTGTCGCCCAATGAAACCAACAGGGTTTATTAGCACGGACTGTCCGCCTCGCACCGCGGTTCCTGGACAGGTGGAAATGTAGCTTAAAGGTTTTCATATTTTTAGCTCTGACGGCCATTTGTTCAGCTGAGTGGAACTATTTTAGCAACTTTGGTAGCGAATCATCCAAGAGATATTCCTGTGAAATTATTTTGAAATCGGACCATTAGTCTTCGAGGAGATGTCGTTTAAAGGTTTTCTTTCTCGTGAAATTGTTTTGAAATCGGACCATTAGCCTAGGAGGAGATGTCGTTATAAGGTTTTTCTATTTTTAGCTCTGTTGGCCATTTTGTTCAGCGGAGCAGAACAATTTTATCAATTTCGAAGAGGGTCACCTGAGGAATATTCCTGTGAAAATATTTTGAAATCGGACCATTAGCCTAACATGAGATGTCGTTTAGAGTTGTTTTTTTTTTTTATTTTTAGCTCTGGCGGCCATTTTGTTGAGCACAGCGGAACCATTTTAGCAATTTTGGTAGAGGGTCACCCATGGAATATTCCTGTAAATATAGTTTGAATTCGGACCATTAGCTTTGGAGAAGGTGTCGTGTAAAGGTTTTTCTAAGGTTTTTCTATTTTGGGCTATTGCGGCCATTTTGTTCAGCAAAGCAGAAATATTTTAGCAATTTTGTTGGAGGATCATCCAAGGAAATTATTTTGAAATCAAACCATTAGCCTAGGAGGGGATATCGATTAAAGGTTTTTCTTGTAGCTCTCGCAGCCATTTTGTTCAGCAGATCAGATCTATTTTAGTAATTTTGGTCGAGGGTCATCGAAAGAACATTCCTATGAAATTATTTTGAAATCGGACAATTAGCCAATTAGCCTAGGAGGTGATGTCGTTTAAATGTTTTTTCTGCTTTCAGCTCTGGTGGCCATTTTATTCAACGGAGCGGAACCATTTTAGCAACTTGAAGGAATATTCCTATGAAATTATGTTGATATCGATCGGACCATTAGCCTAGGATAAGATGTCGTTTAAAGTATTTTAGCAGTTCAGGTAGAGGGGCATCCAAGGAACATTCCTGTGAAATTATTTTGAAATCGGACCTTTAGTCTAGGAGAGGATGTTGTTTAAGGTTTTCGTTTTACTTTTTTGAGCTCTGGTAGCCTTTTAGTTCAGCAGAGCGGAACCATTTTAGCAATTTTGGTAGAAGGTCACCTTATAAACATTCCCTTATTTCGAAATCGGACCATTAGTCTAGGAGGAGATGTAGTTTAAAGGTTTTTATATTTTTTGCTCTGGCGGACATTTGTTCAGCTGAGTGGAACTATTTTAGCAACTTTGGTAGAGGATCATCTAAGTGATATTCCTGTGAAATCATTTTGAAATCGGACCATTAGCCTTCGAGGAGATGTCGTTTAAAGGTTTTCTTTCCCCTTAAATCGTTTTGAAATCGGACCAATAGCCTAGGAGGAGATGTCGTCATAAGGTTTTTTTCTATTTTTAGATCGGTTGGCCATTTTGTTCAGCGGAGCAGAACAATTTTACCAATTTCGTAGAGGATCACATAAGGAATATTCCTGTGAAAATATTTTGAAATTAGACCATTAGCCTAACATGAGATGTCGTTTAGATTTATTTTTTTATTTTTAGCTCTAGAGGCCATTTTGTTGAGCACACCGGAACCATTTTAGCAATTTTGGTAGAGGGTCAACCAAGGAATATTCCTGTGAAAATAGTTTGAATTCGGACCATTAGCCTAGGAGAAGGTGTAGTTTAAAAGTTTTTCTAAGGTTTTTCTTTTTTTAGCTGTGGCCGCCATTTTGTTCGCAAAGCAGAAATATTTTAGCAATTTTGTAAGAGGATTATCCAAGAAACATTCATGTGAAATTATTTTGAAATCAAACCATTAGCCTAGGAGGATATATCGATTAAAGGTTTTTCTTGTAGCTCTGGCAGCCATTGTTGTTGTTGTTTCTTAGAGTTCCCCCGTTAATTTGTCGAGGCACCGTCTAACGACGTAAAGTATTTGGTTGCTTGGATAAAAAAGTTTGAACTAGTGATTATTTACACAAATGTGCTGCTAAACTGTCTACCACCATATGAAACTATGAGTCTCTATTCGACTACAAATGTGCTCTCCTCCACCAATAATAAATAATCCAACACCATATGAAACTGCGAGTCTCTATTCAACTCTACCGTGAAATGTTCAAATTCATAAACACAAGTAATTTATACAAATAGAACCGACACCATAGGAGCTAATGTGAGAATGTCACACACATTAGTTCCGTGAGCAGCCACTGAATGTTTATTTCGGACTGGGAAGTGTTTGAGTTGATTTGCACAACTGTTTGTGAGAGGGCCAGTCTGCAATCTGGCAGGCTTTTGAGCAGTATCTCATGAATTTTCCAGCCGGTGCAACGTTTCAAGTCTGTGTTATTTCCAACTTTATCACAATGTGCACAGGTACATATACTTGGTGAGTCGTCCTCTGAGTCAGATCCTACTGGTTCATAGAACCGATTCACTCCAAGGTATTTTCTGAATTCCAATTCCTCACTATTATCCAGGAAACTTCTAGACTGCTCTGATTCTGCAGCCTCTGCAGACAGTTCATTTAATTCCTCTTGAGTAGTTTCTTGCTCAACGGTCAAATGACTGTATGTGGGGTCTTTAACACCCTCAGAAACCACGGATGAAGAGTCCAATAACTCAGGCTTTTCAGGCTGAATGGCTTCTGTCCGTGTTTCTTCCTGTCGCAGTACCCGCCGGGCTTCCTAGGCTTGAGCTTTCTTGGACGCTTTTACACGTTTCCAGAACGCCTTATTCCTAGAACGGTCCCTTGCAAGTACGGAAGGTGATTTCGGCTTTCGTTTCGATCGTTTTTCACGTTGGTTTGTCAGCTCATCGTTGGAAGAATCCTGAGATTTCTTATCCTGACGACTTTCCATTATGGTCTGGTCGCTTAATGTTTGTATTTCTTTCCCTTTGGTGTCTTTTATGGGTGGAGTAAGTTAATTGTATCAATTCCTGATCTTTGTTTTACTTCTACTTTGCTGGCACCTGACCGGAAACGTGACATTTCAATGGCGTCGATTTTTGCGCGGGAGATTTAATCACGAGCGAGAAAGAACTATCCAAATTACGAATTAGTTTCCAGGAATGGCGAACTTCATCACTCTCGAGCTTGCAGATTATCTCCAGGAGGTTTCTTGGAATAAAATTGGAGACAGAATCATCCTGTTTGTCCATATTTTATAATTTCACAAGAGTCCCAGTTTTGGAGGCACATGTCGACTCCATTCTTCTTCATGTCCTTTTGTTCAGCGGATCAGAACTATTTTAGTAATTTTGATCGAGGGTCATCGAAAGAACATTCCTATGAAATTATTTTGAAATCGGACAATTAGCCTAGGAGGTGATGTCGTTTAAAGGTTTTTCTATTTTTAGCTCTGGTGGCCATTTTATTCAACGGAGCGGAACCATTTTAGCAACTTTAAAGAATATTCCTATGAAAATATTTTGATATCCGGCCATTAGCCTAGGATAAGATGTCGTTTAAAGGGTTTTCTAACCGTGTGTCTATTTTTAGCCCTGCCGGCCATTAGTTTCACCGGAGCAGAACTATTTTAGCAATTTTGATAGAGGGTCATCCATGTAATGTTCCTGTGAAATTATTTTGAAATCGGACAATTAGCATACTAGGAGATGTCATTTAAATGTTTTTTTTTTTCTATTTTTAGCTCTGGTGGCCCTTTTGTTCAGTGGAGCGGAACTATCTTAGCAACTTTGGTGAAGGTTCATCCAAGAAACATTCCTGTGAAATTATTCTGAAATCGGACCATTAACCCTGGAGGAGATGTCGTATGAAGGTTTTTTATTGTTAGCTCTGGCGGCCACTTTGTTCAGTGGAGCGGAACCATTTTAGCCAGTTTGGAAGAATGTCAGCCGAGGAATATTATTGTGAAATTATTTTGAAATCGGACCATTAGTCTAGGAGGAGATATTGTTAAAATGTTTTTTTTAGTGTTTTTTTTTTTTCTTCTAATTTTAGCTCTGGTGGCAATTTTGTTCAGCGGAGCAGGACTATTTTAGTAATTATGGTAGAGGGTCATCCAAGGAACATTAGCCTTGGAGGTAATGTCGTTTAACGTTTTTTTTTTTTTAATTTTTTAGCTCTGGTGGCCATTTTGTTTAGCGAGCGAAACCATTTTAGCAATTTTGGTAGAGGGTCACCCAAGGAATGTTCCTATGAAATTATTTTAAAATTGGAACTGTGCTTTCGGAGGAGATGCCATTTGAAGCAATTGTTACGGACAGACGGGCGGACGACGGTAACAAAGCGATCACAATAGCTCACCTGAGCTGAATACATAAAAACCTGAGCAGAAAAATGCCAAATTTGCTTGTATAGTTATGATTATGCTTTAATATGTTGAGCATGAAAAGAAGTTTTATAATTTCGGGCTCTGGGTGAGCGCATCTGCCTGGAGACATATTTCTGCTAGACGTAGTTCAAAAGATGATATGCCTGTCATCGCCACAAATCGTTTTGGATCTATATCACACCGTTTTACTTCTGATGTCCGTGTGACTTCCACTGGACAATGGAGTTAAATCTAAAAATATAGACAATATGAAAATACTCGCATATAATCTTGATCCCGTTGATCTCCACTTTTATACAGTAAAACTGGGTTAACAGGGGTATATTTTATTTTTCTATTTCCTATTTAAAATCATAGATTGTGGATACTCGTTGGAATCGCCTTTCTTACAAGTTCTCACAATCCGTGTCTTGAGAACATAGATTGTGGGTACTCGTTAGTACCGCCTCGACCCAAAACATAGATTATGGGTACTCGTTAGAACCAGGCGACTTTAACGAGTAGCCACAATCTATTTTTTTGAGAAGAAATAAGAAACACATCAATTTTTATATCTGAAAATGTTCATTTTCTGGACTTGTATCCGTAATGAAGGCGCAATGAAAATAATGGAAACACAAGTACCCGACCAGGTTTTCATTATATAACTGGTTGAATAAAATAATAGGACATTGGCAATCAGTGTAAAATCAGATTAGGCGCAGTGGACAGGGAATAAATACACTGTTTACTTAAAATACAGAACTTTAATCAGCCGGCCATTACGCAAACACACCCATACAAATACATTGTAAACTTTACCGCCAAATAACAAAACAAATAACCAACACTTTAAGATGAAAAATTGTGCTATTTTTCTTATATCTGCTCAAAGTACGGATTGTTGGTACTCGTTATAACCGCCTCACCGAGGCGGTTCTAACGAGTACCATCAATGATTGTTGGTACTCGTTAGAACCGCCTAATCGAGGCGGTTCTAACGAGTACCATCAATCTATATTTTAGAGCAGAAATAAGAAAAAAAGTTTACCCCTGTAAACCCAAGTTTTACTTTATAAAAGTTGGGGTCAAGGGGGTTAAAATTATATAAAGTCGTATTTTCGTGATGCACCCATAAAAACTGACCCATTATTTCCGTCAGTGCATTGATGCTATTTGCTCTCGTGTGTTTTTGTGTCCCCGGTTTGTTTATTGGTTTGTACGTGGACAACTTTAACGTTGGTCATACCTTTTGAACCGTTGGAGGTAGAGTATTCATATTTGGCAGGAAAGTTCCATGTGACAAGAGCTTCACATTCATGCAAAAAATTGACCTGTGACCTTGACCTTGACATTTGACCTACTTAAAAGAAAAAAATAGCATTGGTCATAATTTTTAACCGCTTGAGATACAGCCTACATAATGGACACGTATGTTCCTTGTGACAAAAGCTTTACATTCATGCAAAAAATTGACCCGTTACATTGACCTTTGACCTACTTAAAATAAAAAAAAATAACATTTTGGTCATAACTTTTGAACCATTTGAGATACAGCCTTCATATTTTGCACGTAGATTCCTTGTGACAAGAGCTTTACATTCATGCAATTTTTTGACATTGACCTTTGACCTACATAAAAGAAAAAGTTAACATTGGTCATAACTTTTGAACCGTTTGAGATACAGCCTTCATATTTGGCAAGTAGGTTCCTTGTAACAAGAGCTTTACATTCATGCAAAAATGTTTGACCTGTGACCTTGACCTATGACCTACTTAAAAGAAAAATAACATATTGGTCATAACTTTCGAACCATTTGGGATAGAACCTTCATATTTGGTATGTAGGTTCCTTGTGATAAGAGCTTTACATTAATGCATTTTTTACCATGACCTTGACCTTTGACCTACTTAAAAGAACAAATATAAATGTTCATAATCTTTTGAATCTTTTAAGATAGCGCCTTCACATTTGGCATTAAGGTTCCTTGTGACAATAGCTTTACATTCATGCAAAAATGTTTGACCTGTTACCTTGACCTATGACCTACTTCAAAGAAAAAATATTATTGTTCATAACTTTCGAACCGTTTAAGATAGAGCCTTCATATTTAGCATGTAAGTTCCTTGTGCCAAGGGCTTTCCACTCAAACCAAAAATCAAACATTGACTTTGAACTGTGACCTTTTTAAAAAAAAAATGGCCATGCCCGGGGACATGTTCTTGTTTCACAAACACATCTTGTTATTGCATGTACTGGGTTAGCTGGTGAAAAAAAAGGTGAAATGTCGACAAGATACAAAACAATAGTATCGGAACCAATAATACTTTACAAGGTTACAACTCCGATCTGGCCGACCTCGGTAGCTCAGTCGGATGCGCGTCTGACTGGTGATCAGGAGGACGCGGGTTCGATACCTGCCGGGGTCGGCAACACTATTTCGTGGAGATTGATCATGAAATCTTTTCTACGGCCATTCTCTCCCTTCCGCTGATTCAAGAAGGACAGTTGTCAGTTTCTGGCGAAAAAATGTGCACTGTACTGGTTAACCGCTTAAGTATTAGCATACCCAGGAAAGTGTGGATAAGTAAACTGACCGGCTCAAAAATGACCTAAATAATGTTGACTGGACCGTTAAACTCGAAAACAAACAAACAAAAATAACTCCAATTTAATTAAAAGTCTTTAATTGGAAATTGCTATACCAGGTACAATATCAAATACACAAAATGTGCAAAACACTACAGTAGAACTTCGATGGCTCGAACACCGATGGCTCGTTTACGATGGATGTGTCGAACCCATTCTAGAGACCCTAGCGAAATCCTCTACATAAGAAAAAGTGGGAGATAATTAGGGAGATTTTAAGTCTTTTATCTTGCAAATGTATGCTGTGTGTACTCATTAGAATCGCCTCCATGAGGCGATTCTAATGAGTACACACAACATACATTTTCATTATAGAACACCGAAAAGATGTCTAAAATTATCTCGTTATGCCTCCTGACAGAAACCTCAGTGGCTCGAACTACCTGTGTCTCGAACAGATTTTCGAGGTTTCAAAGGTGTTCGAGCCATTGAAGTTCGACTGTATTTGAGTAAAGAAGTTCATAAGACAAACGCCAAACCTAACGTGTGTGTGTGTGTGTGTGTGTGTGTGTGTGTGTGTGTGTGTGTGTGTGTGTGTGTGTGTGTGTGTGGTGGGTGTGTGTGTGTGTGTTTCAAATATATCTACAATCCAACCGGCTCAAAAATGACCTAAAATAGTGTTGACCGGGCCGTTAAACTCCAATACAAACAAATAAACTTGGATGAAATTGATACAAAATCCTCGTTTTAACCACGAGTTTGTATGGCCAGCAAAATATGTCACTTCTCTGTCAGCCGTCAATGTCATATCAACGTCTCAAGCCTGATTCCATGACCTATGTCCATGGAGACTGATCAGACAGCGTGAATGTTGAAGCTTTCCCGACACATGGCAGTTTGTGATTATACAACTACAATGTGGTATACAAGAGAAAAAAGTAGGTCAAAAACGCTCCAGCAATCTGAAAAAAAAGAGAAATGGTAAGAAACATAGTGAAATATTAACCCTACGTAGTGAATTCTACAAGTTTGTAAGGGTTTTATCAGTATGGATATAATGTTATAATGCCAGTTTTGGATACATAAGGTCTCGTTAATGCTAGGACATGGTATAAGGTGTTTGTTTGTTTGATTTGATGTTAAACGTCCCCGTCAACACTGCAAAGGACATTTTGGAGACGTTGCTTCCAATTTTGTGGGACTTTTATCCGACATTGAGATGAAATGACATCTCAAGCCCTGTCGCCCAATTAAACCAAAAGGGTTTATTAGCATGGACGGTCCGCCTCGCACCGTGGTTCCTGGACAGGCTTAGATCCTCTAAGCGGTTTACCAGTACTAGTGTGCGGGCCGGATTCAGCTCTGCGTGGAAGCATCGTGCAGCCCATATATTTCTTCAAGCCCCTATGGGCGGGGGCTTGGGACTAAAGTATATGTTGTTATAAAATTGGTATGTTTCTAACGAAGGACAGTGGAGAAACAGATGTAAAAAAAATGCACCATTTTGAAAGTAATTTTCTTACAAAGTCAATTTCATTTTTTTCATACAACACTTCATTTGAGCCAGCGCATGACAAACCTACACTTAGACTTGTGTGCCCAACGAAGTCTCAGATCAGCCTGCGCATCCGCGCAGTCTGATCAGAGTCTTCATTGTGCGGTCTATGGATAGCTTAGGGTCCGATGATCCTTCATGAAGCAAGAGAAGTCTCTGGTTAGAATATATATGGTTAAACAATATTTATTTCAATAAAGGTGGAACATGTTTAAATGACATAAATACAAATTTCATGACAGGATTTGAAAACAAGCCATAGGCTTATGTGAATCATCTCCTGTAAATGACTATGAGCTAGTGTGAATGACATATAACATGTAAACATGCATCATTGGAAAATAAATGGTTAAACATGGTCGAAGGGAAACCGTTTGAGTGTGAAAACAACTGCAATATAACAATAATAATAATAATAATAATAATAATAATAATAATCATTGTAATAATAACAATAATAAATGAAGAATATGGTTTTAAATGCAATGGCTGTACTTGTAGTAGTAACAATGATAGTCTAAGTGATCATCTACAAAGTACATGTACCAATAGTAATAAGATAGTAGTAGTAGTAGAAGTAGTAGTAGTAGTAGTAGTAGTAGTAGTAGTAGTAATAGAAGTTAATAATTAGTAACACGAGTAAGTGTAATAAAGAGAGAGAGAGAGAGAGAGAGAGAGAGAGAGAGAGAGAGAGAGAGACCTTTTTGTTAATAGAACATTTCAAAGGCACTCCGCCTAGTCAGACTTATCTGTGACTAATATACCTTTACCCTTTATAGACTTTAGGTGCTTGTTAGAAACGCCTAATAAGCACCCACAACCTATATTAATCAGTATTATGCTGTGCAACATAAGGCTGACAGTGTTGTTCATTATACTGGCCTGTGAGCGTAATGTAATATAAGTCATTACGAAAACACGCCTATACAAATACATTGCCACCTTTATCGCCGAAAAATGAAGATTTTAAGATGAAAACTTACGATATTTTTCTCATTTCTGCTCAAACTATAGACTGTGGGTACTCGTTAGAACCGCCTCATCGAGGCGGTTCTAACGAGTACCCACAATCTATATAAACTATAGACTGTGGGTACTCGTTAGAACCGCCTCATCGAGGCGGTTCTAACGAGTACCCACAATCTATATTTTAGAGCAGAAATAAGAAAAAATAAGTTTTACCCCTGCAAACCCCAGTTTTACTATATAAAAGTGGGGTTCGAGGGGGTGAAAATTATATAGGCGTGTTTTCGTGATGACAGTCGATTGTCTTTCAGGGACAAATGTCCGGGATGGGGAATTACATGTAGACTGTTTCGTAGAACCATTTAATAAAGTGAAACAGTGTAGGTACAGATTTGACGACGCGTCCTGTGGTGTCTGATCCGGGTCTACACTATTTACCAATGTCCCGGCACAATTTTACAGTTGACGCTTTAAAAGAGCACCCAGACGTTACAGAATAAAGAATAGTGCGGCTATCAAAATGCTTTTTGCTACTGAGGTCAGTGATAGTTACGTGGACATCACAATTCTGATCAGAGAGTAACGTTTGGTCGGGCGATGGACAGTCGGGCGGAAAAATCAAAAGGTCATAGTGGATAATCGAACGGGTTTTAGTGGACTAACGAGCGGAAAATAATTCAACAGATTACAGGTATACAAATGCTGATGGAGCAATCACAAGAAAGGAATATGTCAAAACCCTGGGCTACAGATACAGAGCCCATACCGAAGTGTAAATGACTTTGGGTACCGAGCAGACGTCTGCCTTTCTGGTATATACATAGTTTTAACAGCCTTTAGTGCTTTGAACAGGCTTTAAATAGTGCTTTTAACAGACTCCAATATTTTATGATTGTAGTACTAAAACAAGAAACCCTGCTCAAGTCCTACTTCACCTCCCAGTAAAAGGCTAAGGTTGACCCGTTCTTGAACCGAGCAATCTTTGATCTGGCTAACGGAAGGGGCATAGGTAAACAGGTTATCCGCTCCAATGTCCTATTTTTCATTTCGCTCGAGTGTCTACTCTTTTCCCGCTCGACTGTCCATTTATTTTCGCTCGAATTTCATGGCAGTCCGCTCGAATGTCCTTCACCGGTTTGGTCGACAATCGAGACATTCTTTCTGACAGCGATCTTTTTCTGCTTTAGATAGCACTCGCCTGTGACGTTGTGTTTATGTTCACAATTTCCAGAGATATTCGATTCAACATAAGCAAGACTTTAGTTACTTTAGGTCAATCGACAAACAATCGACCCAAAATCCATCAATAAAAATTGGAGTACCTACCGTGAGTATGAACTCCTTGGTGATGGTAAGAAGACCGAGAGTTGTGAAGCCGATTTGTGTCCCAGTCAGCTTAGACAGGAATAGGTTCAACTGAAATATCAGAAATTAATCACCTCGTTTGTAGTTTATAACGGCCTTTCAACGATAATTAGGTCATATGGACCGGTAAGTTTAGCTAAGGTTTATTGATTTAGCGGTTAACCAGTCTGCAAAGCGGCAACATGTGCAACATACAGTTATTCAATGGCCGGTTTGGAGTAAAGTCAAAACTATTGTCCCGAGGTGCTGTGGATGACCTAATGCACTACTGTCCGAAGGCCGAGGACAACAGTGCATTAGGTCGAACACAGTACCAAGGGGCAGTAGTTTTGACTATACCCCAAGCTGCCATAAAATAAGTGTTTTATTACCCAGTCAATCGAATATACTTTACAAGTGTCAATGAACATCTTTTAGAGATATGATCCCGTCAGGTCTGGACAAACACCACTTTTCAAACATTTTTATGACTTTAATACAGTGAAATTTCGCTATTAAGACCACTTAAAATCAAGACTAATTCTCCTTTAAAAGCTAACTTAATAGATTGCACTTACTCTGTCTTTGTGTTTTCTGTATGCAGTGTCCTCTGGTCAGAGACCACCTTTAGGACTGTTCAAAAGTGGTCACTTCTGAAGTGGTTCAATAATGCCACTTCTGAACA
Source organism: Lucinisca nassula (assembly GCA_963580285.1). Classification (NCBI taxonomy): domain Eukaryota; kingdom Metazoa; phylum Mollusca; class Bivalvia; order Lucinida; family Lucinidae; genus Lucinisca; species Lucinisca nassula. The sequence continues at coordinate 186,003,036 of OY757011.1, forward strand.
GTCCCAAAGGGGGTCTTAATACCTGGTGGTTATCTTGTTCATCGGAGTGGAATCAGTTTAGCTTCTCTTGGTCGAGTGCCACCTCGGCACAATTACTGTGAACATTACGATAACACACCCGTGCGACATAGTGCGTTTTTTCACATCTCCAAAATGCCCATTTTTCTGATGAAAATCCGTGATATTTTTCTTATAAATACTGCAAACATAGATTGTGGGTGCTCGTTAGAACCGCCTCATTGAGGCGGTTCTAACGAGTACCCACAACCTATGTCTGGGAGCAAAAATAAGAAAAATAATGTATACCCCCGTAAACCCCAGTTTTCTCTATATAAAGTGGGGTATAGGGGGGTCTTCATTTCACGGACTTGTTCACGTGATGGATTGCATCAAATTGGCCCAAGTATAACTTGGTTGTTCCTTTTGACAACGCGGGGCTGACTTGTATTTCACTATGTAGGCACCTTGTGGACATTGAGGGTCAGGTTTTAGTGCAACAGACGGAGATGAACCGGCTCATTCTAACTAACAATGCCTTAACGCTATATAAAACCAGTGGGCCCCAAGTCAGGTTCATGTGTGGCCCCAGGGCTATTATTTGAACAATCTTGGTAGAGGGCTGCTTGATGAAGCTTCATTCCAAATATTGAAGACTTGGGCCTTCTGGTTTCAGACAAGCAGATTTTTGAAGGTTTTCCCTATATAAGTCATTGTAAAACCGGTGAAACCCGGAATGGGACCATTTTTGGCCAAGGGGCTATAATTTGAACAATCTTGGTGGAGGTCCACAAGATGAAGCTTCATACCAAATATAAAAGACCTGGGCTTCAGACGAGAAGATTTTTAAAGGTTTTCCTCATATAAGTCTATGCAAAACCAGTTGGCCCCGACGCGTTGGCCATGTTTGACCCCATGGCTATAATTTGAAGAATCTTGGTAGAGGTCTACTAGATGAAGCTTCATACTAAACATCAAAGACCTGAATCTTCTAGTTTCAGATGGGAAGATTTTTAAATAGGGTTCCCCAGTGTAAGTTTAGGTGCAACCGGTGGGCCTTGGAGCGGGGCCATTTTTGATCCCAGGGCTATAATTTTAACAATCGCGATAGAGGTCCTGTACACGAAGCTTCGTACCAAATATCAAACGTCTGGGCATTCTAGTTTCAGACGAAAAGATTTTAAAAGGTTTCCATATATAAGTCTTTGTAGAACCGGTGGGCCCCAGGAGTATAATTTGAACAGTCTTGGTAGAGGTCCACTAGATATACCTTCATACCAAATATCAAGCAACTTGGCCTTCTGGGTTCAGACGAGAAGATTTTTTAAGGTTCCCCCATATAAGTATATGTAAAACCGGTTGTCCTCGGCGCGGGGGCAGTTTTGGCCCCAGGGTTATAATTTGAACAATCTTCGTGGAGGTCCGTTAGATACAACTTCATACCAAATATCAAACACTTGGGCCATCTCGTATAAGTCTATGTAAAACCGTTAGTCCTCGGCGCGGAAGCATCAGGGCTATAAATTGAACAATCTTGGTAGAGGTCTATTAGATACAACTTCATGCCACTTATCAAAGACCTGGGCCATCTGGTTTCAGACAAGAAAAGTTTTAAAGGTTTTCCCTTTATAAGTCTATGTAAAACAGGCTGGTTCCGGTGCGAAGGCATTTCTGGCCCCATGGCTATAATTTGAACAATCTTGATAGACGTCCACTAGATGAAGCTTCATACCAATATCAAAGACCTGAGCCTTGTGGTTTCAGAGAAAAAGATATTTTAAATTTTCGGTAAAAAAATCTATTTTTGGCTCCTGTGATCTAGATGTGCAACGGACCGGAACCATTTGAACAACTTTGAAAGGGACCACCTGAGGATCGTTCCTGTGAAGTTTGGTCAAAATCCGATCAATGGTTTAAGAGGAGATGTCGTTTGAAGGAATTTACGCACGCACACACTTACGCACGCACGAACGCACGACGGACAAAAACAGATCACAAAAGCTCACATTGTCACTACGTGACAGGTGAGCTGAAAAGCAAGCTCAACACTCTGCATTTGTTCATGTCTTAACATAATAACCAGTTATTACATAAACAGGAGTACATTTCGTTAAAACACGCACCTGGCTGAGTTGCTCTGTTGTTACATCTTTCACGCAGATATCATAGATTGAGTCAAGTGGTCCGTGAGCCTAGAAAATAGAGAATGGTACAGTATTAAACATAACCCTATTTGCATTATCTGCTGGTTCCTAGTCTGAAGGTTATCAGTGTTGGAAAAACAGGTAACCAGACCCCCTGACCTTTCAAGGTCAGGGGGGTCTGGTTACCTGTTTTTCCATTATTGACAATGTGCATGCTGGGAGCCAACAAATAAAGCAAATATGGTGAATAACCCTATTTTTTACCTTTTTTGGTTTAAACATATTTATTTCGGAACCAATATAAATTATACAAGCTAAAACAAATCATAGGATAAGGACGAAAGCACAAGTTTTGTTTATTTGTTTGTATTGGATTTTAACGTCCCAGTCAACACTATTTTAGGTCATTTTTGAGCCGGTCAGTTTACCTATCAACATTTTTTCTGGACAGGCTTATACGTTGGCAGTTAACCAGTATAGTGCACATTCTTTCGCCAGAAACTGATAACTGCCCTTCTTGAATCAGCGGAAGGGAGAGGACGGCCGTAGAAAAGATTTCATGATCAATCTCTACGAAAGAATGTTGCCGATCTCGGCAGGAATCGAACCCGCGTCCTCCTGATCATCAGCAAGACGCGCATCCGATTGCGCTACCGAGGCCGGCGCAAGCACAAGTACATGTTAATATTGAGTTGTTCTCCTTCTTTGAAGTTGGACCCGTTCATTCTTGTAAATAGGTGTATCGTAAGTTAAAATCAATAACATTATGGCAGAAGTATAGATGAACCATCTCATCTCAATAACATTATGGCAAAAGAGGTATGGATGAACCATCTTATTTAGATGATGATGATGATTTCGTGTTTAACGACCCGTCAACCATCTTTGTGAGTCATAAGCGTCAAACGGTTAATGGTTAACGGCATTGAGAATTGTGAGGATATTAAAAATAAAAAAGTTAGTTTGATATGTATAAAAATCTTAAACAGTTAAATCTTATGAAAAAGTCCAATTTCTTTTAAGAATAAAATAATATTTTCAAAAGGTACATCTTGAAACAATTGTTGCAAAGTGTCAGCTTTGAAGTATAAGTTACGGGACTGTGAAAAGTCTACACATTCAATTATCTTATTTAGATTTTAATGCGGACTTGAAAGGGCAAACTATAAATTGAAATATGAAACAACAAAGGCATGTTGTCATAAAAAAGCTTCTTAATGATTTTATGGGTTGTTCATGAAACTAGCCGGACCGTGAAGGGCTTTTAAAAACGCAACATTCTAGAATCAACTCTGAGTTTAATGTCCATACAGCGCCCATCGGGGTTAATAGAAACAGATTGGGCTGCATGATGCTTCCACGTGGGGCTGAAACCGACCGCACACGAGTACCGGTAAACCGCTTAGAAGGTCTAATATGTTCTAGAATGGGTTATCTTTTGGAAGCAAGGAATACACCATAAAACTGGAAAATATGGAGTGAACATGTTTTCTGGGCCAGACTAGCTAGTTTCGGCCAATTAGGCCTCATCAGTGCCCAGGCAAAGTGGTGCGAGTCGGCCCGCCCATACATGTAAACCCTATTAGTTTCACTGGGCGGCAGGGACTGAGATGTCATTTCCTCTCAATGTCGCGCAAAAGTCCCGCATAAATCAGGAGCAACGTCTCCAAAATGACCAAAAAGTATGGATGGGTACTTTAAACCTCAAATGAAACAAACAATAATGTTCATGCAATGAGTAAAGGAGAAAGGTTTTATACATGTGTGAAACTTACTGAAACCCTCCCACTTATACGAGGGCGAGTCAACAAAACAAGCCTGATTTATTTCTGGGATAAATCGATCTCTTCATTCTCGATGTAATTGCCCTCTAGAGTGATACACTTGGACCAACGCTGTTCCAGTCCAATCAGCCCAGCACTGCAGAAGCCAGCGTCCTTTTCTACGGCCCATTCCTCAACTGCCACCAACTTCTTCGTTGGACCGGAAATGACGTCCACGGATATGCTTCGTCAAGTTTGGGAATAGCAAATAGTCAATCGGAGCTAAGTCCGGAGAATAGGCGGGGTACGGTATTAGCTCGTAACCATTCCGCTCAACAGCATCCATTGCAATTTTGCAAAAGTGGACTCTTGCATTTTCCTGTTGGAGCAGAATCTCATTGGAGATTTTACCTGGGAGATTTTACGGGTCATACTTCCGAGTTGATCGAAACAATTTGCATAGTACGCACCTGTCATTGTACTTTTCTTTGCTAGAAAGTCCAAAATAATAACGTCTTGTGCGCCCCAAAACACAGTTGCCATCATATTCCCAGCAGACGGTTACCTTTTGACCTTCTTTGGCCTCTGAGTCCCCGGCCCTACCCATTTGCGACTTTGAGTTTTATTCCCCGGCTTATAATATTGCACCCACGTCTCATCTACAATCACAACAATGCAAGAATCCACACTCTGTCATTACGCAAACACGCCTATACAAATACATTGCCACCTTTATCGCCGAAAAATTAAAATTTTAAGATGAAAAATTGTGATATTTTTCTTATTTCTGCTCAAAATATAGATTGTAGGCGCTTGTTAGAACCGCCTCATTGAGGCGGTTCTACCGAGTACCCACAATCTAGATTTTAGAGCAAAAATAAGAAAAATAAAGTATACCCCCTGAAATTCCAGTTTTACTATATAAAAGTGGGGTTCAAGGGGGTCAAAATTATATAGGAGCGTTTTCGTGATGGATGGATGCTGTTGAGAGGAATGGGTACGAGCTAATACCGCAGCCCGCCTAATCTCCGGACTCAGCTCCTACTTACTTTTTAATATTTCAAACTTGAAAAAGGATATCCGATGACGTCATTTCCGGTCGAATGAAGCAGTTGTAGCGGCAGTAGAGGAGTGGGACGGAGACAAGGACCCTGGCTTCTAAGGTTCTGGGTTGATGGTATTGGAACAGCATTGATCCAAGTGTATCATTATAGAGGACAATTACATCGAAAAAGAAGAGATCAATCTCGCCCATAAACAAGTTATTTTTTTTTTATTGACTCGTCCCGGTATGTAATGTTGGGCGGTACCTGGTTTGGCACATTGGAGTCTAACTGATGTTTTTTTTTGTCATTTCAGTGGTTTGCGGCTGTCGCTTCCTCACCGTTGTTTCGTCTCTGCGATTGTTTGATTTCTGTGTTCTCGGAGATGTTGCACTGATAAGTTGGGTAGCCTTCATGCGGACTGATCAAAAATTAATTATCTAACTCGCGACAAAATCAAGGGTGAGGATTGCGGCCGCGTAAAATTTAAAATCTATTTTAAAAGTATTTAAGCCCCGTCCCGCCACCCGGTCCACTGACCGTTCCAAGGCGGTTGTTCTGTCGCGGTTTATTTTTGTTATGGTTTGTCTTTGAATTGCTTATATCTTTTTGTTTTGGACAACCAATTTGCCATTTTTTGGGGAAATAACTGTCCTTTTGGCTTTCCGCTGTTGATGTGACAATTGGGGTCTAGTTATTTGATGTTTGTGTTTCTTTCCCTTTGGTGTCTCTGGTGGGAGGTGTGGGTTAATTGTATCGATTCCTGATCATCGCCTTCACTTCTTTTCTCTGCCTTTACAGAATGGTTTTCTGGACTTAAAAATATGTTTCCGTAAGGGGAGAATTCTGGTGTTGTGCCGTGTGGCGGCCGTAAAACGTCTCCCAGTACATCATCCATAGTGCAGTTTATATTTTACTTTTGGTCCTTTGAGATCAGCGTAAGTATTCTGAGAAATCAGAAATAAATTATTGGTTTAGACTCATATTCTAGACAGGTTTTTAATTATTTGGACCCCATTTTGATTTATATCAGTCATTGAATCGACTGCCTATTCGGAAATCGCAAAATTGCAGTACGTGTCCTCTGGCTTTCGTTGCCGGATCTTTACAGGGTCACTGATGAGGCTTTATTAGCCGAAACTACGTAGTATGACCCATCTTTTTTCTTATGAATGTTTTCATTGCTCTTAAAGGAACTCATTTTAGATTTTTCTTGCCTTCACTGCAGCTGGTGTTGTGCCGTGTGGCGGCCGTAAAACGTCTCCCCGTACATCATCCATAGTGCAGTTTATATTTTACTTTTGGTCCTTTGAGATCAGCGTAAGTATTCTGAGAAATCAGAAATAAATTATTGGTTTAGACTCATATTCTAGACATGTTTTTAATTATTTGGACCCCATTTTGATTTATATCAGTCATTGAATCGACTGCCTATTCGAAAATCGCAAAATTGCAGTACGTGTCCTCTGGCTTTCGTTGCCGGATCTTTACAGGGTCACTGATGAGGCTTTATTAGCCGAAACTACGTAGTATGACCCATCTTTTTTCTTATGAATGTTTTCATTGCTCTTAAAGGAACTCATTTTAGATACTTCTTTGCCTTCACTGCAGCTGGTGTTGTGCCGTGTGGCGGCCGTAAAACGTCTCCCCGTACATCATCCATAGTGCAGTTTATATTTTACTTTTGGTCCTTTGAGATCAGCGTAAGTATTCTGAGAAATCAGAAATAAATTATTGGTTTAGACTCATATTCTAGACAGGTTTTTAATTATTTGGATCCCATTTTGATTTATATCAGTCATTGAATCGACTGCCTATTCGAAAATCGCAAAATTGCAGTACGTGTCCTCGGGCTTTCGTTGCCGGATCTTTACAGGGTCACTGATGAGGCTTTATTAGCCGAAACTACGTAGTATGACCCATCGTTTTTCTTATGAATGTTTTCATTGCTCTTAAAGGAACTCATTTTAGATTTTTCTTTGCCTTCACTGCAGCTGGTGTTGTGCCGTGTGGCGGCCGTAAAACGTCTCCCCGTACATCATCCATAGTGCAGTTTATATTTTACTTTTGGTCCTTTGAGATCAGCGTAAGTATTCTGAGAAATCAGAAATAAATTATTGGTTTAGACTCATATTCTAGACAGGTTTTTAATTATTTGGACCCCATTTTGATTTATATCAGTCATTGAATCGACTGCCTATTCGAAAATCGCAAAATTGCAGTACGTGTCCTCTGGCTTTCGTTGCCGGATCTTTATAGGGTCACTGATGAGGCTTTATTAGCCGAAACTACGTAGTATGACCCATCTTTTTTCTTATGAATGTTTCATTGCTCTTAAAGGAACTCATTTTAGATTTTTCTTTGCCTTCACTGCAGCTGGTGTTGTGCCGTGTGGCGGCCGTAAAACGTCTCCCCGTACATCATCCATAGTGCAGTTTATATTTTACTTTTGGTCCTTTGAGATCAGCGTAAGTATTCTGAAAAATCAGAAATAAATTATTGGTTTAGACTCATATTCTAGACAGGTTTTTAATTATTTGGACCCCATTTTGATTTATATCAGTCATTGAATCGACTGCCTATTCGAAAATCGCAAAATTGCAGTACGTGTCCTCTGACTTTCGTTGTCGGATCTTTACAGGGTCACTGATGAGGCTTTATTAGCCGAAACTACGTAATATGACCCATCTTTTTTTTTTCTTATGAATGTTTTCATTGCCCTTAAAGGAACTCATTTTAGATTTTTCTTCGAAGGGTCGTTTATATTGTCTGGTCCTTTGAGATAATTGAGATCATTATATTTTCAGGTCCTTTGAGATCATTGACTTCATTTTCAATCATTTTGAAAATAGAGTTCTGCTTAAGCCAGCGCTAGAGGGCGTGGCCGATGTTGCACATTTCGGTACTGGCCATGAACCTACTCAATAAAACCGAGTCTGCTATTTTCGTTTGTTTGGTGTATTCTTTGCTTCCAAAGGATATTAATATTCAGAACTAATGAAGTAAAGAAAATGTGAATGGGATTAACAACGCGCCCTGTAAAAACCCATTGACAGCATTTAATGAACGCCTCTCATATAGAAATACAATTAAGTTTCATATGATGGAAAAGTTTCATTTTTCTGGGGACGAAAATAAAGCATTTTTACGAAAAACCCACAAAATCCATTACATGCTTTCGACGATCAATTTTTACCGCTTATGTAGCGGATTAAAATAAAAGAAATTGCTTTACATGTGATGCGTTAAAATATGCAGGTATACTTCTGTATACCAGTCGCAACCAGTCGATTTTCGGTTCATGCTGTTTCGTTTTGCTATTACAGTCCATTTTTGATCACCTGACATGTCAAAGCACATTTTGGGTCATTGTTAAGGACTGACCGAGGGAATTTCCGAAATTCACGCGAAAATCTCGCGACCGCTTATATCGTTGAAAACCGAATGTAGTCGAAAACTGGGTGGACGACCATATGTCACCTGTTACATTATACTTCTGCATATAGGTGTCTGGCAAAATACATGCCCACTGTAACGGGTCTGTCTCCGCATGATCGCTTTAATGTATAATGTTAAACTATACATGTCCCAGGAAATGACTCACTTACTGTCAGACCCTAAACCATCTAAGCTCGTATATTGTGCAGAAAAGTTATTTATATCAAATAATAGTTTTAAACACAAATCCATTATTTTTGGGAAGATTCATACAATAGTTTTCGACAAATCTTGTCACAGGGGCAATTTTTCAACAATCTAGGCAAAAGTCAACCAAATGGATAGACATACACATATCAAGGGCACAATCTTCTTTTATAGTTTTTCGTCAATGAGTCTGAACAAAAGGGCTGGCATAACTTAGTTAAATTCATACTGTTATTAAATTGTGAAAAGACAAATGATGAGCATAAGCACGTTGTTTTCAGGTGAACTAAAATGGGATGATCCATTCTTGACCCCGGGGGCTGTAATTTGGAAAGTCTTGAGAAATGTACTACATGAAGCTATTTACCTAATATCAAAGGGGTGGGCCTTCAATTTATTTTATTTATTTTTATTTCACCAGTATATGAGTCAATAAAAAACAAATGACCACTAGAGGGAGTCATTTGTGACCCGGGGTGGTGATTTGAACAATAAAAGGCCCAGAAAATGAAGCTACACACGGTATCTAAAAGACCATACAGCTTCATACAAGAATAAGTTGATTTAAAGGATTTTACTTTTTTCCCCTTTTCGTTGCAATGACACCAAAACCAGCATGGGATGGAATTCTTTGAACATTAGACTCGGGGTTCGGCTAATTTGTATCCCAGGTCTATAATCTGAGCAATCTTGGTAGAGATCCAGTAGATGTTGGCAACCATTTCTTAAACAACGCCCATATATTTTTTACCCCCCCCCCCTGAACCCCACTTTTATATAGTAAAACTGGGGTTTACACGGGTAAACCTTTTTTTTTCTTATTTCTGCTCTAAAATATAGATACTTGTACTCGTTAGAAACGACTCGAAAAGGCGGTTCTAACGAGTACCCACAATCTATATTTTGAGCAGAAATAAGAAAAATATCACCACTTTCCATCTTAAATTTTGCATGTTTTTCGGCGATAAAGTTTACAATGGTTTTTTTATAGGCGTGTTTCCGTAATGTACTAAGTATCGAAGTCGTCTAGTTTAAGAAAACAAACTTTTCTTGATATGAGTTAATGTAAACAACATGAGTTTACTCAAGGATATGTACACTTTTTACCCCAGGGCTATAACGATCTTGGTAGAGGTAAACTAGATGTAGCTACTTGTCAAATCTAACAGGTATATTCCTTCTGGTTTCGGACAAGTAGTAGTACTTATTTTCCCATTTTTGTTACCATGGTAATCTACGAAAGCCTAGAAGGACCACTTTTAAAAAGAGAAAAAAAAACTTTTCTCGTTATAACGAGATAACTATGTCGTTATTACGAGAAAATTATGTCGTTATTACGAGATAATTATGTTGTAATAACGAGAAAACTAGGTCGTTATAACGAGAAAATTTTTCTCGTTATAACGAGATAACTATGTCGTTATTACGAGAAAACTAAGTCGTATTAACGAAATACTATCTCGTATTAACGCGATGGCTATCTCGTATTAACGAGATAGCTATCTCGTTATAACGAGATAAATAAGTAATCTTCAGCAACAAAGTTTTCAGCTACTGGATACCCGACCTTGCACACTCACTCACGCCAGTGCTAGAGGGAACTCAGAGAACAGTGCTTTTGGCACCGACGAGAAGATCCGAACTAACAACACCACTTCAACAACAGCACCTTCATTAAACACACATAGATCCAGGCATATGGACACGCGTGCACAGAGGCACATTGACAGACACACACGCATGTACCCTCGGCCCCCGCCCGTCGGGGCTTGTAGAAATAGATGGGCTGCATGATGCTTCCACGCAGAGCTGAAACCGACTTGCACACGAGTACTGGTAAACCGCTTAGATGATCTAGGCCTGCTCAGGCAAAGCGGTGCGAGTCGGCCCGTCCATGCTTATAAACCCTATTGGTTTCAGTGGGCGGCAACGCTTGAGATGCCATTTCATCTCAATGTCGGATAAAGTCCCACAAAATTTGAAGCAGCGTCTCCAAAATGACCTTTACAGTGTTGACGGGGACGCTAAACCTCAAATCAACCAACCAACCAAAGCATGTACCCTTCCCCCTCAGCTCACCCACGCACTTATAAGTAATGATTGTGACAGGTGGCAGGTATTGTTTATCTCATATTTGATGACCCTCTCAACAACAATTCAGTCGTTCTGAGATGGGACCTCAGTTTAAAACGGAGCAGCAAGGCATTCTTCTGCGACACCTATGTTTGTTTGCTTAATTTGAGGTATAATGTCCCTGTCAATACTATTTATGACATTTTGGAGACATTGCTTACAGTTTTGTGGGACTTTTACTAAACATTGATATGAAATGACATTTCAAGCACTGTCGCCCAATGAAACCAATAAGGTTTATATGCATGGACGGTCCGACTCCTGCCACTATTCCTGGGCAGGCTTAGAACCTCTAAGTGGTTTACCAGTACTCATGTGCGGTTGGTTTCAGTTCTGCGAGGAAGCATCAGGCAGCCCAATCTATTCCTTCAAGCCCCGATGGGCTGGGGCCGACACCTTATGTATGCGGCGAGAATGAGTAATTACTTGAGAAGTCAGTGGATGTTTCTTCTTCATCTTCTTCTTCTTTTTCTTCTTCTTCTTCTTTTGTGGTGATATTGAGATACTTATCTTGTAATACTGAGTTAATTTTCTCGTAATTACGAGTTAATTTTCCCGTTATTACGAGTTAATTATCTTGTAATAGCGAGTTAATTATCTCGTTATAACGAGATAACTAAGTCGTAATAACGAGATAACTAACTCGTAATAACGAGATAACTAACTCGTAATTATGAGAAAACTAAGTCGTAATAACGAGATAACTAACTCGTAATAACGAGATAATTAACTCAATAAAACGAGAATTTCAACAGCATCCAGAAGTCTTACAGGGGCCATTGAGACCTGTTTCCAAGTGATCCTCGGTACTTTAGCTCACCTGCCTGTCAAGGCTCAGCAAGCAATAATAATGGGAATCTGTTCTGGCAGTGGTAGTGCTGTTAGCGGTGCATACCACTTCCTCATTTACTACCATCTTCTTAAGTAATCACTTATTCTCGCCTGGTACATAAGGTGTCGTAGAATAGTCTTTTTAATGCGATTTTAAACCAAGGGTCCTTGTTAGTATGACTACGTTGCTGTTGGGAGGGCCATAAAATACCCTGTAGAGATTCGGAAAGGCCTGTTGGTATGCACAGTTTAGTGGGGGTCTTCACTGTGTACTCAGTCGGGTATGTTTTTCAATATGACTGGTGGGGGACTCGGATCAGACCTTGGCCTTCGCTGGGCGCACTCACATGATGTGCTCCGTCCCATATAGTCCCTGGCACTGCCATCATTGCATGGTTTTGCGTTCTTAATGAGGATTCTTCCAGGTCTGGTCCCGGGGTTGTGGGTATTTTGTCTTGCTCGGCTTGGTTGAGCATGAAATTTGTAATGCTCATAATTTCCAGTATTTAAACAAATTAGGCAATTTGTGTGCTCAAATGAGCGAAGAATGTTGCTTGTCCTGCTCAAGAATTTTATAATGCCAACAATTGTTTGCATTTGGAATTTGTGAGCAGTATCGGCTTCATTTTTTGAGTGGGTTTGGCGTGGAAGAAGGTTTGTAGCATCAGTACCGGAGCAATTCATGGTCTGAAGGGGCTTCTCACTTTGTGTAAATTCAAACATAATTTAGCTCCATGGTTGTGGATGCATGTCGTCCCCGCCCATCGGGGAATTGGAAAAATTAATTTGGCTGCATGGTGCTTCCACGCAGAGCTGAATCTGACCGTGAATAGCCGCCGTTTCATGACGTTACTCTTAGATTCTTAAACATAAACAGGATAACGTCATTTTCTCTCAACCCTGACCATACTGACACAGGGCCTTGGTAAAATCATGTTAAAAAGGTTGATAAGCAGGGATTATTCTACGACACCTTATGTACCAGAATGAGTGATTTCTTGAGAAGATGGTAGTAAATGAGGAAGTGGTATGCACCGCTAACAGCACTACCACTGCCAGAACAGATTCCCATAATTATTGCTTGCTGAGCCCTGACAGGCAGGTGAGCTAAAGTACCGAGGATCACTTGGAACCAGGTCTCAATGGCCCTTGTAAGACTTCTGAATGTTGTTGAAATTCCCGTTATAACGAGTTAATTATCTCGTTATAACGAGTTAGTTATCTCGTTATTACGACTTAGTTTTCTCGTAATTACGAGTTAGTTATCTCTTTATTACGAGTTAATTATCTCGTTATTACGACTTAGTTATCTCGTTGTTACGAGATACTTAACTCGTTATTACGAGATTATTGACTCGTAATAACGAGAAAATTAACTCGTAATTACGAGAAAATTACCTCAATATTACGAGATAATTATCTCATTATCACCACAGAAGAAGAAGAAGAAGAAGAAGAAGAAGAAGAAGAAGAAGAAGAAGAAGAAACATCCATTGATTTTTCAAGTAATTACTCATTCTCGCCGCATACATTTGATGTCGGCCCCCGCCCATCGGGGCTTCAAGAAATAGATTGGGCTGCCTGATGCTTCCACGCAGAACTGAAACCAACGGCATATGAGTACTGGTAAACCGTTTAGAGGTTCTAAGCCTGCCAATGAATAGTGGCACGAGTCGGACCGTCCACTGCATATAAACCTTATTGGTTTCATTGAGCGACGGTGCTTGAAATGTCATTTCATCTCAATGTCTAGTAAAAGTCCCACACAATTGTAAGCAATATCTCAAAAATGACCTAAATAGTACTGACGGGGACGTTAAACCTCAATTCAAGCAAACAAACATAAGGTGTCATAGACGATTGCCTTGGTCCTTGGATTTTGAATGAGATTTCAAAACGAGGCCCCATCTATGATATGAGCCAACCAAGCAGCATAAACAATATCTGCCCCCTGTCAAAATCATTACATATATGTGCGTGGGGATGGTGAGCGGGGAGGGTACGTCCGTGTGTGTCTGTATGTATGCCTCTGTGCACGTGTGTCCATATGCCTGTGTATATGCATGTGTTTAATGAAGATGCTCTTGTGGAAGTGGTGTTGTTAGTTCGGATCTTCTCGTCGGTGCCAAAAGCACTTTTCTCTGAGCCCCCTCTAGCCCTAGTAGCTGAAAACTGTGTTGCTGAAGATTACTTATTTATCTCGTTATAACGAGATAACTATCTCGTTATAACGAGATAGCTATCGCGTTAATACGAGATAGTATTTCGTAAAAACGACTTAGTTTTCTCGTAATAACGACATAGTTATCTCGATATAACGAGAAAAAAAATTCTCGTCATAACTACTTAGTTTTTCTCGTAATTACAACGTAATTATCTCGTAATAACGACATAGTTATCTCGTAATAACGACATAGTTATCTCGTTATAATGAGAAAAGTTTTTTTTCTTTTTGAAAGTGGTCCAACTAGGCTTTCGTAGTAATCAGAGTTGCATGGGTTGGGTACTGAAAAGCTTAACAAACTGATTAAAACTCATTCATTGGCCGAAGAAATATCTTTTAAGGAATTTAAGAACAGATAAGCGGACAATAACAATCATGGACGGTGACCAGTCAAAATAGATTCCCAGAAGCTTTAAGCATAGGTAAGCTAAACTTCATAATTGTTTGTTTGATTTGAGGTTTAACGTCCCCGTCAACACTGTAAATGTCATTTTGGAGACGTTGCTTCCAATTTTGTGGGACTTTTACCCGACAATGAGATGAAATGACATCTCAAGCCCTTTCGCCCAATGAAACCATTAGGGTTTATTAGCATGGACGGTCCGCCTCGCACCGCGGTTCCTGGACAGGCTTAGATCCTCTAAGCTGTTTACCAGTACTAGTGTGCGGGCCGGATTCAGCTCTGCGAGGAAGCATCATGCAGCCCATATATTTCTTCAAGCCCCTATGGGCGGGAGCGAAAACTTCATAATGGTAAGCTACATTATACATGTACATTTTTACTGTAAAATATTATCTTTCAACCATGAAATAAGGGATATGTTTATCAAAAGCTAAAAATAGTTTCTTATTGCAGTTACCTGATGAAACCCTGTATCAGAATGTTTTAAAAAGCATTTAACAATTTAACAGATATTATTTGCATCTTTTTTAGTGGAAGGGGGCCAAATTGACACATTCCTTTAAAAGTCAAATTTCTGTGTAGGGGTGATGTGAAAACATATGGGCCCCGTCAAGCGATGTTTGTACTTTTCGCATATGCGAGCAGCGAAGGTTCAGGCGAGCATGCGCATCCGCGCAGTCTGCCAGAATCTTCGCTGCTCGCTCATACAAGCAATGAATCAAGAGGAACCTTCAGACAGAAAGCCATATCCCTGGCCCCTCTGAATGGCTGGGCATGCGCAGTTAAAATTTGCCATGACGGAATGCTCGAAGACACAAATTCGCTTGGCGGGCCTCATATAATAGCTTCTGACAGTAGTTGGTGTATATATGGGTTATAAACTTTCTCAGCGCATGCACTGTACGGTATGTTTGCTATGTAGTCCCTGCTTGTGAAAATAAAATGAATTTTCAGTGGTCCATTTGAGCATTTGCATACATTGTGACCTGTGAAATCGTACTTTATAAACACCCCAAATGCATATTTTTGTTCCTGTAGTTAACTGATTCTCTATGTAACTTTTTACATCAAAATATTTTCAAGAATCCACGTCACAACCTTTAAAAATAATATTCCCGTTTTCCGCATTTTTAATCAAAATTTCGAATTTCTGCCTTAAAAAGACAAATTTATGTGCAGATACGAAGTTAAATGATTTAAAGCGTTTGACCGAGTGTGCCACGCCGGTCTTATTCACAAACTTAGAGCTGCAGGAATATCTGGTAATATGTTAGACTGGTTCATAAATTATCTCTCAAATCGTAAACAAAGGGACGTTTTACCCGGAGCAAAGTCCAAGTGGAATTTTATATATGCTGGAGACCCACAAGGATCTATTCTTGCCCCTCCCACCGACCCCCTACTCTTTCTGTTGTATATTAATGGCATTGTAACTGATATAAGAGCAAATATTCGTCTTTTTGCGGATGATACGAGTCTTTTCATTGTTGTTGAAACTCAAGAAATTGCTGCACAAGTCCTTAACACAGATCTTCGCAGAATTGACCAATGGGCAGTGCTCTGGCTGGTCAAATTTAATACAGCTAAAACAGAATCTTTTCTAGTCTCTCGTTAAACAAATAGACCAAATCACCCTCCTGTTTATATGCGTAATCAAGAAATAAAAGAAGTTGACCAACATAAACATCTAGGACTTGTTCTATCAAGTGACTGTACTTGGCATAATCATATTGATTACATAAAAGAGAAATCATGGTCCAGAATTAACGTTATGAGACATCTAAAATTCAAGCTTGATATGAAATCTTTAGAAACCATCTCTATCTCTTTTATACGTCCGATTATTGAATATGGAGCTACTATCTGGGACAATAGTTCACTACAATAAAAGCAAGATTTAGAGAAAATCCAGCTCGAAGCTGCACGCATCGCTACAGGAGCAACTAAATTAGTCAGTATTCAAAAATTATATGAGGAAAACGGATGGGTCACTCTAGCTACAAGACGTAAGCAACACAAATTAGCTCTGTTCTACAAAATGTGCAACCACATAACTCCTCCTAATCTCGCTTCCCTTGTGCCACCGCCTGTTAGTGACATCTCAAGATACAATCTGAGAAATGCTAATGATATACAAACAATAGATGCAAGAACAAGTCTTTACTTTCGTTCTTTTCTCTCTTCTGTCATTAGGGAATGGAATGGTCTTTCCCTAGAAAGCAGAAACACAGACACTTTGCAGTCATTCAAAGAACTTACAACTCAGCCAAAACCGAATGTACCTAAGTATTATTATACGGGGACCAGAAAGAATCAAATACTGCACACGCGGCTAAGGACTGGATGTAGTTCTTTAAACTACGACTTATTTCTCAAAAACATTTCTGATAGTCCCCTTTGCACATGTAATTCCGGCTCTATTGAAAATGCTGAACACTTTTTGTTGATATGTCGATTGTTTCGTGAACCTAGAAATCAATTATATCAAACAGTTTCACGGTTTTGTGGTATTACCCCGAAAGTACTCTTGTACGGTGACGGATCATTGTCATATGATACAAATGTTGCTATTTTTGAAGTCGTCCAGAAGTACATTCAAAGTAGTAAACGCTTTTAAAATAGAATACGTTTTCATTTTTGCGTCCTATTTATTTTTAACATACAGTAATAACCTTATTTACTTACTGGTTCAAAGAGCTTAGCTTGCCTGACCCCTACCCCCCCCCCCCTCCCCCCCATACTCTATGTCCTGCTCCAGTTGTGTTTGTACTGATTTTTCTTTCTTTCTTTTCTTTTTTCTTCTTTTTTGTTTGTTTGTTATCATGACCTGTGAACTTATATGTATTTGATCTGTGTTTTTTTTTTCATTGCACTCCTTAGGTGCATGTATAATGCTATTTTTTTTGACAAAAGGTTTTTCAAATGAAATATTTTGTCATATCTTCAATGTTTGTTTCTTTATCTGATCTAAATACTTCTATCTCTCATTTCTTCTATTACTATCTATTTTATTCTGTCCTGATATTAACTTTATTTTCCCTTATTTTTCTATTCTGTTTGATCAAATTTCGCAAAATCTTATCTTCATGTATTTATTGCCTAAAAATATTGAGAATGTCGTATTCCTATTTTATTTTAAATGTTAATTATCTACTGCCATAATATTATGTAACTTAAACAAATTGATATTTACATAGGAAAGGAACTAAATAAGCTACTGCTTTCGTTCTGATCCTAAAATTTTGTATTGACTCTGTTTATTTGCTTGAATGTTCAAATATGTTTGGAAATAAAATATGTTTAAACTAAATGATTTTTGATAGCTATTTGACAGTATTTACAGAACAACTGGCCATATAAATTTGTTCAACATCATACAACTAATAATGAAACTCCCACTTTTCCTAAACTTTTTTTTGTTTTGGTGTGTTTTATATAAAATGTTCATTTTTGTACCCTGAAAAATGAATCTTTTTAGACATCTACAATTTTTATTTTTCCCTGTAGTTAACTTATTCACATTTGTAACTTTTTACATCATAACATTTTCAAGAATCATCATCACTAACTATTTGAAACATTATTCCCGATTTTCGCATTTTTGTCATTTTTTTCCAAGGTTCTACCCTCAAAAATTGACATCTGTCTGTACACATATCAAGCTGAAGATTTTTGTATTGCTTCTCTACAACAGATAAATTATTTTAGGCTATTTGAATACATTGGATATAAGTTATTGACTTTATTAGTATTAAATTACTGTTTTTAGCGATTTTTATTGATATTTTGAATATTTTACCACAAAAAAGTCATCTGAGGCAGGCAGAATTTTTGGGATTTTTTCCTGTAAGTCAGGACACCTCACTGATTTTGAAAAAAAATGTGATAACTTTTGTGAAGGAAATAGTGTTTTGGAGTTAAAATGACAAGCCTATTAAAGGACATTGGGGTATTATCGATCACTATTTAGACAAAGAACAACTCTTTTTTTTTTTTGGTTTTGGTTTTACGGCCCTTTCAAGATTATTTCACTTATATCGAGCCGATCGTTAATCAGAGGTGGGCGAAAACCGGAGTACCCGGAGAAAAACCACCTGACCTTCCGTTGCAGAACTTGGCGTCTCACATGTGACCCGAGGGAGGCTCGAACCACAGCGGTGAGAGACCTAATGATCAAGAGTCAGCGCTCTTAACCACTAGGCCACGGAGGTCCGTTAAAGAACAACTCTTAATCAGTATTTGAAGACAAAACACAGTAGAACTTAAATGGCTTGAAACTCGACGGCTCGTTAACCATTGGTGAGTCGAACTCGTCTTTGAGTCCGAAAGGGGATTTTCTTTTTTATCTTGCAAATGTATGCTGTGTGTACTCATTAGAATCGCCTCGAGGCGATTCTAATGAGTACACAACATACACGTAAAATATGTTACACCAAAATATATCCTACAAGTATCTCTATTATGTGTCCTGCTATGGCACTAATAATAACCCTCTGTTGCTCGAACTACCGCTGTCTCGATTAAATTTTAATGGTCCCAAAGGGGTTCCGAGTCATCGAAGTTCGACTGTATATTGCTTTTGATGCTTATTCAATGTTAGACACACCATTATAAATATATTCTATCATATGTAACTCCACTTACCGCTTCATGGACGAAGGCAGCAAATACGGACGATACCCCCAAGAACATCAACGTTGAGAATTGTAAGAATATCAATGATATCAGTTGTACACTTTCCATGGTTGACGTTAACGTATAATAAAGAGTCATACAGACGAATCCAATGCCGAGGACGACGATAACTGCAAAATAATACCCGAAATCCTCATCTATATATGAACATCTATATAGTTCAACTAAGTACTGGAGTATTGGTACGGCTGTTCTCTGTTCACATAAGGTACTAATTAATTTATTTATTTATTTTTATTCATATATATTTAAAATAAATTTCTGTTATGCTATGTGGTACAAATAAGAAAAATATGTTGTTTTTTTTTCATAGAAGTCGCCATTTTGTAGATATGAAAAACAACACAATGTCGGGGAATAGTTGACAGTTCGCCAACAAATAGCTGGCAGTGACGTAGCTGACTATTTGAGCTATTTCACCGTTAGCCCCATAAGCTTTGCAGTGTTCAGAACAAAAACAAGTCGTGACGTCACTGTCAACTATTCCCCGACGGATAGTATTTTTGTAATGTTATCATCGACGAAAGATTTCAGCACCTCTCCCTAAGGCAAATGATTGTTAGGAGCTACAAGGATGCGAACGCGGTTGTGGATGCCCTTCAGAGCCGCCTCATTTGAGCGGTTCTTGGGGGTACCCACAACCTATGTTCACTGAAGATTTATTGGCGATTAAAAGTGTAATTTTTGTGGCCTTAAAGGAATACATGAGAATACGTTTCAACGAACTGTGTTGCTATCCTGCATATCATTATCATTGTATGTTTGTTTATTGTATATATGCTCATGGGCCATATGGCTTATTGCATTAATAAATTATCTAAATTATCTATCTATGAAACCATTTTACAAAGATTTAGGTGTAAGCGTCGGAGTCTTTGAAACGTGCAGGTCTTCGCTTGTAGATCCTGTAACAGGTAACTTTCTAAAGCCGTGCTGTATGCTTCAAATGTAAATGTTAGGACAGTTGATATGAGGATGATATATGCCACCGGGAATATCGAGATCATAAGCTGCAGTGACCATATAAAGTCAACAATAACAATTACAGGCACGGATACAGGAAACGGCGCTGCAAAGTATGCGTTAAGTAGAGTGGTTGACACTACTGTTGAAAATGCAGTACTGCTGGCCAACACAAGAAAGCTGATACACAAGTATATCCTCTGACGCTTCTGTATTTTCTCTGTTGGGAAACACATTCCTAAAGCCTCCATTTCTGGTCCAATCTTTTGGTCCCAGAAATCAAATGCCTTTTGTCGTCCGCCATATTTTGGATGATCGGATTTAACTGATACCAGAAAAATCACAAAACATTGTGTACAATATATTATCAGTATAATATTAAAGTAAAAGAAACGGTCCTGAGTCACCGCCACGACAACAGCTTTGGCACAGGCTGCGACGTAAACCAACAAACAAAATATTCTGTATAGTGCTCCAATTATTTGATACAGCGTACCACCAGTAGTTTTCCCCGTTGTAATGCGATGACCATTATAGATAAAGCAACCACACATTGCCATACTTAGAAGCGATGGTCGAATAAGTTGTCGTATTGTGAGTTGAGACCTGGCACCAATGGCGTTGTCTTCGATATCTGTTGATGAACATGGCCTCACTTTGCCTTTCATATTGTTCTAACTGTTTACGTAAATATTTCTCAATATTCCTTACTTTACGATTACGAAAACACGCCTATATAAATACATTTTGTACATTTTTAACTTTATCGCCGTAAAAACGTAAATTTTAAGAAGAAAAATTGTAATAATTTTTCTTATTTCTGCTCAAAATATAGAATGTGGTTACCCGTTAGAACCGCCTCATCGAGGCGTTTCTAACAAGTACCCACAATCTATATTTTAGAGCATATATAGAATGTGGGTACTCGTTAGAACCGCCTCATCGAGGCAGTTCTAACAAGTACTCACAATCTATATTTTAGAGCAGAAATAAGAAAAATTATGTTTACCCCTGTAAACCCCAGTTTTTTTCTATATAAAAGTGGGATTCGAGGGGTTCAAAATTATAAAGGCGTGTTTTCGTGATGGCGGATTATCAACTATGAAAGGAATGTAAAACGTTAGCCTGGATAAGCTCATTTATATAATTTACCACGGACTTTAGAGCGAAATACATTACGATAACACATCCGTGCGCTAAAATGGCGTCTTTGTTATCTCAGATGAAAACGTTTGCTCTTTTATATTTCTAGTCCAAAAATAGATTGTGGGTACTTCTTAGAAACGCCGACGCGGTTCAAATGAGTATACACAATCTGTTTTAGCAAAACTAAGAAAATATCGAATACCCTCGAAAACCGCCTTCTCTATATGAAGTGGTGTATACTATACAAAGGCTGTTTAGTACACGGACTTGTAAATCTGATGATAAAGCAGTGAAGAGATGTTTTATTCAAGAAGTTTAAATTATCAGGACATTCAAGTTTATATATATATATATGTAAACGTATTCTTATCCGGCATATTAGCATGCAAATGAGTTAATGGATTCTTTCATCTGCTAACCTACCTACACATTTTATAAATAACACTGAGATTCATTTAAATAAAGGCGTAATAATCGATTATTGTTTTATGTGAATGGGAACATTTTAACATTTTTCTATTTGTTTTTGTTTGAATTCAATCAGAATGGAAGTAAAAACAATGATTAAAAATAAAACAACAAAAATCCTTTAAACAGAAACGAATTACTGCATCTAGTGTTGCCAGTGACGTTACATATCTTGTAACCTTGTGATAGATTGCCCGTGTCATGAGAGACAGCCTGTATACGGGCCGTGACAATTGAAAATGTATCAATGGACATCTTCATATCGCGAATACTATGGTCATTGACTCAACGATTTCCTTCCAGTAAGGGAAGGCTGTATACTTAGTGAGCAGAGCAGCTGGGTGATTTCAGTGTTCACAAGACGCCTTTATCTCAAGACATGATTCACTTGACAGAGCATCGGGCACCAACTCACTCACTAAAAAGTAAAGAGAAAAGCAAAGTAATCCACCATGATTGGGTAAACTGCCATGCATGAAGTCACCAGCAATATAAGAGGAAAGATGTAGCTATTGATCACAGGATTTAATTAATACTATACTGTCGTTTTACCCCCTAAACCCGATAGAAGTGAAGGCAATGGTCAGGAATCGATACACTTAACCCACAGCTCCAATCAGAGACACCAAAGGGGCAGAAACACACACATGAAACAACAAACCCTAGTGGAAACATCAATAGCGGAAAGCCAAAAGGACAGTTACTTTCCCACAATGTGGCCAATTGGCTATCCAAACAAATAACATAAGCGATACAAACACTTAAAGACAAACGATAACAAAAATAAACCACAACATAAGAACCGACTTGGAACAGTCAGTGAAACGAATTCCACCTGGGGGCTTAAATCGATTTTACGTGGCCAAAATCCTCGCCCTTACTTCCGTCGCGCTTTAGACAAATAATTTGTTCAGTCCGCATGAAGGCCTGCTAACTCATCAGTGCTACATCTCCGCGAACACAAAAATCAAACAATCACAGAGATTAAACAACGGTGAGGACTCGACAACAAGAAACCACTGAAATGCTGGAGCAAAAGAAAACCAACAGTTAGACTCCGATGGGCCCGACCATAGACAGAGCATCAGGCACCAACCAACATTACATAGAATTACATTCTCTCTCATTCTCAGTAAATATGTTCTATTAAAGGGCCATCCTTTGGAAGCAAGGAATACACCACAGAACCGGAAAATATGAAGTGTACATGTTTTCTGGGCCAGACTAGCTATTTTTGGCCAATTAGGCCTCATCAGTGACCCTCAAATATTTTCAAATTTCCACAATGGAATTAATGATCCCAAAGGACACGAAAATATAAACTACACTATGATGTAGGGCAGGGAGACTTTTTTACGGCCGCCACACATTCCCAGACATCAGCTGCAGTAAAGTTAAATATGTTCTTAGGTAAGTCTTTATGTTTGAACCGTCACAGAATCTGAGGCCTGACCCACCGGTGTGCAATTGAAGAGGGAAGCAAAGTTGTCAACCGTGATTGGGTAAACTACCATGCATGCAGTCTTTCGTATAACATTTATGTTGTACCCTATCTTTTTATATCGAAGAAAGATTTTACGAAAATGGGCGGTTGTATATTTTTCTGAACTTATATACTAAGTCACCATAAAATTCGGGTTCCGATAGATCTTGTTGCTGAAGAGATTTAAGTCCAATATTGAATTTTGAAATAAGATCAGAATGACGTCTATAAAATTTTGAAAAGGCTTTGCGTAGTTTATGGTACCGACAACCCTCATCAAGAAGTTAAGCTGTTAACAATTTATAACGAGTGTTGAAGTCAGTTACATGACTACACTCTCTGGCAAATCAAATCAATTTTGCTCCAGCAGACAATGCCGCTTACAATGTCCTCGTTGTTTGACGGTTCTACTATGCTAGCACTATTCAGCAATAGCTTGGTGGTACAAAGGCAAATGAGCTGCAGCCCTTGGCTGTAGAGAGGGCTGTAGTTGATGACAAAATTTGTCATTCAGCCACAAAATTTGCTGTATGTGTTACAGAAGGCACACAAGACAACCTTCCTAAGTTATACTGGTTACATAAGATTCATAAAAGACCACACAAAGCACAGTTTGTTGCAAATTCAAGGTATTTCCAAATTATTTATTTCATGATTAAATGTCGAGGCAAAGTCTTTGAAAGATCAGGGAGAAATCTGTTTTGTCTATAAAAATTCTAATGCGGTTTCCAATAAATTGATATCCCCACGTTTTTGTGCTTCAAAGTAGAAGTGAAACAAAGATCAGAAATCGATACAATTAACTTACTCCACCCATCAAGTCTGTCTACTTATGATTTTCCGACCTTTGATTTTATAAACGCCATTCTGATTTAATTTAAAAATTCAATGTTGGACTTAAATCTCTTCTGCAAGAAGGTCTATCAAAACCCGATTTTTATGGTGAATTAGTATATATTGCAATTATGCCCCCGCTTTTTAAAATGTGTGTGTGTGTGTGGGGGGGGTATAGTATCTCCGCTGTCCGTACGCACGTCCGTCCGTACGTCTAGTACGTCCCAAAATGGTTTCCGTGCGATATTTTTAGAATGGATTAGTATATAGTCATAGAGTACAGGTCAAGTTCGAGTTCCGATAAAATGCGTTAATTATTATGGGAGTTATGGCCTTTTTCAACTTATTTTTTTCCACGAAAAATTCCATCCGTGCGATATCTTTTGAAAACCTTGATGGACTGGATTAAAATTTTATACACAAGTATATAATCATAAAATACAGGTCAAGTTCGATTTCGGGTAGAATTAAAAATGGTTTCCGTCGTATATCTTATTCAAACCTTAGTGGATTGAATTTAAAGTTCCTACACAGGTATATTGTCATAAAATGAAGGTCAGGTGTGATTTCTGGTAAAATCTGCCGATTATAATGAGAGGTATTACCCTCTTCATCCCCTCGCACAATGACGTTTTGAGAGGGATATATCATTTGTGTCGTACGTACGTACTTTTGTCATAGCTCTAGCGGCTACATTTATTTACGAATGTTCAAATCATGACGATAACACACCCGTACCACATAGTGCATTTTTTCACATCGCCAAAATGGCTACTTTTCTGATGAAAAACTGTGATATTTTACTTACAAATACTGCAAACATAGGTCTTGGGTGCTCGTTAGAACCGCCTCATTGAGGCGGTTCTAACGAGTACCCACAACCTATGTCTTGGTGCAAAAATAAGAAAAATAATGTATACCCCCGAAAACCCCAGGTTTCTCTATACAAAGTGGGGTATAGGGGGGTCTTCATTTCGCGGACGTGTTCACGTGATGTGTTGCTGATGATAATATCTCGTGAATATTTAACTTTCAGTGTTATGGCCTTAAGGTCAAGGCCACTGTGGTAATTTTTAGAAAAAAACTTTGACTATCATCGCCCTAGTACCTACATTTATGGACGGATATTAATATAACATCACGCAAATGTTGCTTATGATAATATCTCGAGCGAATTCGACTTTCAATGTCATAGCCTCAAGGTAAATGTCACTGTGACTATTTTAGATAAAAAACTATCATCACTCTAGCGCCTATATTTATTAACTGATTTCAATATAACTTCAAACAAATGTTGCTTATGATAATATCTCGAGCGATTTGACAAAATAACAAAACTCATTTTCATGTCCTCTGCCACATAGCTCACAAATATAGCTGTTCACAAATTCATTACATTAACAACAACAGAAAGATTATTACCTATTCTTCACTACGCGAATCAATATTTGATAGGGAACACTGTTTGCTGTAGCAAACATCATGAACGGACCTGCACTGTTGTCGTCCAATACTAAGCTAAAATCATTTGGTAGATGTAACGATAGAACCTTCTTTGCGACGTTGATGACATTGCTGACGTCATCTACACCGCTTAGGCCGTTATATTGTGTGACGAGCAAATACCCAAACTTATTATCCTACGTAATGCAGTACTCGCAAATCAAATTTTGAATATATAAAAACAATTGGTAAAAAACAATATTTAATATTATCTACCGGTTTTTTTTTTTTTTGTTTTTTTTTGGGGGGGGGGGGGGGGGGGGGGGCTTAAATTGGACTTTTTGAGAAGTTTATATTTTCCTCTGTATTACCTCCCTTATTATCCCTCGACCGAATAGGTTCGGGGGATATAGCGATCAGCCTGGCGTCCGTCCGTCTGTCTGTAGACGCAACCTTGTGATGGTCATAACTCCTTTGCCCTTTCAGATTCATTGGTCGTCTTTGGCACAATTGTTCACAAGGCTGAGATGGCGCGTCAGGCGCAAGAACCAGAACTCTGGATGCCATACTTTTTGTGTTATCAGCCCTTTTAAATAAAATAGAACGACTACTTTGTGATGGCCATAACTCAAATACCCTTTGAGATGTATTGATGGTAACTGGCAGAGTTGTTCACAAGGCTGAGACAGCGTGTCATGCACAAGCACCATAACTCTGGTTGCCATAGTTTTTTTTAGTTATCTCCCCTTCCAATAAAATAGAGTGAATACCTTGTGATGGCCATAACTCCAATACCCTTTGAGGTATATTGATGGTACCTGGCACAGTTGTTCACAAGGCTGAGACAGTGTGTCATGCACAAGAACCACAACTCTGGTTGTCATAGTTTTTGAGTTATCTCCCCTTCCATTAAAATAGAGTGACTACCTTGTGATGGCCATAACTCCAATACTCTTTAAGATATATTGGTGATACCTGGCACAGTTGTTCACAAGGCCGAGACGGTGTATCATGTACAAGAATCACAAGTCTTGGTGCCATAGTTTTTGAGTTATCTCCTCTTCCAATAATATAGAATCACTACTTTGTGATGGCCACATCTCCAATACTCTTTGGGATATATTGATGGTACATGAGGTTAAGCAGGTGTGTCACGTGCAAGAACCACAACTCTGGGTGCCCTGGTTTTTTAATTATCTCCCCTGGCAATGTAATCTTGTGATGGCAATAACTCCAATACCCTTTGAGACATATTGATGGTACTTGGCACAATTGTATACAAGGTCGAGACGGCACTTCATGCTTAAGAACCACAACTCTGGGTGCTATGATATATGAGTTATCTCCCCTTCCAATATAACCGTGTGACCACCTGGTTATCACCGTACCTCCAATACCTTTGAGACATATTGGTGGTACTTGATGCAGATGTACATGAGGTTAAGCAGGTGTGTCATGTTCAAGAATTACAACTCTGGGTGCTCTGGTGTTTGAGTTATCTCCCCTGACAATATAACCTTGTGATGGACATAACTCCTACACCCTTTGAGATATATTGAAGGAACTTGGCGCATTTGTAACTGCATACAAATGTTGGCAATGATAATATCTAGAGCGAGTTCGACTTTCAGGGTCTGGGGCTTAAGGTCAAGGTCACTGTGGCTATTTTTAGAAAATCTTTGCCATCGCTCTTGCGCCTTCATTTAATGATGGATTTTAATATAACTTGACACAAGTGTTTGGTATGATGATATCTTGAGTGACTTTGACTTTCCGGGTAAGGGGCTGAAGGTCAAGGTCACTGTGGCTATTTGTTTAGAAAAACTTGATCATTGCTCTTGTGTCCACATTTATTGATGGTTCTTAAGATAACTTCATACAAATGTTGCGTATGATAATATCTCGATTTCAACTTTCAGGGTCCGGGGCTCAACGTCAAGGTCACTGTGGCTATTTTTAGAAAAAAAAAATTGGCATCACTCTTAAGTTTTAACCGTTTTCGAGATATGAAAGAATGCAGTGTGTCACACGGATGTGTTATTATACTATCGAATAGGCATTTCTCCCGCGGACTCGTTTTTATCATTACGAAAACACGCCTATACTAATATATATTTTAAATTTTACCACCCAAAAAATAAAAAAAAAAATCAGATTAAAAATCGTGATATTTTTCTTATTTCTCATCGAGGCGATTCTAACGAGTATTTAGAGCAGAAATAAGAAAAATAAAGTTTACTCCTGCAAACCCCAGTTTTACTATATAAAGGTGGAGTTCAAGGGTGTCAAACATATATAGGTGTGTTTTCGTGATGTAATGCCTGGCATAATGGACGAATACCTTTGTAAACTCCCGGTCTATTCAGAAAAAAAAATCGTGGCTTACAAAAAAACCATCATTATTTTCGTTATTTCTGACTCGGCAGAACCGCCTCACGTTGGCATTGTCTAAAGCTGTTCTAACGGGCACACATTATGTAGTATGTATATTGTATAAATAAGAAATATGCCACACATAGACGATCTTACAAGAGTGGTCATTTCATATGAAATGACAACGAGTGTAAGATTCTCTTTACCATATGACTACTTAAAATTGGATGTCATCGCCTTTTTATTTGACAATTTTTTCTACGAAAAATGCATTGTTGACATGGACGTCGTCATGGCGTTACTTAATCCCGCCAAAGTGTTATTACACGTGTGGTCATACGATTTTTAATACACGGCGTTATCCCCGGGTATAGTTATCAGGGGAACTAGCTCGAAAATGAGTCAATGGAAATTTTGTTCCCTCGACACATCCCGGAATTCTCGAGCTAGCTCCATCACCAAGAAACTCGTAAACAAAGATAGGTCTCGAAGAGTTTTATCACCATTTTTTTCTCTTTGTAAGCTATTTATAAAAAAATCCGGCAATGCAGTTCCACATAGAAATGATTTAACTTTGTACCCCGCTAGAATTTGCCATGGAAATTTGCAGCGCTGGAGTATAAATGAAAGGAAGCTTTTTATCACGGACCTGAAAAATTGTCAGTTTACGTCATTAGGGAGATTTTGGCTGACAATTTTTCATTTTCCGTCAAAAGTACGCCCTTCACACCCACAGAAGCAACATCCCTGGTGAAATGAAACATGGGAGTTTGAAATAAGCAAAAAAACTTTTGGTCGTGATTACGTAACTTGCGACTTAAGACGCAATTACTACTCGAGCTAGTCTTCTCGACACGGAGCTAGTTCACTCGACATGGAGATAGCCCTCAAAAAACAAAGATGAAGCATTCATTAGATGACAGAGGCCTGATTCGATGTCTTTCTATGGTCCCAGCGTGTTTATCCAACTGGTTTCTTTACCTCTGGCTAGTGGGGTAACAAGATGCTATGCCCCCAAGGCGTCCCCCAGTCGTTTCCCCCTGGTCGTTTCGCCCCCATTTTGCACCCCTAGTTGTTTTGCCAACAGAGCCTGGTCTTTTCGCCCCTTAGCCATTTCGCCCACCTAGTTGCTTCGCCCCCTCCAATGAAGAACGAATCAATGGATGGATGGAATGATTGATTGATGGATGGGTACACTACAGAAAGGGATGAGTGGGTATTTGGATGGATTGGTCCACTGGAGGACGGATGGACGAACGAACGGACAGACTGACAGACGGACAGATGGATGGGTCGGTGGGTAGAAGGATGGAAGGATGTATGGAAATAGAAAGAAAATATGCTTAAATAAGGCATTCCACATTTTAAATTTCAAGTAAAGGGAAGTCACGGTTTTCATTGAGAAAACGTTTGTTTTATTTAAGCAGAAATACACAAAAGTTATGTCTGTAAAATCTAAATATGGTTCATAACTCTGTAAAAAGGAAATTTTAGAGTTACCTCCTTTGGCCATTGAAACACCCTACTTTGCTCTAATTTGGGCATAAATCATTACGTTTTGACCGATTCTTAAAATTGTTGCAGTACATTTTGGGATTAAGTACCAGAATTCTAATAGCTTAAAAGAAAACTGTTGTTGCATCGCAAGTTAGAGGGAAGAAATATGTAAACATGCCGTTTCTGAAAGTAGGTTCACTTATTGATATCGCTTAATCAAACTACAGTCAGGTGCCAAATAAATGTCCTCGAAATCAAAAATCCCATCGGCCTTAATGTATTTTGACCATCACGAAAACACGCCTATATAAATTTGACCCCCTTGAACCCCACTTTTATATAGTAAAATTGGGGTTAAAGGGGGTATATACTATTTTTCTTATTTCTGCTCAAAAACATAGATTGTGGGAACTTGATAGAACCGCCTCGTCGAGGCGGTTCTATCGAGTCCCCAAAATCTATGTTTGGAGCAGAAATAAGAACAATATCATAATTTTTCATCTTAAACTATTTCTAATTTTTGACCAAAAAATTGGAAATGTATTTGTATAGGTGTGTTTTCGTAATGCGTTTACAAGAAAATTATAAATATTACTTCTGGTCATCCGATTAGGGTAAAACTGGCATAGTTAGAATCAGAGACACCAAAGGGAAAGAAACACAAACATCAAATAACTAGACCCCAATGGTCACATCAACAGTGGAAAGCCAAAAAGACAGTTACTTACCCACAAAATGGCCAAAAGGCTATCCAAATTAAAATAATATAAGCGACACAAACACCCAAAGACAAACCATTACGAAAATAAACCGCGACAGAAGAACCACCTTGGAATGGTCAGCGGAAACGAATTCCATGGGGGGGGGGGGGGGGGGGGGCTTAAATCGATTTTACGTGGCCTCAATCCTCGCCCTTACTTCCGTCGCGATTAAGACAAATAATTTGTTCAGTCCGCATGAAGGCCTCTTAAACCTGATTAACAATATTTTATCCTCATTTTTAGCGACGTCACCTCTGACGTCAATGAAAAAATGACGTTATCATAAATTGCATTATTTTTAAACTGGTGTTATTTTTCATAAAGAAAGATCACAGAAAAAAAGATCAAAGGTTGTTTATGTCCTAGTTAATTTAGCGTTTCAGTCAAACAAGTTTGAGCAAAAATAATATAATTAATTTTCTTGCAAACTTCAAATTACATTGAAGTCAATGGAATTTTGCTTTCAATGACATTTTTGGCATATACGTGTATGGATATCAATGGCTCGAACTAGTGATACCCACATTACGAAAACACGCCTATACAAATACATTGTAAATTTTACCGCTGAAGGAAAAGAAAATTTTAAGATGAAAAAATGCTATATTTTTTCTTATTTCTGCTCAAAATATGGATTGTGGGTACTCGTTAGAACCACCTCATCGAGTACCCACATTTTTTAGAGCAGAAATAAGAAAAATGGGGTTTACCCTGTAACCTCAGTTTTACTATATAAAAGTGGGGTTCAAGGGTTCAGAATTATATAGGCAAGTTTTCGTAATGATTATCTATCGGATATAATACTCAAAATTTAGGAATGATACTTAGTCGATGGCCCCCGCCCATAGGGGCTTGAAGAAATATATGGGCTGCATGATGCTTCCACGCAGAGCTGAATCCGGCCCACACACTAGTACTGGTAAACCGCTTAGAGGATCTAAGCCTGTCCAGGAACCGCGGTGCGAGGCGGACCGTCCAAGCTAATAAACCCTATTGGTTTCATTGGGCGACAGGGCTTGAGATGTCATTCCATCTCAATGTCGGGTAAACGTCCCACGAAATTGGAATCAACGTCTCCAAAATGACCTTTACAGTGTTGACGGGGACGTTAAACCTCAAATCAAACAAAAGATACTTAGTCGAATGATTCACGAATAACTATAATAATCCAGGGAATAAAAGTAAAGAGGCGCCCGATTATAATATACATTTCTTTTCTAGCACAGTATATATATATACATGTATATTTTTTGCTGCACGCTTGGTGTTTTATTACATAGGAATAGTCCTTCTGAACTTTTTCCTTGGTAAGCGACCATCTGAAAGAAAATCAAATATTCAATATAACCACGTATTAGCTCTTAACCTTCTGTTCACGACAACCTTTTCCTTTGCAAACACTGTAGATCCAGATCAGATGGCTTCTGGAGAAGACATCTGATCAGGATCTACACTGTTCGACATTCAATTTATGAATTTGTAGGAATAAATTAAATCAAGTAATCTGATTGGTTGTGGCTAAACTGAATATTCAGCAAGAGAAGGGTTAAGGAACATAAGAATCTTATATGGGTTTTACGTGGCCTCAATCCTCGCCCTTACTTCCGTCGCGATTAAGACAAATAATTTGTTCAGTCCGCATGAAGGCCTCTTAAACCTGATTAACAATATTTTATCCTCATTTTTAGCGACGTCACCTCTGACGTCAATGAAAAAATGACGTTATCATAAATTGCATTATTTTTAAACTGGTGTTATTTTTCATAAAGAAAGATCACAGAAAAAAAGATCAAAGGTTGTTTATGTCCTAGTTAATTTAGCGTTTCAGTCAAACAAGTTTGAGCAAAAATAATATAATTAATTTTCTTGCAAACTTCAAATTACATTGAAGTCAATGGAATTTTGCTTTCAATGACATTTTTGGCATATACGTGTATGGATATCAATGGCTCGAACTAGTGATACCCACATTACGAAAACACGCCTATACAAATACATTGTAAATTTTACCGCTGAAGGAAAAGAAAATTTTAAGATGAAAAAATGCTATATTTTTTCTTATTTCTGCTCAAAATATGGATTGTGGGTACTCGTTAGAACCACCTCATCGAGTACCCACATTTTTTAGAGCAGAAATAAGAAAAATGGGGTTTACCCTGTAACCTCAGTTTTACTATATAAAAGTGGGGTTCAAGGGTTCAGAATTATATAGGCAAGTTTTCGTAATGATTATCTATCGGATATAATACTCAAAATTTAGGAATGATACTTAGTCGATGGCCCCCGCCCATAGGGGCTTGAAGAAATATATGGGCTGCATGATGCTTCCACGCAGAGCTGAATCCGGCCCACACACTAGTACTGGTAAACCGCTTAGAGGATCTAAGCCTGTCCAGGAACCGCGGTGCGAGGCGGACCGTCCAAGCTAATAAACCCTATTGGTTTCATTGGGCGACAGGGCTTGAGATGTCATTTCATCTCAATGTCGGGTAAAAGTCCCACGAAATTGGAATCAACGTCTCCAAAATGACCTTTACAGTGTTGACGGGGACGTTAAACCTCAAATCAAACAAAAGATACTTAGTCGAATGATTCACGAATAACTATAATAATCCAGGGAATAAAAGTAAAGAGGCGCCCGATTATAATATACATTTCTTTTCTAGCACAGTATATATATACATGTATATTTTTTGCTGCACGCTTGGTGTTTTATTACATAGGAATAGTCCTTCTGAACTTTTTCCTTGGTAAGCGACCATCTGAAAGAAAATCAAATATTCAATATAACCACGTATTAGCTCTTAACCTTCTGTTCACGACAACCTTTTCCTTTGCAAACACTGTAGATCCAGATCAGATGGCTTCTGAAGAAGACATCTGATCAGGATCTACACTGTTCGACATTCAATTTATGAATTTGTAGGAATAAATTAAATCAAGTAATCTGATTGGGTGTGGCTAAACTGAATATTCAGCAAGAGAAGGGTTAAGGAACATAAGAATCTTATATGGGTGTGAGGGGTGGATTGAAAAATCCGTCCCGAGGGACACTGTCTGGCATCACGAGGCTTGCCGAGTGATGCCGGACAGTGATCCCGAGGAACGGATTTTTCTATCCACCCCTCACACCCATATTGGATTCTTTTTCTTGCATACCTTCCATTTCTATTGCGAATTTTTAATGCTGCTGTCACTTCGGTTACCGACGTCCGTCATTTTGTGATGACACAACAGGAATGTTTAGTGACCACCTCATCGAGTACCCACGACGCCGCGCATGAGGTTGTAATCAACCAGTGCATTTATCAAACACGCGATTATATTCGATTTGGGGTCGGAACACCAGGGTCAGAACATAAATTTCTATCCCAGGGTAAAATCACCGATTTCCTTGTCTGGTGTGCAAGAATAGTCATTATTTACCAGCCTTAGGGGTTGGGTGAATTTGGTTTTCGCATTTAAAATCAACATCTGACCCCTCCCCCTATCAAGGTAAGTGTCAACCTATGCCCCCCCCACACACACTATGAGTATGGAAAATAAAACCTTGGCGCCCAGCCCTGGCTCGGTCTACCCCAGCCTATCATACCTCCACCCCACCTTGGTCTACCCTAGTCTATTGTAAACTTAATAGAAATTCAAAAGTAAATTTGAAAATACTTTCCTTAAACATGTTAAATAGGCAATAGGCATGCAGCATGCTCTAACCTTAAGCATAAATTTTTATATCTTATTCCATTACAAGGCTTGTCCTCCTCAAAACAAAGATTGAATACAGAAATCCTGAATATGTTATATGTTGACTTAAAATAGCCTTCACACAGCATATGTAAAGGCTATTTCAACACTTTGTTGAAGCCTCCGTGGTGTAGTGTATAAGCTACTCCCCTCATAAACCAGGGGTCTTGGGTTCTTCAGACATTCGGATGAGTCTTTATACAGAGGTCTCATCTCCGTATGACCGTAGCTATTGGTAGGACTTAAAACTCGAGCACACTCAATCACCGGCCTCAGATGCTCAGTCGGATGCACGTCTGACTGGTGATGAGGAGGACGCGGGTTCGATACCTGCCGGGGTTGGCAACATTCTTTTGTGGAGATTGATCATGGAATCTTTCCTACGGTCATGCTTTCCCTTCCGCTGATTCAAGAAGGGCAGTTGTCAGCTTCTGGCGAAAGAATGTGCACTGTACTGGTTAACCGCTTACGTATAAGCCTGCCCAGAAAGAGTGTGGATAGGTAAACTGGCCGCTCAAGAATGGCCTAAAATAGTGTTGACTGGGCCGTTAATCTCCGGTACAAACAAACACTTACTCACTCAACACTTGGTAAAATAGACTTTGTTGTGCCATTGCATATGAGTGTACACATAGCCTGTTGGCTTAGAGGTGGCACGTCTTCATATAACATATTCAAGTTTTCTTCAACCGGCACAGAATCCGATCTTAGAGCTATGAATTTAATAAGCAAAAATGGGTGTAAAAATACCAACACAGTAGACCCATGTAAGTCATTACTAAGCAGTGTATCTCAGAACACATGTTCATCTGGTACTTTTAATGTTTCAAGGAAATAATAATACATTTCAAACTCCTCCTCAAAAGTCAAATTTTAACCACCAGGCCCACTAGCCAGAGGTAAAGAAACCAGTTGGATAAACTGGGTGGGACCATAGAAATACATTGAATCAGACCCCATTCATCTGATGAATGTTTCATCTTCGTTTTTTGAGAGCACTATCTCCATGTCGAGTGAACTAGCTCCTTGTCGAGAAGACTAGCTCGGACAGTAATTTCGTCATAAGTCGCAAGTTACGTAATTGCGGCCAAAAGTTTTTTGCATATTTCAAACTTCCCATGTTTCATTTCACAAGGGATGTTGCTTCTTTGGGTGTGAAAGGCGTTCTTTTGACTTGACGGAAAATGAAAAATCGTCGGCCAAAATCTCCGTATTGACATAAATTGACAATTTTCCAGGTCCGTGATAAAAAGCTTCCTTTCATTCATACTCCAGCGCTACAAATTTCCATGGCAAATTCTAGCGGGGTACAACGTTAAATCATTTCTATGTGGAACTGCATTGCCGGATATTTTTATAAGTGGCTTACAAAGGAAAAATGGGGTTAAAACTCTTCGAGACCTACCTTTGTTTACGAGTTTCTTGGTGATGGAGCTAGCTCGAGAGATCCCGGATGTGTCGAGGGAACAAATTATCATTGACTCATTTTCGAGCTAGTTCCCCTGATTACCACCCGAGTTGTCCACTTCTTGTCAACGACCTCATATGATATAGTAAATACATGGTTAGTGTCTTTATTAATAGAATATAATCGGTGAGCCTTAGACAATTTTACAAGGGCGAGCTTTAGCGAGCCCCAATAAAATTGTCGCGGCGAACCGATTATATTTTATTATTAAAGACGCTAATCAAATATTTAGTTTATACCGCAATTCAAAAAAAATCCAGGGGTTTTGCAATAATTTAGCAAATTTAAGCAAAAATTCAGTGCCATGGCGCGCACACGTAGTTTAACGTGACTTCAACGAGTGCATATCTGACGTCACTGCGCTACAAAGACGTAGGAAACAACATGGACGCTCGAATAAAAGTTTCTCAGCGCTTTGCATACTGTATGAAAATTTGCAAATATATAGTTTATTTTAGCTTTAGAAATTGTTTTCGATGTTGAGCTGCAACTGCAGTTGCAGTGCGCAGTTATTCCAACGGGTCATTAAAACCAGGAAAGACCGAGAAGGTAAGAATTTACCTGAAATTTCTGAAAATCTGTTCAAATAAATATTGCAAAGACATTAACTTGCAGTTTCGTTGTTTTCCCGTGTATAAAAGGTTGTATGTTATTGATGTTATTGTTAACACTTGTAAAATAGTGACCTAGAAAGTAGGTCAGGTCTATAATCGGTCACTAGTCGTATTATAGGTCAGTAGAAGGTATTATAGGTCATTACCGATAATAGCGTGCAGTTATTCGATTTCCAGACACTTCGGCCCCACTACCACCTCGGCTCCTAGACAGGTCGGCCCAAAACCAAGTCGGCCCTAGACACATCGGCCCTAGTCACCTCGGCCCTAGACACCTCGGCCCCACTGTCACCTCGGTCCCTAGACATCTCTGCCCCAAAGACACCTCGGCCCCACTTTTGATATCTGTTAGGGTATGAGCATTTATATCTTGTTAAAATCGGCCCCGCCCATCGGGACTTCAAGAAACCGACAGCCTGTGGCATGAGTACTGGTAACCCGCTTAGAGGTTCTAAACCTGGCCAGGAAAAGCAGGGCGAGTCGGACCGTTAATACTTATAAACTCTATTGGTTTCATTGGGCTGCAGGGCTTGAGATGTCATTTCATCTCAATGCCTGGTAAAATTTCCACAAAATTGGAGGCAGCGTCTCCAAAATGACCGATACAGTGTTGATTGGAGCGTTAAACGTCAAATCTAACAAACAAAACATCATGTTAACAAATCCGTGTAATGAAGACCCCGCTAAACCCCAGTTTATATGGGGAAAACTGGGGCTCATAGGGGCATACATTATTTACATCACGAAGACACGCCTTTATACTAGTAATTTTGACCCCCTTGAACCCCACTTTTATATAGTAAAATTGTGGTTTAAAGGCGTAAACCTTATTTTTCTTATTTGAGCAGAAATAATAAAAATACCACAATTCTTCCTCTTATAATGTTCGTTTTTTCGGCGGTAAAGTTTACAATGCATTTGTATAGGCATGTTTTCGTAATTCTTGTTTCTGCTCCAAGATGCAGGTTGTGTGTTTGTTTGTTTGTTTGTTTTGAGGTTTAACGTCCCCGTCAACACTGTAAAGGTCATTTTGGAGACGTTGCTTCCCATTTTGTGGGACTTTTACCCGACATTGAGATGAAATGACATCTCAAGCCCTGTCGCCCAATGAAACCAATGGGGTTTATAAGCATGGACGGTCCGACTCGTGCGCATCGCTTTGCTTGGGCAGGAGTAGATCCTCTAAGCGGTTTACCCGTACTCGTGTGCGGGTCGGATTCAGCTCTGCGTGGAAGCATCATGCAGCCCATATATTTCTTCAATCCCCGATGGGCGGGGGCCGACAGGTTGTGTGTTATATAATTTTGGTTTTACGGAATCTTCTATCAAGTTTTCTAGGAAACAAGATCAAATTATTTTATGCTATTTTTATTTCATATAAAAAATAACAAATAACCAATGAGACGTTTATAATAAATATAACAACGCATAGAATACAGTGTTGAACAAACTTGTCCTCTATGTCGGTTAGCTACAGAAGATCTTCAGCATATGCTGCTGAGGTGTCCGGCGCTGCACGAAGTTAGAGTATCGGTTTTGGGGGAGATTCGGGATCTTCTTACTGGTCGTTTTGGGCAGAGTTGGTGGAGATCACGTTCCAGAGATCAGCTAGTGGCACTGTTATTGGACAGTACAAACCTACTAGAGCAGACGTCAGAGAAAAGGGAGAGTAACCTCTTATTCCGTCTGGAAGCCCTGGGTAGAAGATTTTGTAATAAGTTGCACATGAATCGGCTGCAACTTCATCAAACATTTTTATCAAAAACTTAAAAAAAAAAACTCTTTTTCCTGTATATATGGCCGTCCTCTCTCAACGCCCAAGCTTGTAAATATTCCAGTCCTGGCCTGATTTGTGTTAACCTGTGAATATTTTGTCAACGATTCGCTTCATTGGATTAACTAACGACGATTGTTACGGCGATTCTTCAACGAGGGATCTCCGGTGCGCCATCGACTGGCGGGATTTACAACAGAACAACAACATAGACGACATTTTCAGGTTAACTTGGACTACACTCTTAAGGACAGCTAATCCCCAGCCGCCTTCAACCGTGACGTTGACCTTGAGTCAGCATCACGAAAAGTGGGGTTAAGCGGGTTGTTCTAATTGTGAATATTTGTTACTGATAGTCAAGGAGCCTTTTCTACAAGAATATATAGGGCCATGGAGACTTTGCACTCAAGGCACATCCAGATCCATCTGATCTGGATCTACACTGTCATTCTGTTTGCGGATTTTAAATGAATACAATATACATGTATCAAGTAATTTGAGGGTCTGATGGTCAGAAATGTGACTAATAAATAAATAAATAAATAAATAAATAAATAAATTATACAGTATACTTTTTACTGTCCATCTTTAAATATGAGCTGAAATGACAATCAAATAGGAATTTCTAAATGTGTGAAAATTGATAACAATGGAAACATACTGAGAAATTCCTACAAAAATACGAGTAGTGAAGACTTTGTACACACTGCACATCCCGATCTACACTGTTTGCCACTAATATATACATATAGTATACATGTATCAAGTAATTTGAGTGGCTGATAGTAAGAAATGTGACTAATAAATAAATTAATAAATAAATAAATTAAATAAATATTTTTATATTACTCGTTACTGTCTTTAATAAGAGCTAGAATGACAACCAAATGTGTGAAAATTGATAACAATGATCTGTTTTTCATCAAGGATCTCTTTATTGGGGTAAAGGGATAAGTAACGCCTGGTTGTTTATTGAGCTTCACACTTTACTAATTTAAGTCAATAATTAATTGTTCTTGTAAAACGTTTAATAGTGTACTAACCTGAAATTCATTAATCCTTACCCCGCTGAACACGATAATCCTTATCTGTGCAAACAGTGTAGATCCTGATCAGATTGCTTCTGCCCTCTGAACCGGATCTGCACCGTTTTTCATGCAGTTTTTGAATTGCATGCATACATTATACTAATTGGTTTACTTACGAGGATAAGTCTAGTTCAGCGAACCTGAACACTGATAATTACCTAATAAATAAATAAATAAATAAATTGTTTGTTTGTATTGGAGTTTAACGGCCCAGTCAACAATATTTTAGTTTTAGTTCATTTTCGAGCCGGTCAGTTCACCTATCCACACTTAACCTGGGCAGGCTTATACGTAAGCGGTTAACCATTACAGTGCACATTTTTGTTTCGCCAGAAAGTGACAACTGCCCTTCTTGAATCAGCAGAGCGGAGAGAATGACCGAATAATAAATTTCATAATCAATCTCCACAAAAGAAAGTTGCCGTCCCCGGTAGGGATCGAACCCGCGTCCTCCTGATCACCAGTCATACGCGCATCCGACTTAGCTACCGAGGCCGGATAAATAAATAAATTAATAAATAAATATGTATATATAAATATGTTAACAAATATAAGGTTATCCCCCATCATCACCATGGTTGACGAAACCGAGGAATGATTTTTTTTTTTTTTTTTTTGGTTTTACGGCCCCATCCACCGATCCATCTAGATTTCCATCTATTTAGTAAGGATAACTTATTGAAATTTATTTAAAAAGTATTTTAGCGGTGTGGAATTATTTCGGATAATAAAAAAAGCCTATAGATGATCAAAAGAGCAAAAAAAGTAGAAAAAAGAGCCTGCTCTAAAGCATGCCGCAATGCAATTAGAATTATACATTGAAATAAAAGAGGGGAATTTTCAAATGTATCTTCCATTCTTCTTAAATTTACATATTGATTTTCTATTTAGTAACGTTATAATATATAATAAATATATGTATTCAAATATTCGTGGCTCCCTATCAAAGTAATCAAATCAGCAAATAAAAAAAAAAAAAAAAAAACTCATCGGGCATCCAACTCGATCTCTTATTTAAGTGTAAGGCCCGTGAAAAGCAAAGTGGGGCCGAAGTGTCTAGGTATATGGGGCCGACGTGTCTAGGGGCCGAGGTGTCCAGGGGCCGACCCGTCTAGGGTGTCAATTTTATGTGGTGCCGAGGTGGTTTGGGGGCGAGGTGTCTAGGGGCCGAGGTGGTTTTTGGGCCGAAGTGTCCTGTTACCCAGTTATTCGACCCCCTTTGTTAGGTTACTAGAAAGCCTGATTGCGGTATAAAAATTTATTCACGGACATGTCAGGCTCAGTCTTTGTATCGTCTGCTGGTTTGGAATAGATATTGGTATGTGGACACCTCTGAACGGTGCGTTTTTATAATAATCGGCGAGGGGGCTTTAATTTCCCATAAGTGAAATAAATAGAGATATCTGTATTTCTACATAAGATACATATATATGTAATTGAAATGCAGATATCTGGCTCTGAACTGCAGATATCTGTATTTAATTCAGTAATTCAGCTGTCTGCAACTCTTTTAAATGTATATTCATTTCAATTACACATATCCGGCTTTCAAATATAGATATTTGCATTTCATGTTATTTAGAGATATCTGTATTTTAAATTCAGACAGCTGTAATTAGAATGCAGATGTCGTATTTTGAGAAAAATAGAGATGTATGTATTTCAATTACAGATATATGCATTTTAATTAGAGATATCTGTATTATATCTGCATTAAAATTACACATACATGTATCTCTATTACATGAAACTCAAGATACGAGTAATTGTATTTATTATTGGATATAACTATATCTGAAATGCGGATACCGGCATTAAATAGTTTCAAACTAAAACGGGACACCATAAATGTGCACATGCAAAAGTATAAGGTATTGTTATGGCTAGAACTGTTAAGAATGTGACCGTTTACGAGCTTGTTAAGCTTAATATGGCCCTGATATATAGGCCACGTCGTGTGAAAATCTGTTATATAGCATTTGCAAACAACAAAGGTGTAGATCGGGGGCCAGTTTGTCAAAACTGACGACATTGTTAGTTAACTTATTGTT
Organism: Lucinisca nassula; assembly: GCA_963580285.1. Lineage (NCBI taxonomy): Eukaryota > Metazoa > Mollusca > Bivalvia > Lucinida > Lucinidae > Lucinisca > Lucinisca nassula. Next base: position 186,043,618 of record OY757011.1, read on the forward strand.
AAAACTTTGATCATTTATGATGGCAAATATGCTATTTTTTCAGCAAAAATGCCAAAAATACCAACATTTTAGATATTGGACTGGCTAGAAAGTAAATAATATGACCACTAACGAGCTCGTTAAGCTAATATTGCTTTGAACAACTGGCCCCTGCCCCTGCTTCCGCTCTGTCTGATCAGCATTTTGCAGTTATTGCTAGGATACTACTTTAACAGTTTCTTTAGTCTCTACATGTACAATTTCCATTGGCTAGCTGGCGGTTTGTGTTTCACCTGGTCAAAAGCTTCAGAGAAAGGATTATTTCCCGACGGAGCATATATGTTTTGTTTCATCACGTGAACAAGTCCGTGAAGTGAAGACCACCCCCTCTCCACTAAACCCCGATTTATATAGAGAAACTAGGGTCTAAGCAGGTGAACACTATTTTTCTTATTGCTGCTCCCAAACAAAGGTTGAGGGTACTCGTTAGAACCGCCTCATTGAGGCGGTTCTAATGAGTACCAACATTCTATATTTGCAGTATAAATAAGAAAAGGATCATGGAGTTACATCAGAAAAGTAGCCATTTCGGAGATGTGAAAAAATGCACTATGTCGCACGGGCGTATTATCACAATGTGTTTTTGCAGTTTAACGGCCCGGTCAAAACTTCTTATGTCATATCGTACCAGTCTTTTCCTTGACAGGCTTATACGTGAGCGATATACCAGTAATAGCACATTCTTTCGCCAGAAACTGCCCTTCTTGAATCAGCGGAAGAGAAAGTCTCATCACGAAAACCCGCCTATATAATTTTGACCCCCTCGAACCCCACTTTTATATAGTAAAACTGGGGTTTGTAGGGGTAAACCTTATTTTTCTTATTTCTGCTCTAAGATATAGATTGTGGGTCTTCGTTAGAACCGCCTCATCGAGGCGGTTCTAACGAGTACCCACAATCTATATTTTGAGCAGAAATAAGAAAAATATCACAATTTTTCATATTAAAATTTTCGTTTTTTTCGGCGATAAAGGTTACAATGTATTTGTATAGGCGTGTTTTCATAATTGAACGTAGAATATATTTTATGATCAATCTCTTCCAAGAGACTGTTGCCGAGCCGGCAGGTACCGAACCCGTACCTCCTAATCACCAGTCATGCGGGCATCCGACTGAGCTATCGGCTAAAATATTAACAAATCTCAAAACCATGACACACAATATCATCTTATGTGCACATTTATCTGTTGATGACCGGCCCCGATAGCTCAGTTGGTAGAGTGTCCGCTCCGGGGAACGGGAGGTCACGGGTTCGCTCCCAGGCCGCGACATACCAAGGTCGTTAAAAATGGTACTAGCTACTCCCCGCCCGGCACTCAGATTTACGGGGTAGAGCTATGACTGGTCGACCCAGTGTCAGGACAATGTGACTGGGTGTGGTATCATGTAATGTGTCTGGGACATGATACTTCAGTGAGACAGCACTATAAAAGTGAGCATTGAGCTCCCTGTCGCAACCAGACACCGTCGTGATATGACTGAAAAATTGTTGAAAGCGACGTTAAACCCGAATTCACACACATTATCTGTTGATGAGGGAGAAAACTAACTACAGAAGGTTCTCATCCGCTATTTCCAGCCGCTTAGTGTATCTAAGCATGCCCAGGCAATGCTGTGCTAGTCGGACCGTCCATGCATATAAACCTATCGGTTTCAATGGGCGACAGGGCTTCAGATGTCATTTCATCTCAATGTCGGGTAAAAATCCCACAAAATTGGAACCAACGTCTCCAAAATTATCTATACAGTGTTGACGGTGAAGTGAAACCTCACATCAATCAAACAAAAGATGCTTTCCAGGATGGTGACAATGGTATACATATTAGGTATCGCTTAGATGGGAAGCTTTTCGACATAAGAAGATTACAAGCCAAATCTTATGTGCAGATAGGGGTCCTAGACGAGTTATGCTTTGCTGACGACAGAGTAAAGAGTGCCCCAACAGAAGAGAAGCTGCAAAAAGGTGTAGATCAAATATCTGACTCCTGTGACAACTATGGCCTTGCAACCTACATCAAAAAGACCGAAGTGGTTTATCAACCAGCGCATGACAAAATAGTAGTGAAGGCAATGTTCAGGTTTTTTGTCTTGCTTGATTTGAGGTTTAACGTCCTCGTCAACACTATTTAGGTTATGTTGGAGACATTGCTTCCAATTTTGTGGGACTTTACCCGACATAGGGATGAAATGACGCCTCAATCCTGTCGCCCAATGAAGCCAATAGGGTTTATAAGCATGGACGGGCCGGCCGACTCGCAGCAATTTTCCTGGGCAGGCTTAGACATTCTAAGCGGATTACCAGTGCTCATGTGCGATCAGTATCAGCTCTGCGTGGAAGCATCATGCAACCCAATCTATTTCTTCAAGCCCCGATGGGCGGGGGCAGCGGCAATGATCAGGAATCGATACAGTTAATCCACAGCTCCCAGCAGTATCACTATAGGGAAAGAAACACAAACAAGAAAAAAAAAACATCAAGACCCCCATGGAAACATCAATAGCGGAAAGCCAAAGATACAGTTACTTTCCGACAAAATGGCCAACTGGCTATCCAAAACAAAATAATATAAGCGACACATACTCAAAGACAAACCATAACAAAACAAATCGCGACAGAAGAACCGCCTTGGAACGGTCAGTGAAACGAATTCCACTGGAGGCCTTAAATCTATTTTAAAGAGATGCAGTCCTCGCCCTTATTTCCATCGAGATTTAGACAAATAATTTGTTCAGTCCGCGTGAAGGCCTCCTAACTCATCAGTGCAACATCTCCGAGAACACAAAAATCGAACAACCACAGAGATGAAACAACGGCGAGGACTCGACAGCAAGAAACCACAGAAATGCTGGAGCAAAAGAAATCCAACAGTTAGACTCCGATGGGCCCGACCAGAGACAAGCCTTACAAGGAGTCCACCATTACAGTGAAAGGTCAAAAATTGCAAGTGGTAGAGAAGCTCACCTACCTTGGCAGCATAATGTCAAGAGTCGTACACACTGATTGGGAGGTCAATTATAGGATTGCATAAGCCAGTGCAACATTTGGCTGACAACGTGGTAGTGTGGAATACGGCTTTAAACAAAGTTGAAAGTATACAGGGCCATGGTGCTGCCAACACAATTATATGCATACGAAACGTGGACAGTGTACGAACGACACCCAAAAAGACTGATTCACTTCCATTAAAGCTTTCTTGCAAAACATTTTAGAAAAGGAATCGCAAGACAGGATATTCTTAAAAGGACGGAGATGCCGACTATACATGAATAACAACAACTAGCCTATACAAATACATTTTAACTTTTATCGCCGAAAAAAAAGAAAATTTTAAGTTGAACAAATGTGATATTTTTATTATTTCTGCTCAAAATATAGATTGGGGTACTCGTTAGAACCGCCTCATCGCTAACTAGTACCCACATTCTATATTTAGAGCAGAAATAAGAAAAATAAGGTTTACCCCTGTAAACCCCAGTTTTACTATACAGCAGTGGGGTTCAAGGGGGTCAAAATTATATAGGTGTGTTTTCCTGATGTTTACTTTTGAAAAGAGACATGGGATGTTACCAGGATGCTTGAGGAATGCTTGCTAAAGAAAATACTCTCTCGAGAATTCGAAATGGGCAAACGTGCCCATACTGGTGGGAAGAAGAGATGCCATGACACCCTCAAAGCCTCCCTGAAGACTTCAACATTTTAATGGAGTAGTTGAAACAAATTGCACAGAACCGAGCAAAGCAGCGATGGCTTATCAGGAGTGATGCAGGTTAATAGGAGGCAAAAAAAAATCTACGACAAGCCAGTTGCACAATAAATGTTCAAACTATGGTTTGAACTTGAAACCCCGGTTTGAAGTTGTCAAACTATGGTTTACAAACCATAAAAAAACTTCAAATGATGGTTTCAAAGCAAAACTGCACAATAATTCTATTAACTACGGTTACAACTTTCAAACATGGGTTTCAATATGTTTAGGAAACCTGTAACGTAAAACCAAATAAAAATCAAAAATAAGTTCCTTTGAGAGCAATGAAAACATTCATAAGAAAGAAGATGGGTCATACTACGTAGTTTCGGCATAAAGCCTCATCAGTGACCTTGTAATGATCCGGCAAAGAAAGCCAGAGGAAACATACTGCAATTTTGCGAATTTCGAATAGGCAGTCAATTCAAAGACGGATATAAATCAAAATGGGGTCCAAATAATTAAAAACCTGTCTAGAATATGAGTCTAAACCAATAATTTAATTCCGATTTCTCAGAATATTCACGCTGATCTCAAAGGACCCAAAGCAAAATATAAACTGCACTATGGTTGATGTACGGGGAGACGTTTTACGGCCGCCACACGGCACAACACCAGCTGCAGTGAAGGCAAATAAAAATCAAAAATAAGTTCCTTTGAGAGCAATGAAAACATTCATAAGAAAGAAGATGGGTCATACTACGTAGTTTCGGCATAAAGCCTCATCAGTGACCCTGTAATGATCCGGCAAAGAAAGCCAGAGGAAACATACTGCAATTTTGCGAATTTCGAATAGGCAGTCAATTCAAAGACGGATATAAATCAAAATGGGGTCCAAATAATTAAAAACCTGTCTAGAATATGAGTCTAAACCAATAATTTAATTCCGATTTCTCAGAATATTCACGCTGATCTCAAAGGACCCAAAGCTTTAAAGTTTAACAATTTCAAACTAGAAGTAAAGGTAATTATCAATCCGAATTACAACGCTCATTTGAACAATTATAATTTCATAATTGCTTTTCTATGGCAACCAAGTGCACAATTAATCTTTGAACCACGGGGTTGAACTTGAAAATAGAAGTGGAGGCAATGATCAGGAATCGATACAATCAACCCACAGCTCCCATCAGAGACACCAAAGGGAAAGAAACACAAGCATGAAACAACTAGACCCTAATGGAAACATTAACAGCGAAAAGCCAAAGGGACAGTTACTTTCCCACAAATGGCCAATAGGCAATCCAAAATAAAATAATATAAGCGACACAAATACCCAAAGACAAACCATAACAAAAATAAACCCCGACAGAAGAACTGCCTTGGAACGGTCAGCGTAAACGAACCCCACTGGGGGGCTTAAATCGATTTTACGTGGCCACAATCCTCGCCCCTACTTTCGTCTCGATTTAGACAAATAATTTGTTAAGTCCGCATGAAGGCCTCCTAACTCATCAGTGCAACATCTCCGTGAACACAAATAATCAAACAAACACAGAGATGAAACAACGGTGAGGACTCGACAGCAAGAAACCAATGAAATGCTGGAACAAAAGAAAACCGACAGTTAGGCCCCAGTTTGAAATTATTTTGTTTTTGATAGCCATTTTGCCATTTTGTGGGAAAGTAACTGTCGTTTTGGCTTTCCGCTATTGATGTTTCCATTAGGTTCATGTTTGTGTTTCTTTCCCTTTGGTGTCTCTGTTGGGAGGTGCAAGTTAATTGTATCGATTCCTGATCTTTGCCTTCACTTCTATTTTGAAAACTTTAAACCATAGTTTCAATTATTCAAAATAAAGTTTGACGTCGTTTAATCTACAAATTTTCCTCTAAGTAAGGTTTCAACATTTTAACCACAGTCTTAAAGTTGAAACCGTGGTTTGAAGAATTATTGTGCATTCGGCGTTGAAACTGGGGTTTCCTTTGTTTAGGTTTCCATTATGGTCTGGTCGCTTAATGTTTGTATTTCTTTCCCTTTGGTGTCTTTTATGGGTGGAGTAAGTTAATTGTATCAATTCCTGATCTTTGTTTTACTTCTACTTTGAAGTTGTTAAACTATGGATTGAAGTAAAGGTATTAGAAAATAAATTGAAACCTAAAACCGTGGTGTAAACAATTATTGTGCAGTTTTCTTTGAAAATATGATTTGAAGTTTCAAACCGTAGTTTGGAAACTTTAAACTGGAGTTTCAAGTTCAAACCGTGGTTTAAAGATTAATTGTGCATTGTCTTGCCATACATTACGCAAACACGCCTATACAAATACATTGCCACCTTTATCGCCGAAAAAATGAAAAGTTTATGATGAAAAATTGTGATATTTTTCTTATTTCTGCTCCAAAATACAGTGTTGACGGGGACGTTAAACCTCAAATCAAACAAAAACAGGCTCCAAATATAGATTGTGGGCACTCGTTAGAACCGCCTCATCGAGGCGGTTCTAACGAGTACCCACAATCTATATTTTAGAGCAGAAATAAGAAAAATAAGGTATACCCCCGGAAACCCCAGTTTTACTATACAAAAGTGGGGTGCAAGGGGCGTGTTTTCGTGATGAGAATCTGCGAAGCCGAACAGAACAATGCACACAATGCTAATCCTGAGCTAAAGCATCACCAACAGAGCTGTCTACCTCTGACCTCTGCTGTTCTATCTGCAACTGACAGTTTGAAGCAAGAATGGGTTGAATCAGTCATCTTAGAACACAAAACTGTATCATTTCTCGCATGTGGTTAGATTGGATATTGTCAAAAATGACAGACGAACTATTATACTTTTGTCATTTTTATTGCAGTATGAATGGAGCGACAGATGTTAACAAGACCCAATGTATTTGTTGACTTATATTCTCAGGCTTTATGACACATGTTGTTTTGTGTTGTGTACACTTATAATGTAGTATACAAGAGAAAGAAGTAGGTTAAAAACGCACCAGCAATCTGAAAAAGAGAAGAAAGAAAAACAGTTAAATCGCCAACGTTATTATATGGTATGTCTATATTTTACTGTTCGCTGCTTGGACGACAGCGACAGTTGCTGTTCTCTAACAAACTGCCCCTATAGCGAATTGCCGTTATAAAGAATCCCAAGAAGGAATAGTAAACTAGGTAATGAAGGACTTCAAGAAACAAATGCGGTTGACATTTGTTAGAGTCACCTCGACGCGGCGATTCTAACAAATATCCACAAAATGTGTTCCTTGGAGTATTAAATAATTGAAATATTCTGGAATGTCTGCATTGTCCCGTCCAATTGTGAGCTAAGGATTCGTTCCATCGAAAATGCCACTATGACCAGTTTTGTCGTTATACTCATCACGTGAACATGTCCGTGAAATGAACACCCCCTTAAACCCCACTTTATATAGAGAAAGTTGGAGTTTACGGGGGTATTGAATATTTTTCTTATTTCTGTTCCAAGACATAGGTTGTGGGTACACGTTAGAACCGCCTCAATGAGGCGGTTCTAACGAGCACCCACAACCTATGTTTGCAGTAAAAATAAGAAAAATATCACGGATTTTCACCAGAAAAGTAGCCATTTTTGAGATAAGAAAAATGCACTATGCTGCAAGGGTATGTTGTCGTTATACTGAATTTCGGTATGAAGAGGGTTGACTGTAATTTGTAGGCTTCTGAATACTCAAACCCAAGACTCTTAAAGGCCCCGCTGACTCAGCAAGCCATTTTGTACAGGTTTTCATGCGCCGTCGTGATCTGTCTGTCCGTATGAAAATGAAAATTATGAAAAAGGTCGGGAAGCATGTGTACCCAGCGAAGACTAGGATCTGCATAGTTTGATCTGATTCATCCTTAAAAGGTTTATGGCCCCAACCGCCCTGCTTTTCGCCGAGTACTCAGACACGAACTTGTCATCAGTATCTTTTGCAGAAATAACCTCCCTTGAAAACAATTTCTTAAGAAAACCTACCAACCAGAGTCATGACACGACCACACGTGATGTTCAGCTACTTTAACAATACCTCTTCTTTACAGGTGTACAATATCGCATTGGTTTAACTGGGAGAAGCCTCCGTGATGCAGTGAATAAGCTACTAGCCTCGAAAAATACGGGTCGTGTGATCGATCCTGGGTTTCTCCAGTCTTTAAATCGAGGTCACAGCTCTATATGACATTGGTTGTTGGTGGGATTTTACATCACCAAAACACGCCTATATAATTTTGCCCCCCTCGAACTCCACTTTTATAAAGTAAAACTGGGGTTTACAGGGGTAAACCTATTTTTCTTATTTCTGCTCTAAAATATAGATTGTGTGTACTCGTTAGAACCGCCTCGATGAGGCGGTTCTAACGAGTACACACAATATATATTTTGAGCAGAAATAAGAGAAATCTCGCAATTTTTCATCTTAAAATTTTCATATTTTCGGCGATGAAGATTGCAATGTATTTGTACAGGCGTATATTCGTAATGAAATCGAGGTCCAAGCTCTATATGACATTGGTCGTTGGTGGGATATTAATGCACCCCTTTAGAGGTTTCCCACATGCAATGGGTTTAAAGAGCACTCTGACGTCCTGGGGACAAGAGCAGCGCGGCCATAAATAACCGTTACCGCCACACAAATGCTATTTCTACGATCAGTGATAGTCACGTGCAACAAAATTCTGTTTTGGTCGACTGATAACTAATCGGCCCCAATAATACGAAGAGGACATTTACTTTTTTAGATGGATACCAAAACTATTTCAGTGAGTGTTTCGAATTTTACGTCTCACCAACAGCTAAGGTCATACGGAGACGGGACCTCGGTTTAAAGGCTTATCCGAAAGTCTGGAGAAGCCCGTGATCGATCCTACGACCCCTGATTTACAAGGCGAGAAGCATAAACCCTACATCACGGAGGCTGCTCCAAAACTATTTCGTCGAGTGTGTTGAAAACATCAGAATGTACACGAGCGTGAGGCATTAGTAAAACTCTGATGTTCTCAACGCATGTGATAGAATAGTTTTGGTATTTATAGAACAAAAAGTATTTTTTTTTAATTTTATTTTATACGTTACATCACGAAAACACGCCTATATAATTTTGACCCCCTTTAACCCCACTTTTAGATAGTAAAACTGGGGTTGCCGGGGTATACATTATTTTTCTTATTTCTGCTCTAAAATATAGATTGTGGGTACTCGTTAGAACCGCCTCGGTGAGGCGGTTCTAACGAGTGCCCACAATCTATATTTGGAGCAGAAATAAGAAAAATATCACAATTTTTCATCATAAAATTTTCAGTTTTTCGTATAGGGGTGTTTGCGTAATGACTTTGGCGATGTAATCTAACTGAAAAGCTGTTCGTAACATGCTTCGCACTCGAGAAACTTTCATATGTTTTCTACATTCTCGATAAAATATATTTTTATATTTTCAACACTTTTGATAAAATATTGATATATATCGAAAACAAAAATTATTTTGTATGAAAGCAGTCCGGACTGTCAGTGTGAAAATAATATGATCTGTTACTTTTTACTCTGTTCACACTGTGAAAACAGTTAAATCCCAATATTAAGACCACCTTTGGGACTGTTCAAAAGTAGTCTTTAAGACCACTTTTGAACAGTCCCAAAGGTGGTCTCTGAGCAGAGGACAGTGTATGCAGAAAAGACTAAATAAGCTTCTGAAAGCTGATCTTAATTTTAGGTGGTCTTAATAGCGGAATTCTACTGTATATCATTTAGAAGCCTCCGTGGTGTAATGGTTACGCTACTCGCCTTGTCAGCCAGGCATCGCAGGATCGATCCCGGGCTTCTCCAGATGTTCGGAAGGGTCTTTAAATCGATGTCCCGTTTAGGTATGACCTTAGTTGTTGGAGGGACATAAAACCCAACACTCACTCACTGTATATAATTTTTTATTTGTTTTCTATGCAATGATTTCGCTGTTTAGTATTACATATAATGAATTCTTACAGTTTGAGATCAAATCTTTTTGTGCTTTTCGACAACACTCCTGTGCGCTGGGTGACCTTGCGCTTTTTGGGTGACGGGGAGCGCTGTGGTGCAGTGGTAAAGCATTGGATTTGAGATCGAGAGGTAGCCGGTTCGATCCCCGCAAGCGCCGAGTGTTGTTTCCTTGAGCAAGAGACTTTCTGTGGTGAATTCCTTGCTTTCAAAGGATAACTCTTTCTAGGCAATATTTATCCACATTGCATAGTACTGGTTTCTACCCAGGAAAAGAGGGCTACATGGAAGATTAGCACTAGTACTAAATATGTTACCCTCTATAAATAAGGTCGATTATAATGATTATTATTATAATAACCAGTGCTTCAGCTGAAGTGCACGACCCGCCGGATGCTTTTAGCTTTATAAGTGTTACCATATATGGGTATGGCGGCCATTTTGGTTATGTGACCTGGACCTAAAACGGTTCCCCCAATAAATGCGTCTTATCGTAAGGAGCAAAAATATATCTTATACTTTAGTACTGTATTCTGAATCGTTTGCAGGATAAAATGCATTCTCACATTTCCAATTCAAAAGCATATGTGTCAAAGTTTGACCTAGGCACAGAGAAGGTCAAGGTCAACCCAGGGTCACCATTTTAGCAATTTATGATGGGCCTACGTCCCAGATGCTATTTATCAAGTTTCGTGGAAATCTGCCCAGTGGTTCTGGAGAAGACTATTTTTGAAGGGTTTTTACCATATTTGGCTTGGCGGCCATTTTGGTCATGTGACCTGGACCCCATGAGCAAATTTTGGTTTCTCCCATCCCATACAGGCTTCATATGAAATTTGACTTCAATCGGCCCAACGGTTTCCGAGGAGAAGCAGTTCGAAAATTTTCTCATTTTTCGCCTCGGCGAGGCTATACTAAATGGAATGTAATATTTCGCAAGTTCATTGGTTAGATCTCATTGATATCTATCAGTATGCCAAAAATTGTTTAAATATTCCAAGCGCTTAAGTCACTATCACTAATTTTCACAAACGGGTTACGGACGGACAGACCATATATGGCTTGGCGGCCATTTTGGTCATGTGACCTGGACCCCATGAGCAAATTTTGGTTTCTGCCATCCCATAGAGGTTCCATATGAAATTTGACTTCAAACGGCCCAACGGTTTCCGAGGAGAAGCAGTTCGAAAAGTTTCACATTTTTCGCCTCGGCGAGGCTATACTAAATGGAATGTAATATTTCTCAAGTTCATTGGTTAGATCTCATTGATATTTATCAGTATGCCAAAAATTGTTTAAATATTCCAAGTGGTTAAGTCACTCTATGTCCCAGATGCTATTTATCAAGTTTCGTGGAAATCTGCCCAGTGGTTCTGGAGAAGACTATTTTTGAAGGGTTTTTACCATATATGGCTTGGCGGCCATTTTGGTCATGTGACCTGGACCCCATGAGCAAATTTTGGTTTCCCCCATCCCATAGAGGCTTCATATGAAATTTGACTTCAATCGGCCCAACGGTTTCCGAGGAGAAGCAGTTCGAAAATTTTCTCATTTTTCGCCTCGGCGAGGCTATACTAAATGGAATGTAATATTTCGCAAGTTCATTGGTTAGATCTCATTGATATCTATCAGTATGCCAAAAATTGTTTAAATATTCCAAGCGGTTAAGTCACTATCACTAATTTTCACAAACGGGTTACGGACGGATGGACAGACCATATATGGCTTGGCGGCCATTTTGGTCATGTGACCTGGACCCCATGAGCAAATTTTGGTTTCCCCCATCCCATAGAGGTTCCATATGAAATTTGACTTCAATCGGCCCAACGGTTTCCGAGGAGAAGCAGTTCGAAAATGTTCACATTTTTCGCCTCGGCGAGGCTATACTAAATGGAATGTAATATTTCTCAAGTTCATTGGTTAGATCTCATTGATATCTATCAGTATGCCAAAAATTGTTTAAATATTCCAAGTGGTTAAGTCACTCTACGTCCCAGATGCTATTTATCAAGTTTCGTGGAAATCTACCCAGTGGTTCTGGAGAAGACTATTTTTGAAGGGTTTTTACCATATATGGCTTGGCGGCCATTTTGGTCATGTGACCTGGACCCCATGAGCAAATTTTGGTTTCCCCCATCCCATACAGGCTTCATATGAAATTTGACTTCAATCGGCCCAACGGTTTCCGAGGAGAAGCAGTTCGAAAATTTTCACATTTTTCGCCTCGGCAAGGCTATACTAAATGGAATGTAATATTTCGCAAGTTCATTGGTTAGATCTCATTGATATCTATCAGTATGCAAAAAATTGTTTAAATATTCCAAGCGGTTAAGTCACTATCACTAATTTTCACAAACGGGTTACGGACGGATGGACAGACCATATATGGCTTGGCGGCCATTTTGGTCATGTGACCTGGACCCCATGAGCAAATTTTGGTTTCCCCCATCCCATAGAGGTTCCATATGAAATTTGACTTCAATCGGCCCAACGGTTTCCGAGGAGAAGCAGTTCGAAAATTTTCACATTTTTCGCCTCGGCGAGGCTATACTAAATGGAATGTAATATTTCTCAAGTTCATTGGTTAGATCTCATTGATATCTATCAGTATGCCAAAAATTGTTTAAATATTCCAAGCGGTTAAGTCACTATCATCAATTTTCACAAACGGGTTACGGACGGACAGACAGAATGACAGACTGACAGACTGACAGATTGACAGACTGACAGAATGACACGGTGATTTTAGGGCACTTAGAAAATCAACCGGCTTCAGTCGGTCGCTTTTTCTGCGGGTCGTGCAATATAATAATAATAATTATTATTATCATTTCTTCCATATCTCCTGACATAGTCGCAGTCTAGTGACTTTAGGTCAGTTGGCCAACAATCGAGCCAAATTTCAACTATACAAAATGGAGAACCTACCGTCAGTAGAAACTCTTTGGTGATGGTAAGAAGACCGAGAGTTGTGAAGCCGATCTGTGTCCCGGTCAGCTTAGACAGGAATAGGTGCAACTGAAATAACAAAAAATGACCTGGTTTGGCGTTGATATTCGTACGCCCAGCCAACACTGCTTAGGTCAGGTCGAGGCAGCGAGTTTACCTTATAACACATTTATTTGGTCGGAATATTTAATACTTATTTGTTATTCAGACAACAAGGCCTCCTGTACTCGTACCCTGCTGTCTTGTAAAACACAATATAAAGATGAAAACATATTCTTGAAAGGGCGAGCTTCCCTGCATCACGAAAACACGCCTATATAAGTCTGACCCCCTTGAACCCCACTTTTATATAGTAAAACTGGGGTTTGCAAGGGTAAACCTTTTTTTCTTATTACTGCTCTAAAATATAGATTGTGGGTACTCGTTAGAACCGCCTCGATGAGGCGGTTCTAACGAGTGCCCACAATCTATATTTTGAGCAGCAATAAGAAAAATATCACAATCTTTCATCTTAAAATTTTCATTTTTTCGGCGATAAAGGCGGCAAAGTATTTGTATAGGCATGTTTGCGTAATGGAAAGCGTTTGAATCATTTTAAGCATTAGAAATTCTCGTTTCAACTCCTAACCTGCCGAACAAATTAATTTAGCAACACCCATTTCTGACTGTCTAATAACCAAATTGCTTGATAATATGTTTTCGTTCACAAATTGCATGACCAAACAGTGTAGATCCAGATCTAGATTCACAAAGGTTTGGGTTGTCGTGTTCAGCGGGATAACAGTAGAGGTGCATTCCTCAATGGGGTCGACAACAACCTTTATTGTAGACTGATCATGATATATATGAGCCCCGCCAAGCGAATTTGGGTCTTCGAGCATTCCGTCATGACAAATTTTAACTGCGCATGCCCAGCCATTCAGAGGGGCCAGGGATATGGCTTTCTGTCTGAAGGTTCCTCTTGATTCACTGCTTGTATGAGCGAGCAGCGAAGGTTCTGGCGAGATTGCGCGGATGCGCAGGCTCGCCTGAACCTCCGCTGCTCGCATAGGCGATTAGTACCAAAATCGCTTGACGGGGCCCATATAATCTTTATATGGTCAGTCACCTTCTTTTGCTAGCTGATTCAAGAAGGACAGGTGTAAGTTTCTGGCGAAAAATGTGCACTGTACTGAATTTTAGTAAAAACCTGTTCATATAAAGGCTGGTTACATAAACTTACAGGCACGATATTATATATCTAAATATTGTTGGCTGGGTCGTTAACTCTAAACAAACAAGTAAACACGCATCTTGGCTAACCAAGTTTTACAAACAGAAGCCAAGTGAGATGGCGAGGCTCTTCCTAAATATAGAAACACGAACTACATGTTAAATTCGACATTGATGTATAGAGTAAAAATTGGAGATGTCATTACTGGCACATTTCTCATTACGAAAAAACGCCTATTCAAAAAAATTGTAAATTTTAACCGTCAAAAAAAAAAAAAAAAAAAAAAAAAAATGAAAGTTTTCACATTTTTTTTCTTATTTCTGTTTAAAATATAGATCGAGGGTACACGTTAGAACCGCCTGAGCAGAAATAAGACAAATAAGGTTGAACCCAGTTAACCCCAGTTTTTCTATATAAAAGAGGGGTTCAAGGGGGTCAGAATTGTATAGGCGTGTTAACGTGATGTAGTTCCACGTTAAAATTTTATGCAACCTACCTCAAAGTAGTATCTCAACATCAATACTGACAGTTCTGGTGGGACGATTGTCTAAGAGTAGACTATGAAAATGGTACTGAATGGGGATCAAATATGAACAAAATATATCATATGGTTGGGCAATTTTGAGTTCTTAATAGTACAGGTTCTACCTGGTACAAATGCATGACCTGGGGTTACAGGAGGACGTGCATACGTACGAAACACTACGCACGTACGAAAAATCGAAAATGTGTATGTACCGGCATCATGAAGAAATTCAACTATGTTCATGCTTACGTCTGAACATGATAATCGGTTCTTACGCAAATAGGAGTATATTCCGTTAATACACGCACCTGGCTATGTTGCTCTGTTGTAATATCATTCAGGCAGATATCATAGATTGAGTCAAGTGGTCCGTGAGCCTAGAAAATAGAGAATGGTACAGTATTAACCTTTACCCGTAATTTTCCATTAGGAAAACATGTCCGTGTGAAATAATGGCGTCCAATATGGTGTCAGAAGTGACACATTTTTGGTAAAAAATAATGATATCTTTCTTATTTCTGCTTTCAACATAGATCGTGGGTGCTCGTTAGAACCGCCTCAATGAGGCGGTTCTAACAAGTACCCACAATCTATGTTTTTGAGTAAAAATAAGGCAGATAATGTATACCCCCTTAAAACCCAGTTTTCTCTATATAAAGTGGGGTGTAAGGGGGTGTTCATTTCACGGACTTGTTAATGTGATGCTAAAGTTGGTCCTACCTTCTTTGAAGTTGGATCCGTTCATTCACCTAAATAGGTGGTTGAGTCAAAATCGTTAACATTATGGCAAAATGTATAGATCTTAATGAAGTTGTGAATCATATTATCTAGCTTTACACTGTTTGCGTAAGTATCTAGACCAGTCTGCGGAATTTAAATAGGAAAAATAAATGTATATAATTTAAGCTCAAAATATAGATTGTGGGTACTCGTTAGAACCGCCTCGATGAGGCGTTTCTAACGAGTTCCCAAAAACTATATTTTAGAGCAGAAATTAGCACAATAATGTTTACCCCTGTAAACCCCAGTTTCTCTATATAAAAGTGGGGAACGAGGGGTCAAAATTATATAGGCGTGTTTTCGTGATATATATATATATATACTTTTATATTTAATCAATAAATTCAGCGGGAGAATTGTGGAGGAGAAGCTTTTGCTCTTATAAGATGGACATTTTACAATTTTTGAATTGTTCGATAAAAACTAATCCCAGTTCTGTCAACCACACCTTCGAAATGAAAACACATGACTAGCCTATTTGAAATTGTATTTGTATTAATGCTAACCATACCAAATCTGCAAATATTGCCCACACTCCGCGGAAGTCCCTGGCAGGAAGGAGATGTCAAAAGTAGCGAGACTTGCAAAATTTAAAATATAACAAAAGTGGCAACCAAATCCGCTTAGATACGTGTCTCACCTGACAAGTCCGTCTTAGTTTTAGAAAAAAAAATAGATTTTTATACTGCAAAAATAGATATAATATTATAATAGTTATTTAAATCAGAACTTGAGTACTGACGTCAACACCGCAGTATCAACCTCAGCACTGAGGATCTGATACTGTATATGAATAATTCCATGCAACCAATGAAGCTTCCAACTGAAGGAACGTTGTACGAAGCATTTAATAGAGTATTGACTGTCAAAACCATGCAAAATGGTTTTAGTGTGAGTACAGATTCGCCTTAGATGTATATCTTATTAAAATCTTCAAAAGCACCAGTGATTTGCGACTTTCTGCACTCCTGAATATGAACATTGTAAACATTGAGCCACATAATCAGCCTTTTTTCAAGCATCAAACTTTAAAAAATCGTGAAACCAGACCATCATGTCTCTTGTAAAAACAGAAAATTGTTCATCACCTTGGAAACGCAGAATCATCTCCATCTGATTACAATTCTGCTCAGAGAACTTAAGTGTGATAACTTGGCGATGCTTCTCTTATACAAGGCGATAGTTTGTGTGTTGATAAAATATAAATTATAAAGAAGTAATCGCCGAAAAACGCGACAAAAGATACAAAATCGACCTCATTACAGAGTTAGGCATCGTGAGAAATACAAAAATCCAGTACCGATAATAGACGTATGCTGGTAACACGCCATTTTTGTATGATCATCAAAAATGAAAGTTATGCCACAGCCAACGTTTTACCGTTTTGGGTAAGGAAATGGTTGCAATTTGTGGAACAGGTGTTGTTTTGGGCTCCTTTCATTTATTAAATATGTTCAGCTTGGCTATAAACTTCAAGAAATCAGTTACATTGTGACTTCTGAAACATTTATGTTTTCGGCACTTACTCAGGATGAGATCAGCCTAAATGGATACAGACTTACTTACATGCTTTGCGGTAATGCCTATTTTGGCCAGCTACTATTTACAAGTACAACCCAAGTTATCTGTTAGTGATGCATCATCTTTTCATAGAATCTATACACAGTTTACCATGTAATTCATCTGGGTGCAGGGGAACGGTTTGTTTAATAAAACAGATATAAGCAAGGTAACCATCGTTTTATTTTTCAATTTTCTGTTCTCTGAAGACATCCCCTAGAGACAGAACAGAAGTGGAGCCAATGATCAGGAATCGATACAATCAACCCACAGCTCCCATCAGAGACACAAAAGGGAAAGAAGCACAAGCATGAAACAACAGACTTATAGAAACTTCATAGCGGAAAGCCAAAAGGACAGTAACTATCCCACAAAATGTTCAATAGGCTATCTAAAAATAAAATATTATAAGCGACACAAACACCCCAAGACAAACCATAACAAAAATAAACCGCGACAGAAGAACCGCCTTGGAATGGTCAGCGGAAACGAATTCCAACGTGTGGCTTAAATCGATTTTACGTGGCCACAATCCTCGCCCTTATTTCAGTCGCGATTTAGACAAATAATTTGTTTAGTCCGCACAAATGCCTCCTAAGTCATCGGTGCAACATCTCCGTGAACAAAAATAATCAAACAACCACAGAGATGAAACAACGGTGAGGACTCGACAGCAAGAAACCACAGAAATGCTGGAGCAAAAGAAAACTAACAGTTAAACTCCGATTGGCCCGACCAGAGACAGAGCATCAGGCACCAACCAACTTTATCATTAACCTCTCTAATTCTCAATAAGCCTTTACGCTGGAACCGTCGTAGAATCTAAGGCCTGACCCACCGGCGTGCAATTAAAGAGGGAAATAAAGTTGCCAGCCGTGATTTGGTTAGCTACCATGCATGCAGTCTATCGTATAATATTTGTGTTGTACCCTAAATCGAAGAATGATTCTACGAAATTGGGTGCTGAAGTCATTGCGGTTATATATTTTTCTGAATTTATATACTAATTCACCATAAAATTCTGGTTCCGATAGACCTTGTTGCAGAAGAGACCTTAGTCCATTATTGAATTTTGAAATGAAATCAGAATGACGTCTATAAAATTTTGAAAAGGCTTTGCGTAGTTTATGGTACCGATAACCCTGATTAAGAAGTTAATCCGTTTACAATTTATTGGTAGTGTTGAAGTCAGTCACATGACTTCACACTCTAGCAAATCGAATTAATTGCGAATATAAACGCCATAGGATGGCGCACCAAAAAAGGAAAATTGAAAATCTCAAAATCAAAATCATCGCTTTTATCATAAAGTTTGCACGAAACAAACCCATCAACAATAGATAGATGTAAACCCAAATTTGGGGCCTCGGTATCTGAAGAATTTGCATTATCTAACTGAAGTTCTGGGGAGTAAATTTGACAGATTAAACCATCGAAATAGGTGTTGTCAATATTTAATAAATTATCCAAATATCTAGAAGTGGAGCTAAAAGCTTCAATGATTTCAGACTGGTTTTCAGCAGAAAGTGACATCATGAAGTCTCTCTTATAACAAAATATAAACAAATCAGCCTCAAGTGGTGCGTAAATAGTACCCATCGGAATACCCACAACTTGTCTAAATAACTTAGTACCAAATCCGATGTAAATATTTCCAAGTAGAAAGATGAGAGCTTCAAACAATTTCTGAAATGACCATAGAGTATAATATAAATGCTCTTCAGAAGTGAAAAAATCTGTCCTTACATTACATGCAAGATAGAGGGAGTCCTCCCTATGAAATTTCCATTCAATTAAATCATTAAGTTTTTTTTTTATAAGATTATGAGGAAGTGTAGTGTAAAGGGTGAAAACATCATAAGTTGACAGACTTGAAGCACGAAAACGCCTGGATTTCAATTTATTTTAAACTTCATTAGAGTTTTTATAGACCAAGACAGATTTCTACCTAATCTTTCGAAGACTTTGTCGCAATATTTTATCACACGGTTTCTGATGGCAGTCAAACATTAAGTTAATAATTTGGAGAGTTCAGTTGGGGAAACAAGAGCTTGAATTTCAATAAACCGTGCTTTGTATGGGCTTTTATGAAGTTTAGGTAAAAAATACAACGTAGGAAGCTTGTCTTGACCTTCTGTAACACAGACAGCAAACTTTGTGGCTGAATGACAAATGTGGTTATCAACTAAAGCCCTCTCTACAGCTAAAGGCTGAAGTTCATAGGCCTTGGTACCAACAAGTTCTTGCTGAAGAGTGTTAACATAGTGAAGCCGCCAAACAACGACCACATTGTTAGCGGCCTTATCAGCTGGAGCCAAAACAAACTTTGGAAATTAATCACAAACGTCATTACATCAAAATATCCTTCATTAATAAGGGTTTGGATTTTATTGATTTACCCAGTATCTTCCGGGACAGTTCGGTTATTTCATCCATTCCTGCTTATTTTCAAAATACTGAAACACCCATAATTTGCTATAAACACAATAAACCTGTTAGATCTATCATTTTTAATTTCAGTTAACTTGTTTCTTATCTAGACTAACGCTCCTTATACCTGTGATTGTAAAAAATCGTGTATTACTATCCTGCTGCTGGTCATATTATTACTGTCAATTTAAAAGTTATTCCTGATTCTAGGATACGTAATATAATTTCTAAAGGACCGAAATATCGATTCCCTTTTAAAATTGATTTCAATAAATGTAGAGATGAAATCGCTGCTGCCTTAAATGAATTTGGTAATCGATGGTGTAAACGTGAGTATGTTGAGCATAATGCTCTGAAAGAATGGAAACTTAGCATTCTGAAATTAGTGAACAAACGCATTTCTTTTTATTCGCAAAATACGAACTTATTACGACCTTAACCTAAGACGTCTTTACGTCACCTTAAACTAGGTATTCAAGAATTTCATAGGAAGTTTGTTTTGACTCCAGCTGATAAGGCCGCTAACAATGTAGTAGTTGTTTGACGGCTTCTCTTTGTTAACACTCTTCAGCAAGAGCTTTGTGGTACTAAGGCCTATGAACTTCAACCTTTAGCTGTACAGAGGGCTTTAGTTGATGGCCATATTTGTCATTCAGCCACCAAGTTTGCTGTCTGTGTTACAGAAGGCCAAGACAAGCTTCCTACGTTATATTGGTTACCTAAACTTCATAAAAGACCATACAAAACACGGTTTATTGCAAATTCAAGCTCTTGTACTACCACTGAACTCTCGAAATTATAAACTTTATGTTTTACTGCCATCAAAAAGCATGTGATAAAATATTGCGACAAAGTATTCGAAAGATCAGGTAGAAATCTGTTTTGGTCTGTAAAAAATTCTAATGAAGTTTTAAATTAAATGAAATCCAAGCGTTTTCGTGCTTCAAGTTTATCTACTTATGATTTTTCCACCGTTTACACTATACTTCCTCATAATCTCATAAAAAGAAAAACTTATTGATTTAATTGAATGGATATTTCATTGGGAAGACTCCCTGTAGCTTGCGTTTTTCATTTCTGAAGAGCATAAAAGCTATACTTTATGGTCAAGTCAGAAGGTGTGTGAAGCGCTCACCTTTCTACTTGACAATATTTACATAAGATTTGATACTAAGTTATTTAGACAAGTTGTGGGTATTCCGATGGGTACTAATTGCGCACCACTTGTGGCTGATCTGTTTTTGTTTTGTTATGAGAGCGACGACTTCATTAAACTCCTTATTCAGGGTTATCGGTACCATAAACTACGCAAGCCTTTCCAAATTTTATAGACGCCATTCTGATTTAATTTCAAAATTCAATATTGGACTTTAATCTCTTCTGCAACAAGGTCTATCGGAACCCGAATTTTATAGTGACTTAGTATATAAATTCAGAAAAATATATAACCGCAATGACTTCAGCACCCAATTTCGTAAAATCATTCTTCGATATAAAAAGATTGGGTACAACATGGATATTATACGACAGACTGCATGCATGGTAGTTAACCCAATCACGGTTGGCAACTTTGCTTCCCTCTTTAATTGCACGCCGGTGGGTCAGGCCTCAGATTCTATGACGGCTCCAACGTAAAGGCTTATTGAGAATTAGAGAGATAATGTTGGTTGGTGCCTGATGCTCTGTCTCTGGTCGGGCTCATCGGAGTCTAACTGTTGGTTTTCTTTTGCTCCAGCATTTCAGCGGTTTCTTGCTGTCGAGTCCTCACCGTTGTCTCACCTCTGTGGTTCTTTGATTTTTGTGTTCACGGAGATGTTGCACTGATGAGTTAGGAGGCCTTCATGCGGACTGAACAAAATATTTGTCTAAATCGCGACGGAAGTAAGGGCGAGGATTGTGGCCACGTTAAATCGATTAAAGCCCCCCAGTGGAAATCTTCCACTGACCGTTCCAAGGCGGCTCTTCTGTGGCGATTTATTTTTGTTGTTGTTTGTTTCTTACTGTGTGTATCACTTGTGTCTTTTAATTTTGGATGGCCATATGGCCATTTTGTGGGAAAGTAACTGTCCTTATGGCCGTCCTTTGTTTAGGTTTCCATTATGGTCTGGTCGCTAAATGTTTGTATTTCTTTCCCTTTGGTGTCTTTTATGGGTGGAGTAAGTTAATTGTATCAATTCCTGATCTTTGTTTTACTTCTACTTTTCATGATGTCCCTTTCTACTGATAACCTGTCTGAAATCATTGAAGTTTCTAGCTCCACTTCTAGATATTTGGATGATTTATTAAATATTGATAATACCTATTTCGATGGGTTGATCAGTCAAGTTTACCCCTCAGAACTTCAGTTAAATAAAGCAAATTCTTCTGATACCGAGGCCCCGTTTTTGGATTTACATCTTTCTATTGTGGATTGGTTTGTCTCTTCCAAAATTTATGATAAACGCGATGATTTTGATTTTGAGATAGTAAACTTTCCTTTTTTGGATGATGATGTTCCACGTGCACCATTCTATGGCGTTTATATTTCACAATTACTTCGAATTGCCAGAGTTTGTAGTCATGTAACTGACTTCAACACTCGAAACAAATTGTTAACGGCTAAACTTCTTACTCAGTTATCGTACCATATACTACGCAAAGCTTTTTCACAATGTTATAGACGTCATTCTAATTTAATTTCAAAATTTAATACTGGACGTAAATCTCTTCTTCAACAAGGTCTATCGGAACCCGAATTTTATGGTGACTTAGAATATAAATTTAGAAAAATTCATAACAGCAAATGACTTCAGCACCCAATTTCGTAAAATCATTTTTCGATATAAAAAGATTGGATACAAAATAAATGTTATACGACAGACTGCATGCATGGAAGATAACCCAATCACGGTTGACAATTTTTCCCTCTTTAATTGCACGCCGGTGGGTCAGGCCTCAGATTCTATGACGTTCCAACGTAAACGCTTATGGTTGGTTGGTACCTAATGCTCTGTGGTCGTTTGATTTTGTGTTCACGGGGATGGTGCGCTTATGAGTTAGGAGGCCTTCATGCGGACTGAACAAATTATTTGTCTCAATCGCTACTGAAGTAAGGGCGAAGATTGTGGCAACGTAAAGTCGATTTAAGCCCCCCAGTGGAATTCGTTTCCGCTGACCATTCCAAGGCGGTTCTTCTGTCGCGGATATTTGTGTAATGGTTTGTCTTTGGATGTTTGTGTCGCTTATATTATTTTATTTTGGATAGCCTTTTGGCCATTTTGTGGGAAAGTAACTGTCCTTTTGGCTTTCCGCTGTTGGTGTTTCCGTTTGGCTCTGTTACTTCATGTTTGTGTTTCTTTCCCTTTGGTGTCTCTGATGGGAGCTGTGGGTTAATTGTTTCGATTCCTGATCATTCTCTCTACTTCTATTTCCTATGAAATTCTTGAATACCTAGTTTAAGGTGCGGTGAAGACGTCTTAAGTTTAGGAGATAATAAATTCGTATTTTGCGAATAAAAGGAAATGTTCACTAATTTCAGAATGCTATGTTTCCATTCCTTAAGAATTTATGCTTAACATACTCTCGTTTACACCACCGATTACCAAATTCATTCAAAGCAGCAGCGATTTCATCTCTACATTTATTGAAGTCAATTTAAGAAGGAAATCGATATTTCGATCCTTTAGATATTATACTGCGTATCCTAGAACCAGGAATAATTTTCAAAATGCCAGTAATAATATGGATATGGATATATTTGTTATGGAGGATAGCAATACACTGAATTTTTACAATCACATGTATCAGGAGTGTAAGTGTCAATATCAAGATCAGAAACACGTTTAATGAAATGAAAAATGATAGATCGTACATGTTAATTGTATTTATAGCAAATTATGGGTGTGTCAGTATTTTGAAAATAAGCAGGAATGGATGAAATAACCGAACTGTCCCGGAAGATACTTGATAAATCTATAAAATCCAAACCCTTATTAATGAAGGATATTTTGATGTAATGACGTTTGTGATTAATTTCAGAATCGCTTAAAAGACGAAGAGCATGCTGAGTATAACCTCTAGTTAAAAGCCTTGTTTTGTAAAAAATTCAATGTAGTATTTTTCTGTATGATCCAAAAATATTGTAGACATTGAATTATAATTATAAAAGATAACCACTTAGAATTCTAAATTTTTCAGTTTCATGATGATGACAAAGACAACGAGAAAGGCGACATTACGACGACCACGATGTAAATGATGACGACGACTTGAATAGAACGTTTTTCATCAGACAGCTGTCGAACACATAGACTAATTATAAACGGAAGTGTACCTTAGTGCTAGGCAAAAGAACGCATCTAATAAATAACAGTCCGGAAACACCATTTTATATAAAGGTAAGGAGTTTACCGGTCAAAACATATACTCTTCACTATCTCTCCTCTAAAATGGAGTTTTATCGATCAATTTTGATGCACACAACCACTCTTAATCAATATTTGAAGACAAAAATATATTTCATTTGAAGCAAAACTTTTCGGATGCAAAGAAAGACAACTGTATAAATAGTTGTCATAATTATGTAACTCCAACTTACCGCTTCATGGACGAAAGCAGCAAATACAGACGATGCCCCAATGAACGTCAACGTTGAGATTTGGAAGAATATCAATGCTAGCATAACTAAACTTTCGAAGGTTGACGTCAGTGTAAAATAAAGATTCAAACAGACGAATCCAAGGCTGAAGACAAAGATAACTGCAAAATAATACCCGAAATCTTTGTCCACATAAGAAACCAATTTACAAAGATTTAGGTGTAAGCGCCTGAATCTTTGAAACGCGCAGGTCTTCGCTTGTAGATTTTGTAACAGGTAACTTTCTAAAGCCGTGTTGTATGCTTCAAATGTAAATGTCAGGACAGTTGATATGAGGATGATATATGTCACCGGGATTATCCATATCATATAAAACATGGACCATATACAGTTGGAAATAACAGTTATAGGCACAGATTCAGGAAACGGCGATGCAAAGAATGTTTTAAAAATAGTGGTTGACGCTGTTGTTGAAAATGCGGAACTGCAGGCCCATGAAAGAAAGCTGATACACAGATATATCCTCTGACGCTTTTGTATTTTCTCTGTTGGGAAACGAATTCCTAAAGCCTCCATTTCTGGTTTGATTTTCTCGTCCAAATAATCAAATGCCTTTTGTTGTCCGCCATATTTGGGATGATTGGATTTTACAGATATCAGAAATATCATGAAACACTGTGTACAATAAATTAACATAATAACATTTAAGTCAAAGAAGCGATCGGGAATAGCCACCACGACAACTGTTCTAAGACAGCCTGCGATGTAAACCAACATACAAAACATTCGGTATAGTGTTCCAACTATTGTATACCGTCTACCACCAGTATTTGTTCCTGTTGAGATGCAATGGCCATTATAAGTATAGCAGCCGCATATTGCCATGCTTAGAAGCGATGGTCGAATAAGTTGTCGTATCGTGAGCTTTGACCTGGCGTCAAGGGCATTGTCTTCAAGTTCTGTGGATAAACGTGGCCTCACTTTCACTTTCATATTGTATCCAACTGTTTTAGAGCATAAAACCACTAGTAGTCGTTCTCGAAACCCATTACCATGGTAAGATTGTCGATTCTGCAAGGAATGTAAAACGTTATCAGTCTTTGTTAATTTGCATCTTTCTTATATCAGATGATTTATTTTTATAGTTTTTTTCTTATATATTTCTAGTCCAAACATAGATTGTCAGTACCCACATTTTAAAGCAAAACAAAACAAAACAAAAATATTGAATACTCCATTAAACCCCCTTTACTCTATATAAGTGGAGTATTGAGGGTGTTCAGGACACGGACTTGTTAAGCTGATGATAAAGCAATGAAAAGATTTTTTTTATCAGAAGTCAAAATTACCTGGATTTCGCATATACATGTATTCTTATCCGGCATATACTCTCAATCGGCAATCATACAATTTTGTTAATGGATTCTTTCATCTGATCATCCTACCTACACATTTGCCGTATAAATAACACTAAGGTTCAATTAAATCAAGGCGTTGCATTGGACTATTGTTTAAGTGATCGTTTTGTATTGGTTTTTGTTTGAACTGATTCAGAAAAAAAGAATAAAAACCTTGTGAACAGAAACGAATCACTGCATCTAGTCATTACCAACACACTCCTATACAAATAAATTGAAAAATTTACCGCCGAAAAAATGAAAATTTTGAGACGAAAAATTGATATTTTTCTTATTTCTGCTCAAAATATAAATTGTGCGTACACAATGAGTACCCACAATCTATATTTTAGAGCAGAAATAAGAAAAATAAGGTATACCCTCGGAAACCCCAGTTTTACTATATAAAAGTGGGGTCCAAGGGGGTCAAAATTATATAGGCGTGTTTTCCTGATGTATGCAAATATAGTGTAAATGATACCGCCGAAAAGAAAAAACAAAAAGTTTAAGCTTAAAAATTGTGATATTTTTCTTATTTCTGCTCAAAATATAGATTGTGTGTACTCGTTTGAACCGTCTCATCCAGGCGGTTCTAACGAGTACCGAATGAAAAAGCAGGCTGATTTCAGTGTATAACTAAGCACGTCTGAATACACTATTCA
Organism: Lucinisca nassula; assembly: GCA_963580285.1. Classification (NCBI taxonomy): domain Eukaryota; kingdom Metazoa; phylum Mollusca; class Bivalvia; order Lucinida; family Lucinidae; genus Lucinisca; species Lucinisca nassula. Next base: position 186,069,414 of record OY757011.1, read on the forward strand.
CTTGTCGCGACTCATATAATGAAAAAATAGTTAGAGGTCCAGTCAGTGCTTAGCCCAATGTCGCTCTTCTAAAACAGTTTTCAAAACAAGAGCTGTCACTGTAAGCGACCAAAGCCCCCCCCCCCCCCACCCCCCCCCCACGTGGGAGTATAAGAAATAATTTATCCAAATGTTTTTGAAGTTATGGCCAAGGTTTAAGTTTTTGTGACGGACAGACAGACAAACAAACAAACAGACAGACAGGGCAAAAACTATACCCCCCGAATCAAAGATTCTCGGGGGGGGGGGGGGCATAATTATAAAGGCAAATTAATATATAATTATAGATTCCTGGACTGCAACAATATCCACCAATCCATCCATCCCACATCACATCTGTTTGAAATATTAATGTATTATTACAATAGAACCGACAAAAAGGCAAAAAAAAGGGGAAACATTTATGCGAAATACTATATGATTCCTAACATTATAAATCAAGATACCCTGGAAAATAAAAGTTTTCAAGAACTACAAAGGCACCTGGACCCTGGTTTTTCCTTAGCAACACCATCTTAACGATAACAACATTTATGCGAAGTATGCTCAGACTTAAAATTATAAAATAAGAGAGACAAGAAAAAAAAAAAAAAAAAAAAAAAAAAACAACAACAACAAAATGTTACGCACACCAATGAACAACTTTTAAATAATTCCAAAGGGGAATAACAATAACAGCATTGATTCCTTGGCCCTTCTATTTCTAATACAGCAACATTACATGAAAATCAACAGGATGCCTAATATTATTAATCAGGATATGCAGGAAATACCAGTATCCAAGAAATACAAAAAGGGATAACTATATGAGTATTGATCCTGAACCTTGACGTTTCCCTAGCAACAATATCTTCTTATTAGTATCAACATTTATACAAAGTATGATAAGAATTCTAAAATTATTAAACAAGATAGACAGGAAAAACAAAAGTGTTACGGACACGAAAGTGTCACGGACATCCATCACAAAAACACGACTATATAATTTTGACCCCCTTGAACCCCACTTTTATACGGATGCGTCTTTTAACCGAGGTTCCGTCTCCATATGACCGTAGCTGTTGGTGAGACGTTAAACTCAACCACTCACTGTCTCACGATTTATCTATGTAATTTTGTTCCAAATCTAATGTAAATATTATATGGAAGATAAGATAAAGCGTCACACATAGTTAAGTTTCACTTAATCACATTTAATACTTTTAAAGAAAGTAAGTGAAATGGAGGCACGCTCGAAAACAGACGAAACATGAACCAAAGGCACAAAGCCAATTAACAAATAAGAAACTGCAAAAGAACGAACGCCTTTAACTGCTGGGGGGGGGGCTTCAACTCCGGAGTTTATGAAATTCAAACCCTCGCCCTCAGTTCCAACGCAGTATGAAACAATATAACAATAGCAAAATGATCCGCATGGAGGCTTTCTAGCTTAACAGTGAGTCAAAAATAAATACATAGTAAATGGTCATGTATAAATTAATACTACTATAAATCAAAGTTTAGGATTCAAAAACATTCCGACGCCACAGTAGAAAAAAACCATCAGTTAGATCACGGCGGGTCGAACCCAAATTAATTTAAAGACACTTCTGCAACAGCGTATATCAGAACCAGAGTTTTATGGAGCTTTGGTTTATAAATTTCGAAACGTTATGAAGAAATCAGAATTTCAGGATTAATTCAACATGATAATTGAACGCCATAAAAGAATGGGGTACAATATAAGTGTTATGTGGCAGACAGCATACCCTTTGTTTAACCAAGTCATGGCTTGAAGAGAAGAGTTAATTGATTTTACGACATACTGGTTTTTGGTGACGTTATTTAAATGTTAGACTCGTTTACGTGACGTGGCGTTACTCGTGTCGCTATGATACATCGGTAACGTTAACGTCGGTTACGAGGCTATAGTCGGTTTGAAGAAGACGTCGCGATAATCGTATGGGCCAAAGATCAGTTTATAAAACGGGAATAAATTGAAATTTGAATACGAACTTGGTTTTCTGGAGTTGTTTCCATAATCGGGAAATTCTACGAACCAGAAATTGGTAGCAGAGCGAGGTTTAGAAACATTTTATTGTCGAAAATACGGAATTACGGAAAATGGCGTCGTTGGAGAACGGGATCAACGGCGAGGATCAGGGCGAAAACGTCAGCAACACAGGAATATCTGACGACTTCACAGACATGATAGCGGAATATAAAAGGGAAAAGTTTCGCGCTAAATCAACATTCACACGGATTAAAAACAAGGTATTGTTTTTGATAGATCAGCCGGAAAAGCCTGGATACCGCGAGATTCAGGAGGCATGTAACAAAATGGACAGTGCTATGGAGAGCGCCATGGACGTGATGGCAAGACTGTCAGAACTTTACGAAAAAATTAAGGAAAAACAAATGGAAAATAAAGTAATGGTCGAGATGGAGACGCTGGACGATGAATTTTCGTCAACTTACGCGGCGGCGCAGCAGTATATACACGCACAAAAGGAAAACTCCAGTGTCACTTCGGAGATTCTGTCAATTGACTTGCTCAACCGCATGAACATTTCTGACCAGTCAGAGACCTACAGAAAGGATGGGTACGTTCCACAAGTGGTAGGATCTGTTAATTCTGACACTAATGTATGCCAATTGATGTCGTCAAATGGTACAGAGAAACAAACAAATGCTTCAACCGGAGTCAAGCAAAATGACAGCGTAGCAGAACCACAGCAAGCGCAAAGGCAGGACATTTCGTTGCCAAAAGAACAATGTCAAGGACCGTATCGCCCCGTAGTCAATAAAAGCAACATGAGCGCCACTGCAGCACCGTTCGAGCCAACTGGTACATGCAACAGCACGCCCCCTACCATTGGACAAGATTTATGGCGGCAATTAAAACGAGTGCAGATACCTGTATTCACCGGCGACAAGCAAAACTATCAAAGTTGGAAGGCATCTTTCATCGCCTGCATCGATTCTGCACCTGCAACGCCTGAATACAAGTTACTGCAACTTCGGCAGTACATCTCCGGGGATGCTCTTAAGGTCATCGACAACCTGGGACACTCCGCTGCAGCCTACCAAGCAGCCAAAGATCGGTTAGAATGAAAGTATGGTGGAAAGCGTAGGCAGATAGCGTTGTATCTGGAAGAATTGGAGGAGTTTCCGCAGATACGGTTGGGTCACGCGAAGGATATAGAAGACTTTGCTGATCTTTTGGACATTGCCATGATCAACCTACAAGAGGCCGGTCAGCATCACGAGCTCGGTGTTGGGTCGCTCTACGCGAAGCTACAGCGCAAGATACCGGAGGCAATGCTAGCAAGGTACCATCGCTGGGTGTTCGAGTATTACAAAGAAGAATCTGTGTTAGCATTGCGGGAGTGGATACTTCAGGAATCGGAATTCCAGACAATAGCCACCGAAGCAGTTCGTGGGGTAAACGGAAAGTCTACAAAGCCATCATATCGCCCAGCAGCTAGGTCCGGGAACCAGCGAACATTCTTCAGTGATGCAGATTCTGGCCATAACTCGAAGAAAGTGCCATGTCTTGACTGTGGAAAGAATCATGGCATATGGAACTGTCCACAGTTCAAGCAGAGAAAGTTAGCAGATAGATGGAAATTCGCCAAACACAACCAGTTATGCTTCCGATGTTTAGGTCAAGGTCACCAGGGCAAAACGTGTCCTAGAAGTCGTCAGTGCGGCCAAGATGGTTGTACCGATCTACATCACAGGCTACTGCATAAGCCAGGACCCAGCAAACAAAAGCCGGCCAATTTTGGAAAATCGTCGGGAGTAGTAGGTACCGGCACTATGGGATCGCAAGAAAACCCATCGCGAGAAGTAAATACAGACACTATAGGGCTTCAAAATCGGGACAATAGCCTTACGGAGGGGAAGGAGCAGACAACACTGGTTACCCAGAACAATGTTAGGGCAAGCTTTATTGGACTTCGTACGGTTCCAGTCATCGTGAGAAATTGTGAAAAGTCATTGAAAATAAATGCATTGCTGGATGACGCCAGCACAAAGTCCTACATCAACGCTGATGTCGCAGCTGAGCTAGGCCTTCAGGGAAGAACAGAGAAGATGACGGTGAACGTATTAAATGGGCAGGTGGAGACATTTGAGACCAAGCCAGTCAACATTGAAATCAGGAGTATAACCGGCAACGTAAGCACAATGGTTAGCGCGTGCACGGTAGACAGAGTGACCGGTAACATGCCAGTTGTAGATTGGAATAACTTCAAGCAGCAGTGGTCACATCTCAGAAATATCGACTTCCCGACTACAGCCACGAGACCAATCGTCGACATGCTTTTGGGATTGGACTGCGCCGATCTGCTCTATGCCATTCAGGAGGTTAGAGGCAAACCAGGGGAGCCTATCGCCAGGCTTACACAGCTAGGATGGACATGCATTGGGGATACCGTGACAACGTCTCAAGAGTTATGTCATACGAATTTTGCCTACATCTATTTTGTAAAAGATCAGGCTGACATTGAGCAGATAAATTCGACGTTGAAGCAGTTTTGGGAGATTGAAAACGTCCAGTCGCCACATGGGTTGCCGATAGTTCGAATAGAAGAGCAAATGGCTATGAAACAGATAGAAAGCTCACTGTCGTATGAAAACCAGATGTACAGAGTTGGTGTCCCATGGAAGACGAAGGATTTTACACTGCCAGATAATTATGAGATGGCCCTAAGACGACTAGAAAACACCGAGAAACGGCTGAAAAGGTCCCCGGATGTTGCAGAGGCATACAGCAAATGCATAGAACAGTACATCCAGAAGGGTTATGTCACAAGAGTTAAAGAGCCAGAGCGGTCAACGCCAAGGTGGTACCTTCCACACTTCCCTATTATAAAGGCCGGACAAAGACACAACAAAGGTGAGAATTGTCTTCGACGCATCGGCTAGATATGAAGGTCAGTCGCTTAATGACCTGATTCATCAAGGTCCAAAGCTACAACGTGAACTGTTCGACGTGTTACTACGCTTCAGACGGCAGCCAGTTGCACTTGTATGCGATATTGCGGAAATGTACCTGCGAATTGGTATAGCTCATGAAGACAAGCCTTTCCATCGATTCCTATGGAGGGGAATAGATCAAGATCGTCAGCCAGATACTTATCAATTTGATCGGGTCGTGTTTGGGGTCAATTCTTCTCTGTTCCTCGCCCAGTTTGTCCTTCAACACCACGCTCAGAAATTGAAAGACACATTTCCACAGGCAGCAGAAACCGTGCTACGGTCAACATATATGGACGATTCAATGGATTCGGTGATGAACGAAGAAGATGGAATAGAGCTTCACAGACAGCTATCGCAACTACTGACACAAGCTGGGATGCACGCCAGAAAATGGCTGTCAAATTCGTCGACGGTGTTGAAAGAGATTCCACTCCAGGATCGCAAGGCTGAAGTGGATCTTGACACAGGCTACCTACCAAGTGCGAAGACGTTAGGTGTATGGTGGTCAGCGAACCAAGATGTCTTCATGTTCAAGGAAAATGCACCAGGCGACGATATAAAGTACACAAAACGGAGTTTCCTGAAGAAGATTGCCACGTTGTTCGATCCTGTCGGGTTCTTGGCTCCATTTACCATCAGGGCCAATATATTGTTACAAGAAATGTGGATGACCGGATTAAGCTGGAACGAAGAACTGACAGAAACATTAGAAAACTCGGCACGGGCCTGGTTTAGAGAACTGCAAGACTTAACAGAGATACGGATTCCAAGATGCCTGATCGTCAATGGCAAACAGATTGACAACATGTCTCTGCACACCTTCACAGACGCGTCGGAGGACGCATACGGAGCCGTAGTCTACATAAGATGCAGTTACAAGGACGAGACAGTCTCAACAAACATAGTGGCTGCAAAGACACGCGTCACACCAAGCAAGGCTACAAGTATCCCGCGTCTGGAGCTTATGGGCGCAGTTATTGGGGTCCGGTTGGCGTCCAGAATAGCAGGAGTTCTAGAGCTTCAGATGAGCCAGCAAATCTTCTGGTCAGACAGTCAGAATGTCCTATGGTGGATACGAGGCCGCAGCAGAGACTTCAAACCATTCGTTGCAAACATAGAAGGTGAAATCCAAACAACTACAAACCCGGAGCAGTGGAGATATATACCTACTAGTTTGAATCCAGCCGATCTACTTAGTAGAGGGATGAAAACAGCCGAGCTTCTAGACTGTGACAGATGGTGGACTGGACCTGAGTTCTTGAAACAGTCAGGAGATGTTTGGCCAACGAGAACCATTGATGATAAACACACCGGATATGACGAAATGAAACGATCCGGAAGGACTACCATACTAAGCAGAATGGACTACAGCCCGGAGTCGGTGTTTATGGCTGTAACAGGTAATGAAGAGAGCTTTCCACTAGAACCACGCAATTTCTCAAGCTTACTACGCCTGAAGAGAGTGCTTGCATGGGTAAACCGCTTCGCTGACAACAGCAGGAAGCAAAAGGCAGACGGAACACCCGGTGAACTACAGAGCGATGAGTTGACAAGAGCAGAAGTTCAACTCATTCATCATGCCCAAGTTTCAGAGTTTACTGAAGAATGGAAAGCTCTCCTGCGTGGGAAACCACTACCGTCAAACAGCAAGCTGTTAGGGCTACAACCCAAAGTGGATGACGACGGACTATTGCGGGCTGATGGGCGTCTTAAGCATGCTGAGTTCCTATCGTTCGACATGCGATACCCTGTGATTCTGCCACGTAAAAGTTGGGTGACGAGGCTTATCGTAAAGAAGTATCATGAACAGGGTAATCATGCTACAGGAACTAACCAAACTCTGGCGGCCCTATCCACAAGGTACTGGCTACTCTCTGGCAGAGAGGTAATACGCGAGTGGGAAAGGGAATGTGCGGAGTGTCGGCGGCGAAAGTCCAAACCTTGTCAGCAAATAATGGCACCACTACCAGTATCAAGATTGAAACCGTCGCTGCGAGCTTTCTCCAGATCAGCAGTTGATTTCGGAGGTCCTTTCATCACCATCCAAGGACGAGGAAAACGACGTGAAAAGAGATACCTCTGCCTGTTTACATGTCTCGCCACAAGAGCTGTTCACTTGGAGATGGCCTACGGACTGGACACGGATTCTTTCCTGAATGCGTTTTACAGGATGTCTAGCCGCAGGGGTTTACCAGAGGAAATGTTCTCAGACAACGGCACTAACTTTAAAGGGGCGGATGCAGAGCTTAAAGCATTGGTCAGGGAGTTAGATGAGAACAAAATAAACCAGACTACAGCCAACAAAGGAGTAAAATGGAACTTCAACCCACCACTAGCACCACATTTCGGTGGTGTCCACGAAACAATGATAAAAGCAGCAAAACGGGCAATACAAGTGATACTGGGTACAGCGGACATCAACGACGAGGAACTCACATCAGCAATGATCGGAGCGGAGGGCTTGATAAACTCGAGGCCTCTGACGTACCAATCGGCGAATCCAGCAGACGACATTCCATTGACCCCAAATCATTTTCTGCACGGGCAAGTCGGGGGTCAATTTGCACCATCATCATGTGACGAGACGGAGTTCAACTCGAGGAAGAGATGGCGCCGTATCCAGGAACTAGTGCGCCACTTTTGGGCCAGATGGATGCGTGAATGGTTACCGGGGCTAAACGCACGACAGAAATGGTTCCAGACACAGCGTGACGTCCAGGTAGGTGACGTCATGTTGGTCATCTCACCGGACACTGCGAGAGGGAACTGGCCGCTTGGACGGGTACTCGAGGTCTATCCAGGGCGAGACGGGCACGTGCGGGTTGTGAAGATTCAAGTCGGAGAGGGGACTTTAGTTAGACCAGTGCACAAGCTGTGTCCACTGGAGTTGGAACATTAATATGACAAATAGACTTATACCTGCTTAATTAAGGTCTTTGATAATGTTTTTTTTTTTATATTTATGTTTTACATGTACTAATTGGATAAATGTTTGTTGTTGAAATAGATTGTTAAGTGCATATTAAGATACAGCATTAAAAGCAGGTGCGCGTTTTAATTTGGTATAAACTGTTATTACGGGCTAACATTTATTTAACCAGGCTCATCTTCAAAATGAATTGTCATTTTGAGGAGGGGAAAATGAAGAGAAGAGTTAATTGATTTTACGACATAATGGTTTTTGGTGACGTTATTTAAATGTTAGACTCGTTTACGTGACGTGGCGTTACTCGTGTCGCTATGATACATCGGTAACGTTAACGTCGGTTACGAGGGTATAGTCGGTTTGAAGAAGACGTCGCGATAATCGTATGGGCCAAAGATCAGTTTATAAAACGGGAATAAATTGAAATTTGAATACGAACTTGGTTTTCTGGAGTTGTTTCCATAATCGGGAAATTCTACGAACCATGGCTGATGACTATGCTTTCCTCCATCACGTAAGCAAGTCCGTGAAATGATGACCCTCTAAACCCCACTTCATATAGAGAAAACTGGGGTTTATGGGGTTATTCATTATTTTTCTTATTTCTGCTCCAAGACATAGGTTGTGGGTACTCGTTAGAACCGCCTCAATGAGGCGGTTCTAACGGGAACCCACAACCTATGTTTGCAGTTTTTATAGGTAAAATATCACGGATTTGCATCAGAAAAATGGCCATTTTGGAGATATGAAAAAATGCACTATGCCGCACGGGTGTGTTATCGTAATGTCTTTCATTGATGCGGGTTAAGTCTCTGACTCGATGAAGGCCCCAACATAAAACTTCATTTTTATTATTATTATTTTATTAGTGTTTGGTACCTGATTATTTGTCTTTGGCTTCACTCTTCGTGGTCTACCTGGTGGCGTGCTTTAGCTCCAGCTTACAGTGTGTCATCACGAAAACACGCCTATACAAATACATTGCCACCTTTATTGCCGAAAAAATGAAAATTTTATGATGAAAAATTGTGATATTTTTCTTATTTCTGCTCCAAATATAGATTGTGGTCGATCGTTAGAACCGCCTCATCGAGGCGGTTCTTACGAGTATCCACAATCTATATTTAAGAGCAGAAATAAGAAAAAAAGGTATACCCCTGCAAATCCCAGTTTTACTATATAAAAGTGGGGTTGAAGGGGGTCAAAACTATATAGGCATGTTTTCCTGATGGAAACAACTCCAAACTGGCTACGAGCCCTCATCTTTAATTCATCTTATTTATCCTATTTGATTTGCATTTCAGTTTGTCCTCATTTCTATGTTATTCTGTGATTGCCTATTAATTGAGTAAGTTACCTTCAGATGGACCAACTACTCGTATTTTGTGTATTGAAAATAATGTTAAAATCTAGAGTGACTGTTCGGCCCATAGAATCGATTTAAGGGGAATGGGAACTCCTGGCGGATTTATCCGCCATTTTTCAAAGGGAGGTAACTTTCGGAACTTCCTGTTCGCTTTTCTATAAGCGAACTGCCCCACTGAAAAAGGGGTCTACTCTTAAAGAAAAGAATTTGTTCCTCATGATCAATTTCTTGCCTTTAAGAGGTGACCCCTATTGACATGGGAGGCAAACATACTTTTGCAGGAGTTGCCTCCCCTGAAGGTGTTCCCATTCCCCTTAAACTAATCGGTGGTTCTCGCTACTGACCTTCCTTAGGCGGTGGCTCTAATGCTGATTATATTAAATGTAGCTTTGTCCTATTTTCCGACGGCGCTCCCACTGTTCTATGTGCTTATGGTTGTGTGTTGTTATTATTATTATTTATTAATTTTCATTAATTGTGCCTGTTGCATCTTGACGCGTTCTTTTTTGTTTTCCTCGTTGACTGCGACGCCCGTGAGTAGCAAAGATTGATAAGAAACAGGCATAAGGGGAGGTTGGCCATTTTCTTGATAAGCTGGGCTAAAAGACTACAAAGGGTGAGGCTGACCTTTTTTGCCCGATTCATAATTTAAAATTCATTATCATGCAACTGTTTGAAGTGCGTACCGTCGGCTTGGCGCCCATACACTTGCCACAGACAGATCATTGTTAGAAAATGCGAATAGCAAAACAGCAGACTGTCTGCACAGATGGCCTGTGCCTGATGTTTACTAAAAGTGACAAATGACGACAATAAATGAACTGTGTCTTTTGCTCGTCACAAGCCATGTACTAGATTTTAACAGTTTCTCTGATCATATCTCTGTTTTAGTTCGATAGAAAAGATGAATTCTAAAGAATCTATTTATATGTTTGCTATTTGTTCCAGCTGCAAAACATTACCAAGGTCGTTAACCCAATTCGACTGACCAAACTCGAATGAGTATTTACACCACTTTTTGTTATCAAAGATAAACAGTGTATTTTTTCCCTATTGTCTTGCTGCCATTATGTGCTTGTTAATAAATCCCAGTTCCATTAACACTTAAATTCAGGTTTGGTCCACGCGGCCGGCTTTTGTTTGATAACAAAAAACTAATTTCTGTTATTTAAATAGATAGGGTCATCAGGGATGAACTTGTACACAAAACAATTTTGACTTTTTATGAGAACTGTTAGGGCTTTGTTATTATTTGTTAGAGCTTTTATTTCATTGATCTGAGTGATCAAACAAGTCGACGCTTGTAACAACGAAACTGTCCATTACGTCTAGCTGAGCGAAATGGATACATTATATGGGAAAACAGAAGTGAAGGCAATGATCAGGAATCGATACACTTATCCCACACCTCCCGTCAGAGACACCAAAGGAAAATAAACACAAACATGAAATAAGTAGACCCTAATCGAAACATCAATAGCGGAACGCCAGAAGGACAGTTACTTTCCTACAAAACGGTAGTCGACGGCCCCCGCCCATCGGGGCTTGAAGAATAGATGGACTGCATGATGCTTCCACGCAGAGCTGAAATCCGACCGCAAACGAGTACTGGTAAACCCAGGTTAAGCGGTGCGAGTCGGACCGCCAATGCTTATAAACCCTATTGGTTTCATTGGGCGACAGGGCTTGAGATGTCACTTCATCTCAATGTCGGGTAAAAGTCCCACAAAATTGGAAGCAACGTCTCCAAAACGACCTATACAGTGTTGAAGGGAATGTTAAACCTCAACTCAAACAAAACATTAGTGGTCGATTGTATATCAAACAAAGAGACGTCCTGACTGTATCTTGTTCGTTTTAATAGTATATTTGATTGGCACTAGCCTGAGACTAAGCGCCATGTCTGTGCGCCAACATTTATGTATGCAGGATGATTTCAAACGTATTATAAACACCAGAACCTACTCAATATAAAGTGCACAACGTATACTCGTATGCTTAGTGGGTTGGATATCTGAAACGACTCAATGCGGAAAACAGGCGATGCACGTCCATAGCTCGAAAGCAGATTCTGTGGCGGTTTATGTTGTTGTTTGTTACTACTCACTGTGTGTATCACTTGTGTCTTTTTATTTGGATGGCCATTTTGTGGGAAAGTAACTGTCCTTATGGCCATCCTTTATTTAGGTTTCCATTAAGGTCTGGTCGCTTCATGTTTGTGTTTTTTTCCCTTTGGTGTCTTTGATGGGTGGAGTAAGTTAATTGTATCGATTCCTGATCTTTGTTTTACTTCTACTTTGGTTTGGTTGTGTAATCTTACAAATGCTAAACAATTTAGATATCAAGCATTTTTAATCTGAAAATCTTCTAGCTTTTATCGCAGAACGACAGATTCCACAAATTACGAAAACAAATGCGCAATAAGATGGATTCTAAAAGAATTCGTTTTTTTTTATGGTTTGTCTTTGAGCATGTGTATCGCTTAGATTTTTTTTTGTTTTGGAGAGCCAATTGGCCATTTTGTGGAAAAAGTAACTGCCCTTTTGGTTTTCCTCAATTGATGTTTCCATTAGTGTCTAGTTATTTCATATTTGTGTTGTTTTTCCCGTTGGTGTCTCTGATGGGTCAGTTGTATCGATTTCTGATCATTGCCTTCACTTCTATTTTGTAAACTTGTTATAGAAATTAATAGAAGAACTTTTGAAATTTCTGGAAAGATGAAAATATGTCGTCTTAAAAGTTGCAGGGCTTCATTATTTTGATAGTATTTGTTCCCGAACATTTTGCCAGAATAAAAACTTGGTCACTATAAAGAAACACGGTAAGGAAACATAACATGAACAGCTCCGTGAAATGAACACCTCTTAAACACCACTTTATAGAGAGGAATCTGGGGTTTACGGGGCTATTCATTTTTTTTCTTCTTATTTTTGCTTCAAGACATTGAAGGTGGGTACTCGTAAGATTCGCCTCATTGAGGTTGTTATAATGAGAACACACAGCTTATGTTTGCGGTATAAATAAGAACAATATCACGGATTTTCACGTGACAAAAACGATTTTGAGATGTGACAAATGCACTCTGTAGCACTGGTGTGTTATCGTTATGTGAAGATTTTGTTTTGTCCTCAGTTAATTCAAACATTAAACATAGAGGATCTTAAATGAGTGTTCCTGTATTATTGAATTTATTACACGAGTTGAGGAAAAGGGATAAAATGCGAGGCTTTGCCGAGCATTTTATCCCTTTTCCTCAACGAGTTTAATAAATTCAGTAATGCATGAGCACGAATGCAAGATTCCATTTATCATATGACATTTAAAACGCATTTTATTCACGATTGTTTACAAAAATCTCAATATTCCGCCATTAGTAAAAGCGACGTCGTTAAGGACGTCGTACATGTAACGTTACGGGACGTATCTAGCTAATTTGCATATTTAATCCACTAGTGGATTATCGAAAATATTACATTGGCGTTATTACACTCTCAGACGCGACGTCATATGATAAAGAATATTCTTAAATGTCATAAACGAAGGTAGGGACCATTAATTTTATAAAATCACTAATTCAAGGATTTGAAGGGCGAAAACCGGATCAAATTATGTTTTCGAGCTATTACAAGTTGAAGTGTGAGATATTTCATGAAAATAGAGCAACTTCAAACTGTATCATTAATATCCATAAGATATGCTGTGATGCCATCGCAAAAACATGCCTTTATAATTTGGACCCCCTAGAACCCCACTTTTATGTAGTAAAACTGGGGTTTCCGGGGGTATACCTTATTTTTCTTATTACTGCTCTAAAATATAGATTGTGGGTACTCGTTAGGACCGCCTCAATGAGGCGGTTCTAACGAGTGCCCACAATCTATATTTTGAGCAGGAATAAGAAAAATATCACAATTTTTCATCATAAAATGTTCATATTTTCGGCGATAAAGGTGGCAATGTATTTGTATAGGCGTGTTTGCGTAATGCTTGTGTATTTGTAGTCCTCGGGAAGTGTTAAATCACTTATTCGACTTATTGAAACTGATCTCAGCTGATAGGCAAAACCAGTTTCCTCCTATTTTCAGTCACAAACCTAAAATTCAAAATTTAAATTATTCATTAAAATTACTTATTTTATAATTTCTGTGTTTGCAATAGAATAAAATGACATATAAAACTTACCGATCTGTTTAAAAGGCATGTAAAATGACTTGACTTGACAGATTTTGTAAGGTACCGGGCGCTAAAAGCACATAGGGGCTACCCCCATCTCGCTAAATTGGATTATTATACCCCCGCAAACGAAGTTTGAAGGGGGTATATAGGAGTCAGCTTGTCGTCTGTCGTCTGTCGTCGTCGTCTGTCGTCGGTCCGTTACAAAAAACTTTAACATTGCTCATAACTTCCTTATTCTTTGACCGATTTCTTTAATATTCACACACCACACACCTTGCCACTAGTACTTAAGATTGATATACACAAACCTGACCTTGACCTTTACGTTGACCTTCCTCAAGGTCAAATACTTGTAAAAATTTGTCGTCGGTCTGTTACAAAAAACTTTAACATTGCTCATAACTTCCTTATTCTTTGACCGATTTCTTTAATATTCACACACCACACACCTTGCCACTAGTACTTAAGATTGATATACACAGACCTGACCTTGACCTTTACGTTGACCTTCCTCAAGGTCAAATACTTGTAAAAATTTGTCGGTAGCGGGGGTATAATTGGCGCCCGTTAGGCGGCAGCTCTAGTTTTATGAACTGCTCTTCCCAAGGCCTTCCAATGTGCTGGCACTTGTCAATTCGACAGGTGTCAGCTGACCAATGGGAATATACTGACCTCTTGCTCGAACGAAGGCACATATCGCACCCAAGGAACAGCATTTGTCCTAAGAAACGCAATTCTCTAGCGATTTTAGAATTTTGAGTGCAGGAATAAGACCAAAGACGGGCTTTAATGTGTAATGACATGTTTCCAGTTTCGGCTGCCTAATGTGTCAGAGCCCAGCCCTGTTATCGAATGACTGGCCGAGGGAAATAGGTAACATATATTATCAGTTCTGGCTTCCATTATTCTCTGCCCCCACCCCTGACATGATAAAATACTTACCTCAATTGGGTATAAGAAAATTTTGAATTAAATGGAAGTTGTATACATTTTTTAAAAATACTTTAAAACTTTAATTTAAAATTGGATCGCAAAATCAAACTTCTCAGTTATAGCCTAAATTATGGCAATTACAAAATGTAAGATCTGAAAGTTGAAAATTATTTTTAAAAAGTTTAAATCGACAATGGCATCGCCGAATACTGCATTGTGGATCTAAGTAAAAAAATCAAGGGAGATTACTCATAGAGGAAAAAAGTTATGTAAAGATAAAAATGTGCATAATTTTAGAACTAATAGGATTTTTTTTTTCATGCGGTTTTCCATAATATTACACTCTTTGAGTTTGCAGTCGACCTGCTTAATACTAAGAATACCAAAAATTTGGAGTAACAACATATAGTTTCTGTCGTTTCAAAATTACGAAATTCCGTTATATATGAACTTTACAGTAATATTCAGATATAGTAGTAGAAGCGTCCGTGGTGTAGTGGTTACGCTACTCGCCTTGTAAAACAGGGGTCGCAGGATCGATCCCGGGCTTCTCCAGACTTTCGGATGAGTCTTTAAACCGAGGTCCCGTCTCCGTATGACCATAGCTGTGGGTGGGACGTAAAACTGAAACACTCACTCAGATATAGTAGTCGCAGCAGAGATTGGCGAGAGGAGTAGTTAACTAAGGCCAAAAAAAAAAAATAGGTGTGTTACAGGTTTCAGCTTGAAAAAAATTAGGTGGGGAAGGTCGATTTATTTATTTTTTTATCTTAATTTTTTATTTTGTTTATACACTGTATAGAGCATTTCTGCGGAAATAGTAGTAGTAAACACCGAAACGCTCGGAAACTGACCGAATTAGAACAAATAAACCGCACGCAACCGCTCGCGTAGTTCCGAGTCGTTTCGCCCCCGATTTTTTTTACGAGTCGTTTCGCCCCGCGATTTTTTTTTTTTTGTTTTGGCAATAAAAAATTTAGGGTCGGGCCTAAAACTTAGGTAGGGTCGGGAAACCGGAAACACACCTATTTTTTTTTTGGCCTAAGGTATTTTAATATAAGACACTGCAATGTGGTAGAGTTCATCTCGCGGGCTTTTTCCGAGCGGACTAAATGTTTACACCATCAATATTGAAATGAAGGCAAAGATCAGAAATAGATACAATTACCTTACACTTTCCATCCCCAAACACGCCTATACAAATACATTGGAAACTTTACCACCGAAAATAACGAACATTTTAAGATGAAAAAAGGTGATAATTTTCTTATTCCCGCTGAGAATACAAATTGTGGATACTCGATCCTCGTTCTAACAAGTACCAACAAACTATATTTTAGAGCAGAAATAAGAAAAATAAGATTTACCCATTTAAACCCCAGTTTTACTATTTAAAAGTGGGGTTTATAGGCATGTTTTCGTTATGCCATACCTTATTTGTGATTAAGTTGAATACACACAGACAGCCTTTTGTAAATAGAATGTTTATTCCATTCAGTACCAGAAACCCCTAAAGGGGTACCTTGGCAAACAGTGCAGGCCAAGATCAGACGCCACAGAACGCGGTGTCTGATCAGGGCCCACACTATTTCAAAACGTTCAACCATTTTTCGAATAGTTATTGAAGAAAGCACAACCTGAAATCCCTAAATTTTGAAATTACAGGGGCTGCAACAGCTCCGCCCTGCTTATCTCAACGGTCCCGCCCATAGGGGCTAGAAGAAACAGATGGGCTGCATGATGCTTCCACGCAGAGCTGAATCCGGCCAGCACACTAGTACTGGTAAACCGCTTAGAGGATCTAAGCCTGTCCAGGAACCGGGGTGCGAGGCCATGCCAAAAAACCCTATTGGTTTTATTGGGCGACAGGGCTTTAGATGTCATTTCATCTCAATGTCGGGTAAAAGTCCCACAAAATTGGAAGCAACGTCTCCAAAATGACCTTTACAGTGTTGACGGGGACGTTAAACCTCAAATCAAACAAACAAACAAAAAAACTGCTTATCTCAAAAGGAATGAATTATGCTTAATACTGTGTTACGAGATACATTGGTTGGAGCATATCTTGTGCGTTGACACCAGTAAATTATGTTAAGAGCATTATTATATGTTATCATGCATGCTTTTGACATTTTGTTTCTCGTATGACGAAGTCATACGCATAATTAGGTGGCGTTTTAGTCCCAACCGTAACCTTTTGTTTGCAAGTATTTGGGAAAAAGAACTATATTGCTGTATATTTTTTTCACGCGAAAGACATGTTTTCCGTAGTTATATTTCACTGACATATTATAATATAGATTCCAATGTAATGATCAGTCTTCTTCGAGGGAAACACAGTTTTGTTGATAATCCCTGTTATATTTAATATTGCGACATGACTACAATTTTAGTTTGTACCTTAAGTTGGTTAGAAGCCTCCGTGGTGCAGTGGTTACGCTAATCGCCTTGTAAACCAGGGGTCGCAGGATTAATCCCGGGCTTCTCCAAACTTTCAGATGAGTCCTTAAAACCGAGGCGCCGTCTCTGTATGTTCACTTTAATGGTGCTGGCATACAGTGCATGTGCTTATCTGAGTTGGTATAATCTTTTGTTTCTTTCTTTGTTTTTTTTTTTGTTTTGGGTTTTACGGCCCTTTCAAGATTATTTCACTCATATCGAGCCGATCGTTAATCAGAGGTGGGCGAAAACCGGAGTACCCGGAGAAAAACCACCTGACCTTCCGTTGCAGAACTTGGCGTCTCACACGTGGCCCGAGCGAGGCTCGAACCTACGGCGGTGAGAGACCTAATGACTAAGAGTGAGTGAGTGAGTTTTTAGTTTTACGTCCCACCAACAGCTAAGGTCATACGGAGACGGGACCTCGGTTTAAAGACTCATCCGAAAGTCTGGAGAAGCCCGGGATCGATCCTGCAATCCCTGGTTTACAAGGCGAGTAGCGTAACCACTGCACCACTGAGGCTTCTCCTAATGACTAAGAGTCAGCGCTCTTATCCACTAGGCCACGGAGGCCCATTTCTTTCTTTGATTAGAGGTTTAACGTCGCCCGTCAACTCTGTACAGGTAATTTTGGAGACGTTGCTTCGAATTTTGTGGGAACGGTCGAAGCGGCGGGAAGGACGTCATCGACATCGCAACGTCAGTTCTAACGTTACAGCTACCAAATACGAGAATAGCAAACTTTGAGCATTTTATGCAAACAGGGTTGATTCGCTCCTTGATGGGAAAACGCGGTATGTATTGTGCGTTGAAGATCTTACAGTTTTCTGTTTGTGTGTGTTGCAGAACTTAATTTCTTGCACACCAGACAAGGAAATCCGTGATTTTATCCTGGGATAGAAATTTATGTTCTGACCGCGGTGTTCCGACCCAGGCAACTAACATAAGCGCGCTTCAATTCTATTCAACTGCCGGAACTACTTCCGAACAACTTTTATTTTGTAAACAATTTACATGTGCGAGCTGTCAAAACTAACCAGACAAAAAAAAAAAAAAAAAAACACGAAAAAAAAAAAATAAATAAATAAGAATGATAATTATTTGACTCATTTTTTGTTAACCCTTTTTTGTACCAACTGAAATCTTCCCCCTTATATATAGCAGGGGAGTTCATTTCAAAATTTAGATGTGACAGGTTGTATGTTTATCAAAATTTATTTGGAAAATGACTGAACTTTTAGCAAACAGTGGAGGCGTCTGATCTGGGCCTGCGCTGTTTGCCAGGGTACACATTTTGGGGTTTCTGCTACTAAATGGGTCAAAGGGCACTGAATGCAGGACTTTTGTTTGAAATCTTAAAATAAAAAGAAAAGAAATACTGTCTGTAATTCTGCTATTTGCTACAAAATAAAAAGGAAATGTTTGAAGAAAAAGAACCTAGTATGGGGTTCTGTTGTGGATGGGTGTTTCCAACCTGAAGGATGACGATGCTGAGCGTAACCTCGGCGAAGCCTAGGTTCCGCTCAGCACGGTCATTCCGAGGGTTGGAAACGCCCATCTTCAACAGAACCCCATATCAGATTCCTATAGTATTAATGAACAGCTAGAGGTGTGTGTGCTTATTATATGAACAGTTATTTATGACCTTTGCATATAATCGAAGCGCATTCTGTAATTTGCGAATGGTTAGGATGCGAAAATGTACGATAGGATCAGTCTTCTCTTGCTTATGCTAATGCGATGAGCACGAATTAGACTGTGTATGTCTCAGTTACAGTGAGCATGAAATTGATTTCAACAGTGCTGAGTGAGGGGACATAATCTTTGAGTAATCTTGTTTCAAGCACAGTTTGTAGCTATCTATTGCTCTGTAAGCAGAGTTTAGCAGTGCGGTTATTGTCGCATGGGTAGGCCAGTCTTCTTGTCTGGTCAGCGCATGCGCAATAGCGGTGTATACATGATGGACTCATTCAGTGATCTCCGGAACAGGGGGTGGGGGTTGTATTATATATGTAGGCCGAATTGTTAGATATACGTAATTGTTTCAAGGCATTTTGGGTGTAGATTGATAACACGCCGGTTGGTGATATGTCGGCTGCTACTCACAGATCATAATTAATCGATCTTAGTCCTATACTGGGTACCGGGCTGTCCAAGCTGAGGCGGTAACGGTATTGATTGTATTTACCTATTTAGTACCAGAAACCCCAAAAGGGGTAGGTGGCAAACAGTGCAGACCCAGGTCAGACGCCACAGAACGCGGCATCTGATCGGGGCCTCCACTGTTTGCTAATAGTTCAGCCATTTTCCAAATAATAAATTTTGAAGAAAACACAACCTGACACCCCTAAATTTTGAAGTGGACTCCTGTTATATATAAGGAGGAAGATTCCATTTTGTACAAAAAGGGTTAATATTATTGACGAGGAACGAAGCTTCGCAGTGTTCATTTTAAATGAAATGAGCAAGCTATAATTTTGCAATTATGGAAGAAATGGCCAAGTGTGGCCGAGTTTGTATAAGGAGATAAAAAGAGTTGTATCTCGAAGTGTGTTTTTCTCCACCTAAAGTGGATTTTTGTTGACAATCTGTCAATATTGTGGTCAAGCACTCCTTTTTTTATTGAACTTAAAGCGTTCAATGTTTCGTGAGTGTTTCTTGTTTATTATACTTATACTACTACTACTACTACTAATAATAATAATCGACTTAGTTATTGAGGGTAGCGCATTAAGTAAACTAGTACTAATCTTCCATGTGACCCTCTTTTTCTCCGGCTGCCCCCCCCCCCCCGCCCATCGGGGCTTGAAGAAACAGATGGGCTGCATGATGATTCCACGCAGAGCTGAATCCGACCGCACACGAGTACTGGTAAACCGCTTAGAGGATCTAAGCCTGCCCTGGCAAAGCGGTGCGAGTCGGACCGTCCATGTTTATAAACCATATTGGTTTCATTGGGCAACAGGGCTTGAGATGTCATGTCATCTCAATGTCGGGTAAAAGTCCCAAAAATGGAAGCAACGTCTCCAAAATGACATATAGTGTTGACGGGGACGTTACACCTCAAATCAAACAAATTTTTGTTCTAGGGTAGAAACCAGTTGTAAAGTCTCTTGCTCAATGAAACAGCACTTGATGCTAGTGGGAATCGAACCCGGTATCTCACGATCTCCAGTCCCATGCTTTCCACTGCACCACAGCGCTCCCATTAATTTGTTTCGATATGGTTTTCATATCGATGACGCGAGACCAAAATGTTTTGTTTCGAGCCAGCGCCATAAAATAATATAGAAACACATAGTCTGTGTATGTTGGTCATGTTTATTATTGTTGTTGCAAATATGAATTAATAATTAATGCATTCCGTGTGACGTACTATATTTGGTTAGTCACCTGTCGGAGATCAGACGGCATTGGGTTTACGGGTAACCGTAACCCTATACATCACGAAAACACGCCTATATATTTTGACCCCCTTGAACCCCACTTTTATATAGTAAAACTGGGGTTTACAGGGATAAACCTTATTTTTGTTATTTCTGCTCCAAAATATAGATTGTGGGTACTCGTTAGAACCGCCTCAATGAGGCGGTTCTAACAAGTACCCACAATCTATATTTTGGGCAGAAATAAGAACAATATCACAATTTTTCATATTAAAATGTTCTTTGTTCGGCGGTAAAGTTTACAATGTATTAGTATATGCGTGTTTTCCTAATGTGTAACCTACTGTAGTGTTTGATTTGAACCCCTGAACTATGTCGGACAAATGCATCATATCTTTCTCAAAGACGAATTTTGTCAAGTGCTACTGAACTTGAATATATTGATACCAGATTTTAGTTCTTCTCTGCCCTATATCATGGTGTAGTTTATATTTTCTTGTCCTTTGGGACCATTGATTCCATTGTTGAATTTTGAAAATATTTGAGGGTCACAGATACGGCCTAATTGGCCGAAGCTAGCTAGTCTGGCCCAGAAAACATGTACACACCATATTTTTCAGTTGATAGGTGTATTCCTTGCTTCCAAAGGATAACCATTCTAGAATATATTGTATATTACTACCAGGTTTTAGTTTGTAATTATGCAATATACTTTGTTTCTTCTCTATCGTGTACATTATATGTTTGTTTGAATTGTATATCTGTATCACATGTATAATTTTCCATTTTCTTGTTTACTGGTTCGTTATTCCGCGCATAGAAGTTCAGAGAGTTGACTCTTAAAAATTAAGTTTCTCCACATCGTGGGTTTCCGCCTCGCCCGTATATAAAGTGAGACGCCAAGTTGAGCAATGGAACCGCGTATCCTTTTCTCTGGGTAAACAGACGTGCCTGGATCTGGGTATTCGATTTTGTCAACAGTACTAAGGGCGGGGTAGTATTTACATTTGAGCCCCGCCAAGCGAATTTGTGTCTTCGAGCATACCGTCATGACAAATTTTAACTGCGCATGCCCAGCCATTCAGAGGGGCCAGGGATATGGCTTTCTATCTGAAGGGTCCTCTTGATTCACTGCTTGTATTGGCGAGCAGCGAAGGTTCTGGCGAGACTGCGCGAATGCGCAGGCTCGCCTGAATCTTCGCTGCTCGCATAGGCGATAAGTACCAAAATCGTTTGACGGGGTCCATTTAATAATAAGTGCTATAAATAGAATTCTTAGATGACTGAAAAGGCAAACACGATCAGGAGCAAATAAACTGTTGGTGACTTGATTCTGTCGTGGCTTAGGCAAATAATTTGTTCAGCCACATGAAAAATTTCTGACTCGTCAGTGCAACATATTCGAGAACAGAAACACCAAATGAATAGAGATGAAACAACCATGAAGTCTCGACAGCATGACATAACAGAAATTCTGGATCAAAAGAAAAAACAGCAGTTTTTTAACTTTGGTTGGCCCAACCAAAGGCAGAGAATCAGACACCGACTGATATTAGTAAGTCTTAAGGTTGCAGCTGCCATGCAGTCTGAAGCCCGCCCGCCGGCGTGCAATTAAATGTGGAAGCAAAAACATCGAAAGTGATTGAGTTAACTACCACGAATGCAGCACGTCGTTTTAAATTTATGTTGTAGTCTAGCCTGAAAAAACAATAACTTGACCACTCGAGAGTTTTCAATTCTGTGTTGCTGTTCTTACTCGCAATCTCATTTTTAATTGGAATAAACCCGTTTCAGAACTTGATATTGATTCTTAAACTTCTGTTACATGAAATTGTAAAGAGCCGATGTATTGCGTTTTAGCATCAGGCCATATAAATACTTGGAATTAAGAAAACTTCCTGATTCTAGAATACGAAATATTATTTTTGAAGGAACAAAAATGCGTACTAATTGCGCGCCCCTTGTGGCTGATCTGGTTTTGTTTTGTTATGAGAGAGACTTCACGATGTCCCTTTCTGCTGAAGGCCAGTCTGGGGGTCGTTGGGGCTTTTAGCTCGACCTCTAGATATTTGGATGGTTAGTTAAATTTACCCCCAAAAAACTTCAATTAAATAAAGCCAGTTCTTCTGATACGGAGGCCCCGTTTTAGGATTTACTATATTTATTGTAGATGGGTTTATTTCTTGCAAAGTTTATGATAAACGCGATGGCTTTGATTTTGAGATTGTAAGTTTTCCGATTGTGGATGATGATGTTCCTCGTGCGCCATCCTATGGCGTTAATTCGATTTGCCGGAGTGTGTTGTCGTGTGGCTGACTTCAGCTTTCGTTGTGGGTTGTTGAATGCTGGACTTCTTGGTCGGGGTTCGGTGTTGGACTTTTGTCTCTGCTGCTGAAGGGTCTGTCGAAGCCCGGGTTTTGTGGTGGTTTTGTGTATAAGTTCGGAGGAGTGTGTGGCCGCAATGACTACGGCGCCCAGTTTCGTGGGGTCATTACTCGATATGGGAACATTAGATGCAACATGGGTGTTATACGACAGACTGCATGCGTGGTGGTTGGCCCAGTCGCGGTTGGCAGCTTTGCTTCCTTCTTTAATTGCATGCCTGTGGGATGGGCCTCGGGTTCTGCTTTGGGACTTGCTTGGAGTATGAGAGAATCTGATTCTATTTAATGTCGGCTGCTGCATGATGCTTTCTCTTTGGTCGGGCCCATCGAGGTCTGGCTCTTGGCTTTCTTTTGCTCCAGCATTTCGGTGGTTTCTTGCTGTCGAGTCCTTGCCGTTGTTTCATCGCTGAGGTTTTTTGTGTGTTCGCAAAAGAGTTGCGCTAGTTTGTTGTGGGGCCTTCATGCGGGCTGAACAAAATTATTTGTCTAAATCGCGACGGAAGTAAGGGCGAGGATTGTGGCCATGTAAAATCGATTTAAGCCCCCAAGTGGAATTCGTTTCACTGACCGTACCTAGGCGGTTCTTCTGTCGCGGTTTATTTTTGTTATGGTTTGTCTTTGGGTGTTTGTGTCGCTTATATTGTTTTGTTTTGGATAACCAATTGGCCATTTTGTGGGAAAAGTAACTGTCCTGTTGGCTTTCCGCTATTGATGTTTCCATTTGGGTCTGCTATTTCGTGTTTGTGTTTCTTTCCCTTTGATGTCTCTGATGGGAGCTGCGGGCTGATTGTATCGATTTCTGATCATTGCCTTCACTTCTATATTATATCGATTTCAATAAATGTAGGGAAGAAATTGCTGCTACTTTGAATGAATTCACTAATCGATGGCGAATGCAAGGGTATGGTGAGCATTATGAAAACTAAGCATTTTGAAACCAGTTAACCGACGCATTTCGTTTTATTGCAAAACCACTAATTTTCTTACCTCTTAAACCAAAGACGTATTTACGTCACCTTAAACTAGATGTTATAGAATTTCATTGGAAGTAAGTTTGTTTTTGCTCCGGCAGACAAGTGTCGTCGTTGTTTGATGTTAATTCTCTTTAGCAAGAGCTTTGTGGTTCTAAGGCCTATGAACTTCAGTTTGGACTGAAGAGTGGTCTGTGATTAATGATCATAATTATCAAAAAGCCACACAGTTTGCTGTATGTGTGTGCTAGGAGAGACTTCCAACCTATATATATACGTCAACTTAACTCACAAAGACCAAAAAAAAGTTCGGATTGGGCAAATTCAAGTTCTTGTTCCACTACTAAGCATTCTAAACCACTGACGTCATGCCCTACTATCATCAGAAAGCTTGTGGTTAGATATTGCTACAAACTCTATAAAAGATCAGCTAGAAATCTGTTTCGGTCTATTAAAGATTTGAATGTGGTTTCAAATAAATTCAAATCCAGACATTTTCGTACAATCTCTCAACGTTTGGTTGTCCACGCTTTACACTTCACTACCTCATAGTCTTATCAAAGAAAACCTGTATGTTTTGTTTGTTCGATTTGAGGTTTAACGTCCCCATCAACACTGTAAAGGTCATTTTGGAGACATTGCTTCCAATTTTGTGGGACTTTTACCCGACATTGAGATGAAATGACATCTCAAGCGCTGTCACCCAATGAAACCAATAGGGTTTATAAGCATGGCTGGTCCGACACTCGCACCACTTTGCCTGGGCAGGCTTAGATCCTCTAAGCGGTTTACCAGTACTCGTGTGCTGGCCGGATTCAAGCTCTGCGTGGAAGCATCATGCAGCCCATATATTTCTTCAAGCCCCAATGGGCGGGGGCCGGAAAACCTGTATGTATTCACTATATTGACATTCCAAAAAATCCCTCTATCTTGCATGTAATGCCAATGTTTTATTTTCACTTCCGAGTGGCATAAAAATACACATTATGGTCATGTCAGAAAGTGTATAATTTTCTCATATTTCTAGTTGACCAATTTTGGTACTAGCTCTTATTTAAACAGTTTGTGGATATTCCGATGTGTACGAATTGCGCAGCCCTTGTAGATGATTTGTTCTTGTTCTGTTTTGAAAAAGGCGGTTTATTTGTGTTGTTGTTTGTTACTTACTGTGTGTACCACTTGTGTCTTGTTATTTTGGATGGCCATTTGACCATTTTGTGGGAAAGTAACTGTCCTTATGGCCTTCCTTTGTTTAGGTTTCCATTATGGTCTGGTCGCTTCATGTTTGTGTTTCTTTCCCTTTGGTGCCTTTGGTGGGTGGAGTTAGTTAATTGTATCGATTCCTGATCTTTGCTTTACTTCTACTTTTCAAGGTGTTCCATTTTGCAGAAAAAAAAACAATCTAGAGTTACTGAAGCTTCCAGCATGATATCTAGAGTTTTGGATGATTTACCTCAGTCTAACTTTTGGTTTTGTTTTGCTCCAGCATTTCAGTTACTTCATGCTTCACCTCTGTAGTCGTTTGATTTTTATGTTCTCAGAGATATTGATGTTGCACTGATGAGTTATAAATACTTCGTGTGGACTGGATTGTTCTCTTAACCATGACAGAACCAAGGGCTAGGATGGTGGCAATGCAAAATCGATTTAAGCCCAAAGCTTTTCCTAATTAGATACCATTCTTAGGCGTTTCTTCTGTCGTGGTTTATTATTGTAATAGATTTTATTTCTAATAGCGGTTTGGACAGTTTGTGGAAGAGTACGTAACTGTCATTTTGGCTTTCCGTTTGTGGCGATTCAATCATAGTAAAGTAATTTTATGCTCGTGTTGCTTTCAGTTTGTTGTCTTTAGAGGGAGGTGTTGGGCAGTTGTATCGATTCCTAATCACTGCACTCACTTCTACTATTTATTAAATATTGACACCACCTACTTCGATGGTTTGATGATAAGTACAGTTTACACTTCAGAACTTTCAGCAAATTCATATGAACTGAAGCTCCACTTCTCGATTTACAGTTATCTAGTTTAGGTTTGATTCATGGAAAATTTATGACAAAAGCGATGATTTTGATTTTGAGATTGTTAATTTTCCTTTCTAGGATGGGGATGTTCCTCGTTCGGTATCTTACGGTGTTTATATATCCCACTTCTGTTGGTCAGTGTCTATGCTTGACTGACTGCACAAACGTAATAAATTATTGACTGCTAAACGTCTTAATCAGGGTTAGTACCTCGTTGTATAATAAATGCTTGTAAGCCCCCCCCAACACACACACACACACACACACACACACACACACACACACACACATATATATATATATATATATATATATATATATATATATATATATATATATATATATATATATATATATATATATATATATATATATATATATATATATATATATATATACCAGTGGAATTCGCTTCACTGACCATTCCAAGGCGGCTATTCTGCCGTGGTTTATTTTTATTATGGTTTGTCTTTGAGTGTGTGTGTTGCTTATATTATTTTGCTCCGGATAGCCAATCGACCATTTTTGCGGGAAAGTAACTGTCCTTTTGGATTTCCACTAGTCATGTTTCCATTAGGGTCTAGTTGTTTCGTGTTTGTGTTTCTTTCCCTTGGTGTCTTTGATGAGTGCTGTGGGTTAATTGTATCGATTTCATTTCTATTTTGTCTGGCCAGGAAAACATCCAAACTCTGTACTCTCAGTTCTGTGGTGTGTTTCATAAACACATTTTTACTTAGTTTAAACATTCAATTTTGTGTTTAAATCTTTTCTGCAACACGGCATATCGAAACCTTTATTATTTATAAGTTATGGTTACTTAAAATGCTTGCAGTGATGCCAATTTCATCATGTGAACAAGTCCGTGAAATAAAGACCCCCCTAAACCCTACTTCAAACAGAAGGAACAGGTGTTCACAGGGGTATACATTATTTTTCTTATTTCTTCTCCAAGACTTCTTCCCTATTAGGCCGTTCTAGCGAGCACCCAAAACCTAGTTTGGCGTATAAATAAGAAACCTATAACGAATTTTCATAAGATAAAAAACACCTTTATTTGAGGTTTGGAAAATACACTTTATCAAACGGATGCGTCATCGAAATGCTTAAAATCCTTCTGCGATATAAAAAGATTGAGTACATTATAAATGTTATAAGACAGACTGCTTGAATCGAAGATAACCCAATCGCATTGATAACTTTGCTTCCCTCTAATTGCACGCCATCTGGTCGGGCCTCAGACACTATGATTGCTCCAGCCAATAGGCATATTTAAACGTTCTAGATAATGTCGGTTGGTGCCTGATGCTCTGTCTCTGGTCGGGCTCACCGGAGTCTTATTGTTTGATTTCGAGTCCTCTTTGTTACTTTATCTCCGTATTCTTTTGATTTTAATGTTAAATGAATGTTGCTCTGATGAGTTAGAAATCCTTCATGCGAACTGAACAAATAATCTAAAAGCAAACACGCAGACACACACATCACATGAGTAAGTCCGTGAAATAAAGACCCCCTAAACCCCACTTTATATAGAGAAAACTGGGGTTTACGGGGGTAAACATCATTTCCCTTATTTCTACTCGAAGACATAGGTTGTGGGTACTCGTTAAAATATCACACATTTTCATCAGAAAAATTACCTTTTTGTGGTATGAGAAAATGCACTATATCACACGGATGTGTTATCGTAACGCACCATCACGAAAACACGCCTATATAAATTTGACCCCCTCATACTCCACCTTTATATAGTCAAACTGGGGTTAAAGGGGGGTATACATTATTTTTCTTATTTCTGCTCAAAAACATAGATTGTGGGTACTCGATAGAACCGCCTCGTTGAGGCGGTTCTATCGAGTCCCCACAATCTGTGTTTTGAGCAGAAATAAGAAAAATATCACAACTTTTCATATTAACATGTACATTTTTACGGCGATAAAAGTGGCAATGTATTTGTATAGGCGTGTTTGCGTAATGCACACACAAAAAGACAGAACCAAGCGCGAGGAATGTGACAACGTAGTACTGTTGTGTTTTATTATGTTCGTTGTTTGTCTTTGCATGAATGTACTGCTAATGTATTTTTTATTTTGGATAGCCGCTTGGCCTACTTGCGGGAATATAACTTTCCTTTCGGCTTAACGCTTGTAACGATTTAATTACGGTGAAGTTGTTTGTTTGTTTTTAAATGATATTTCTCTTTCCCTTTGTTGTCTTGGGTTGCAACTGAAAGTTTTTGTTTTGATTCCTGATCACTGCCTCCCCGTCTGTTGTATGCTTGTGAGACACTGTCATAGAGAATCCTTAGCCGAAGAGTGAATAGAAATATTATCTGAAGCCCAGTGTTTCTAAACGGCTCCTGATACCCATCATGTGAACAAGTCCGTGAAATGAACACCCCCTAAACCCACTTTATATAGAGAAAACTGGGGTTTACGTGGGTATACATTATTTTTCTTATTTCTGTACCAAGACATAGGTTGCGAGTACTCGTTAGAACCGCCTATATTTGCAGTATTAATAATAACGGATTTTCATCAGAAAAGTAGCCATTTTGGAGATGTGAAAATACACTATGTTGCACGGGTGTCGTATCGTAATGATTGATGTATGTTTGCCCCATGCTGCTCTGTTTCACCTATAGTCTCGTTTGCCCTTTCTTATGTAGCCTTACTACGTAGGTTAAGTTTGTTGTTAATAAAACGAAGACGAGCCCTGCAAGCGGGGCATTTTACGCCCTTGGCAAGCAACTGGCTGTAACACAATTAATGACACCTAGTAGTGGGGGTTAGCCAAAAAGGAAAAGTTCCTGGATGAACAAATGGCCATAATTGTGCTGATAATTGGTGGGCTGTTACCTCTAAGCCAATTGCTTCATATCATCACCTATATAAATCAACTTTCAGCTTTATGGGATGTAAACAATAGAGCTGGAAATGGAAAGTGAAAGGGCGGGTTGTACGAGGACTGTTCAAATATGAATGCAACTAGACACATAAAAATGATTCCGTGATAGATTTCGATGAAAAATTTATTTTGTCCCCTCAAAGTATTCCCCTTTAACAGATATACGAACTTTCAGTCTTCTGATCCAATCATTGAATGTATTTTGGTAGTTTTTTCGAGGTATACTATGAAGGCACTGGAATATTGCAGACCCGAGGTGTTTGCGCTGTACAAATGTTCGACCAGAAAGGTTTTTTTTTCCAGCCGCGGGAACAAAAAAAAAGTCACACGGGGCAAGGTCAGGGGAATACGGGGTGTGAGGGAGTTCAACAACCTTTTCCTGCTTCAGATAGTCTTGCACAATGAACGCCTTGTGCGATGACGCATTGTCATGTGATAATCTGACATTGGCCAAACCAGTTGCGGGTCTTCGTTCTTTGAAATATTTCTTCAATTTTCGAAGAACTTTATTCTTGTAAAACTTCACATTTACAGATTTGCCTTTAGGCACAGCAACCTGAATACCAGGGCCCTGATTTGAAAAGATTATGGCATACATTACCTTCTTGACGCTCATGGTCCGCTTTGCAATGCAGCGTCTTTTGCAATACTTTGTTGCCCATATTTTGTTCTGAATCTTTCGTTTTGGCTAAAAAAGTGAACCCATGTCTCGTCACCTGTGACGACATTAGCGAAAGACCGTGCATTGTAATTTGGAAACTTTTTAAGCAACTTCTTGGCGCACTGAACGCGTGTCTTTTTCTGCTCATCTGTCAACAGATGGGGAATCCATCTAGCACAGATCTTTCTCATTGTCAAATCCCGTTTCAGAATTGTATGAGCTGCTCCTAATGAGATGCAAACCATACTAGCTATTTGCCTAGTGGTGTATCGTGCATCGGTAGCAACTATTTCTTTCACTCTAGCAACCATCTTGGCAGATGTTGCTCTTTTCGGCCGACGATCATGTGGTGCATCTTCTGTTGAGCCTAGCCCACAGCTGAATTTCTTACACCAACGAAAAACTGTAGGAAAAGACATTTCATTATGCCCATAAACCGAAAATATTTCATCAAAAATGCCTTTGCACTGTATACCAAGAATACAACGATTCTTAATATAGGACCGTGTTTCAACGGCGTACTATGACCTTCTTCCAACCATGTTCTGTATTTGTATAAAAGAGTAGACAGTATTTATAGAACGATATACATGGCTAAAATGGACGGATTTTAACAGGTTTGGTATCAATGTATAGGTAAAATGTTTTTCTACGCTGTGATATTTATTTCCAGGTGATTTTCCAGGCATGAGAAAACGTTCTACTTGCATTCATATTTGAACAGTCCTCGTAACCTCAAAATGGTATGCACTGCTCCACATCATGGCGAAACGTTTTATAATGTTTTGCTTGATCTTATGTAAACTATAGGAAGAGTTGACTTTCAAATTTTTCAAAAGGCCATTACTGCTGATATTTGGTGGACTGTAACCTCAAAAGCAATGTGTGTAACAACAAATGAAGAAAAAGGAAATTGTAAGAGGAGTTAGCTGGAGAGGAAACATTTACATAAGTTTTAATAGGAGCATAACTCTGTTGATATTTGGTGAACTGCATACTTGAAACAATGTGCACGGCTTCACAGCAAGGTATAACTATAATTTAAGTTTCAGCTTAGTATGTAAGCAGTAGAAGGAATTAGCCTGAAATGAAAAGTTTAATATTTTCAAATAGCCATAAGTTTGCTAATATTTGATGCACTGTAACTCAGAAATAATATACCCTGCTATACATCATGGTTTAACAGTTTATCGAGTATCTAAATTGTAGGAGGGCATAGCCGGAAACTTCATGTTTAAAGACATTTTCGAAGGGGTAAAACTTTAAATCATTTGGTGGACCGTAACCTTAAATCAATGTGCGCTACTCAACATCTTGGTCTAACTATATGTCAAGTGGGTTAACTGTAGGAGAGGTTAACTTGAAACAGAATGTTACGCAGAAATTTTCAAAAGGGCATAACTCAATTAGTATTTGGTGAACCGTTACCACAAATAATATGCGCTGCTCCAAATCATGTCTAGCTATAAAGAAAGTCTAAGTTTGATGGAATCTGAAGTGTAATAGTGCACATCATGATATATCAAGTTTCAGCTTGATCGAATGTAAAATGTAGAAGTTATGCGAAAACAAAATGTTGACAGAAATGTTCAAAGGGTAATAAATCTATAATTATTCGGTGGATCGAAATCTCGAAACCGACTACGCTGCTCCACACCATAGTGTAACTTTATATCAAGTTTCAACTTGTTCGGATGTAAAATGTAGGAGCAGTTATCCGAAAATGGAATGTTTACAGAAATTTACAAAGGGGCATTGCTCTTTTATTTCTGGCAGACCATAACTTCTAAACAATATACACTGCTCCACACCGTGATCAGATGTAAAATACAAGAGGAGTTATCCGGAACTAAAAAAATTAAAGAAATTTTAAAGTGGCAAAAAGTGTTTGCATGACCGTAACCTCGAAGTATTATGCGATGGTCTACACCATGACCTAACTTCATATCAGTTTTCAGTTCTATCGGATGTAAAATGTAAGAAGTATTCGCAAACGAAAAGATTACAGACAGGCAGACTGACAGACGAACGGGCGGACAGATGACTAGACGTCGATGGACAGAACATAACATAATAGATCTTCAAAAGGGCGTATAACAATTTTGATTGATATAAATACCTCCCACCTGTCACCCATGGCACAAAGGCGAAAGGAGCACATATAAGAACCATAAGTGCTAGCACTGAACTGTCTGTTGCACATTGAGCAATAGAGGTTAGATGAGGACAGCTCTGTTGGTGATGCTATAACTCTGGCTTTGCGCTGTGCACGTTTATGTTCGATTTCGCTGATTTCTTTTGCATCATTTCCACTAGCAGCCCGTCTAATGAAGTCTCAACACTTTGCTCGGTTCAAAGCCATTTGTTCTAACGACTGGAGTCCTATAAGGACTATTCTGCAACAAGGTCTATCGAAATCCGAATTTTATGTTGACGTAATATATAAATTTAGAAAAAATTATAACCGCAATGACTTCAGCACCCAAATCCTAAAAATAATTCTTCGATATAAAAAAGATTGGGAACAGCATAAATGTTATACGAACGACTGCATACATGGTAGTTAACCCAATCACGGTTGACAACTTTGCTTCCCTCTTTTATTGCACACCGGTGGGTCAGCCCTCAGATTCTATAATGTTTCCAACGTAAAGGCTTATGTTGGTTGGTACCTGATGCTATGTCTCTGGTCGAGCACATCAGAGTCTAACTGTTGGTTTTCTTTTGCTCCAGCATTTCAGTGGTTTCTTGCTGTCAAGTTCTCACCGTTGTTTCATCTATGTGGTTGTTTGATTTTTGTTCACGGAGATGTTGCACTGATGGGTTAGGAGGCCTTCATGCGGACGGAACCAATTATTTTTCTTAATCACGACGAAAGTAAGGGCGAGGATTTTGGCCACATAAAATCGATTTAAGTCCCCCAGTGGAATTCGTTTCCGCTGACCGTTCCAAGGCGGTTCTTCTGTCGCGGTTTATTTTTGTTATGGTTTGACTTTGGGTGTTTGTGTCCCTTATATTACTTTCTTTTGGATAGCCTATTGGCCATTTATCGGGAAAGTAACTGTCCATTTAACATTCCACTGTTGGTGTTTCCGTTTGAGTATGTTTGTGTTCCTTTCCCTTTGGTGTATCTGATGGGAGCTGTGGGTTAATTGTATTGATTCCTGATCATTGCATCTATTTCTAATTTGAGGATGGCATGTAAGGCTTTTTCTGACCACCAAGGCAGCGTTTGTCTGTTTCCAATTCTCCATAGAGGATTTTCTTTGGCAAGCGTTCCTCAGGCGCCTGTCCATCTTAACTTTGTCGGTTTTAGAGAGTATGTACTTTCTGTATCCCTGTCTTTTACTGACTCCTGTGTCTGGTATCCTGTCTTGCTACTTTACCTTTTAGAGTTTTCGAAGACAGCCTCTATGGAAGTGGTTCAGTCTTTTTGCGTGCCGTTCGTAAATTGCCCAGGTTTCACATGCATATAATAGTGTTGATAGCACCACAAATCAGTCGGCTTTCAGTTTTGTGTCAAGCCTGATTCCACTTGGATCCCAAACGCTACCAATGTATTCTGCCAAATGCTGCAGTGGCTGTGGTTATTCTGGCATTAAATTCGTCATCAATATGCACGGCTATTGACAGTGAGGTCCCAAGGTAGATTTATCTACCACTTGCAGTCTTTGACCTGTCACTGATATGGTGGGTTCCTGGTAGGGCTTGCCTCGAGCTTGTTGATATACCACCTCAGTCTTTTTGATGCTGATTGGGAGGTCATAGCTGGCACACGAGTCAGACACTTGATCTACATCTTTTATTTGAATCTCCCCTTCTGTTGTTTGAGATTGTAAATTTCCCTTTTTTTTGGATGGTAATTTTCCTCGTGCGCCATCCTATGGCGTTTATATTTCGCAATTAATTCGATTTGCCAGAGTGTGTAGTCATGTAACGGACTTCAACATTCGTAATAAATTATTAACGGCTTAACTTCTTAATCAGGGTTATCGGTACCATAAACTACGCAAAGCCTTCTCAAAATTTTATAGACGCCATTCTGATTTTATTTCAAAATTCAATATTGGACTTAAATCTCTTCTGCAACAAAGTCTATCGGAACCCGAATTTTATGGTGACTTAGTATATAAATTCAGAAAAATATATAACCGCAATGACTTTAGCACCCAATTTCGTAAAATCATTCTTCGATATAAAAAGATTGGGTACAACATGGATATTATACGACAGACTGCATACATGGTAGTTAACCCAATCACGGTTGGCAACTTTGCTTCCCTCTTTAATTGCACGCCGGTGGGTCAGGCCTCAGATTCTATGATGGTTCCAACGTAAAGGCTTATTGAGAATTAGAGAGATCTAATTCAAGGTAATGTTGGTTGGTGCCTGATGCTCTGTCTCTGGTTGGGCCCATCGGAGTCTAACTGTTGGTTTTCTTTTGCTCCAGCATTTAAGTGGTTTCTTGCTGTCGAGTCCTCGCCGTTGTCTCACCTCTTCGGTTCTTTGATTATTTGTGTTCACGGAGATGTTGCACTGATGAGTTAAGAGGCCTTCATGCGGACTGAGCGGGTTGTTTGTCTAAATCGCGACGGAAGTAAGGGCGAGGATTGTGGCCGCCTGGGGTCGATTTAGGCCCCCCAGTGGAAAACTTTCCACTGACCGTTCCAATGCGGTTCTTCTGTGGCGATTTATTTATGTTGTTGTTTGTTACTTACTGTGTGTATCACTTGTGTCTTTTAATTTTGGATGACCATATGGCCATTTTGTGGGAAAGTAACTGTCCTTTTGGCCTTCCTCTGTTTAGGTTTCCATTATGGTCTGGTCGCTTAATGTTTATGTTTCTTTCCCTTTGGTGTCTTTGATGGGTGGAGTAAGTTAATTGTATCGATTCCTGATGTTTGTTTTACTTCTACTTCACCAAATGTTTCTTAAGACCCTCACGGCAAACTTTGTCAAATGCGTTGGTAAGGTCAAAATAAAGCTCATGAAGAGGCCCATGCTCTGTTCCTGACATTTCGCTTGAAGTTGCCTTCCTGAAAAGATCATGTCAATTGTTCCTCTGTCGTTTCTGAATCCACACTGACTTTCTGGTAGAAGCCCTGACTGTTCAAAGTAGTCATTCAATCGGCTAAGTAAAACTCTTGCAATGACCTATCCAGCAAATGATAATACAGAGATGCCACTCTTATTGTCGCAGACTCTAGGATCCCCTTTCCGTTTGAATAGGTGGATGTCTGACGTACCCTTGAATTTCGGAGGGATGGTTTCATTCATCCACATGATGTGAAATAACCCTGTTCAGCCTCGATAGCACAATGGTTCGACGTATGTTCGAAAGGCTGTGGGTTCGAATCAGACCACCAGAGGCGAGGTGTGTCCATGTCATGTAAAACACGTGGTACCAGGGGCGGGGTCATTTTAGGCTCCAATGCTATAATTTGAATAATATTGGTAGAGGTCCTTTAGATGCGGCTTCATACCAAATATCAAAGGCCTGGTCCTTGCGGTTTCTTGGAAGAAGATTTTTAAGGTTTTTCCTATATAAGCTTATGTAAAACATGCGGGCTATGAAGCAGGGCCATGTTTTGACCCAAGGCTATACTTTGAACAATCTTGATAGAGGTCCACTAGATGAAGTTTCATACCAAATGTCAAAGATCAGGGTCTTGCGGTTTCAGAGAAGAAGGTTTTTTAAGGTTTGTAATGTAAAACTATGTAAAACATGTGGGCCGCAAGTCTATAATTTGGAGAATCTTGATAGAGGTCCGCCAGACGGATTTCAAACCAAATATCAAAGACCTGTACCTTGCGGTTTCAGAGAAGAAGATTCTTTAAGTTTTCAGTTAAACAATCAAGTGTTAGCACCTGTGACCCGGATATGCAGTGGACCATAGCCTTTTTAACAATTTTGAAAGAAGACCAACTAAGGATCATTCCTGTGAAGCTTGGTCAAAATCTGTTAGTGGTTTAGGAGGAGATGTCTTTTGACGAAATTGTTTACGGACGGACGCACGCACGCACTGATGACGGACAGAATGTGCTTTCAAAAGCTCACCTTGTTACTACGTGAAAGGTGAGCTAAAAACAGGCATTTTTAGCGTTCATGGGGACGTACATTGTTACTTTATGAGATAGGCAGACATCACCAGTTTTCGAACGCATCCGAACTTTCATTCCCAACCCACTTATATGCTAGTTTCAGGAAGTTTCGGCTCCGACAAACTAATGAGTAGTTTTAAGCCAAAGCCATCATGGAGTCTGTACCTCGATCTACCGGCGTGTAATTAAAGAGGAAAGCATAATGTCTAACCGTGATTGGGTCAAAGACATTGCATGCAGACTATTGGATAGAATTTATATTACGTACTAAAAGATGAGCGCAAAAGTCCTTATGACAATAATGAGGAACGCCGGTTATGAAAACAATTTTTTAATTTGTATTTTTCTGTATTTAAGCAAGTTCACCAACATATCATATCACACAAATGGTAACATAAAACAGTTCAAACTCGTTTTCCAGTTCAATGTAAAGAAGGCTGATATCCTTTCTTGAAAACGTCCTTTAACTAGTTACACGGCAAAGGCCAGTGTAACATAAATGAATTAAGACGGCAAAATTCAGTCTACCATGCATAAAGTCACTATATAATAATTAGGGCCCCGCACTGAAAGTGTCGGTGCCCTATAGTAATCACTCTGTCCGTCCGTCTGTCTGTCCGTCCGTCCGTCTGTCCGTCCACAAATTTTTTTATCCTCCATAACTTTTCTTATTTCCTGGATGGATTTAAATATTACTTGGCATCACTCTGTCCGTCCGTCTGTCTGTCTATCTGTCCGTCCGTCTGTCCGTCCACAAATTTTTTATCCTCCATAACTTTCTTATTCCTGGATGGATTTAAATATTACTTGGCAGAAATGTTAACCATAATGTGATGGAGTGTTGCGCGCAAGACTCAGGTCCGTACCTCAAAGGTCAAGGTCATACTTAGAGGTTAAAGGTCAAAAAAGGTTTTTTCCTGTGTCCAATTAATAACTTTGTTATTCCTGGATGGATTTAAATATTACTTGGCAGAAATGTTAACCATAATGTGACGAAGTGTCACAGCCGTACCTCAAAGGTCAAGGTCTGTCCGTCTGTCCGTCCACAAATTTTTTTATCCTCCATAACTTTCTAATTTCCTTGATGGATTTAAATATTACTTGGCATCACTCTGTCCGTCCGTCTGTCCGTCCACAAATTTTTTTATCCTCCATAACTTTCTTATTCCTGGATGGATTTAAATATTACTTGGCAGAAATGTTAACCATAATGTGATGGAGTGTTGCGCGCAAGACTCAGGTCCGTACCTCAAAGGTCAAGGTCATACTTAGAGGTTAAAGGTCAAAAAAGGGTCTTTCCTGTGTCCAATTAAAAACTTTGTTATTCCTGGATGGATTTAAATATTACTTAAATGTTAACCATAATGTGACGAAGTGTCACAGCCGTACCTCAAAGGTCAAGGTCTGTCCGTCTGTCCGTCCACAAATTTTTTTATCCTCCATAACTTTCTAATTTCCTTGATGGATTTAAATATTACTTGGCATCACTCTGTCCGTCCGTCTGTCTGTCTGTCTGTCCGTCTGTCCGTCTGTCCGTCCACAAATTTTTTTATCCTCCATAACTTTCTTATTCCTGGATGGATTTAAATATTACTTGGCAGAAATGTTAACCATAATGTGATGGAGTGTTGCGCGCAAGACTCAGGTCCGTACCTCAAAGGTCAAGGTCATACTTAGAGGTTAAAGGTCAAAAAAGGGTCTTTCCTGTGTCCAATTAATAACTTTGTTATTATTCCTGGATGGATTTAAATATTACTTGGCAGAAATGTTAACCATAATGTGACGAAGTGTCACACGCAAGACCCACAGCCGCACCTCAAAGGTCAAGGTCATACTTAGAGATAAAGGGTCAAAAAGCGTCTTTTTTCCTCTGTCTGTCTGTCCGTCTGTCCGTCTGTCCGTTCACAAATTTTTTTATCCTCCATAACTTTCTTATTCCTGGATGGATTTAAATATTACTTGGCAGAAATGTTAACCATAATGTGATGGAGTGTTGCGCGCAAGACTCAGGTCCGTACCTCAAAGGTCAAGGTCATACTTAGAGGTTAAAGGTCAAAAAAGGGTCTTTCCTGTGTCCAATTAATAACTTTGTTATTATTCCTGGATGGATTTAAATATTACTTGGCAGAAATGTTAACCATAATGTGACGAAGTGTCACACGCAAGACCCACAGCCGCACCTCAAAGGTCAAGGTCATACTTAGAGATAAAGGGTCAAAAAAGCGTCTTTTTTCCTGTGTCCAATTAATAACTTTGTTATTATTCCTGGATGGATTTAAATATTACTTGGCAGAAATGTTAACCATAATGTGACGAAGTGTCACACGCAAGACCCACAGCCGTACCTCAAAGGTCAAGGTCAAGGGTCAAAAAAGCGTCTTTTTTATTGTGTCCAATCTATTCTTACACCTGGATGGATTTAAATATTACTTAGCAGAAAATTTAACCATAATGTGACAGTGTGTCACGCGCAAGACCCAGGTCCTTACCTCAAAGGTCAAGGTCATACTTAGAGGTGAAAGGCACTGAAAGTGTGGGTGCCCTATAGTAATCACTCTGTCCGTCCATCTGTATGTCTGTCCGTCTGTCCGTCCACAATTTTTTTTATCCTCCATAACTTTCTTATTTCCTGGATGGATTTAAATATTACTTGGCATCACTCTGTCCGTCCGTCTGTCTGTCAGTCCGTCTGTCCGTCCACAATTTTTTTTATCCTCCATAACTTTCTTATTCCTGGATGGATTTAAATATTACTTGGCAGAAATGTTAACCATAATGTGATGGAGTGTTGCGCGCAAGACTCAGGTCCGTACCTCAAAGGTCAAGGTCATACTTAGAGGTTAAAGGTCAAAAAAGGGTCTTTACTTGGCAGAAATGTTAACCATAATGTGATGGAGTGTTGCGCGCAAGACTCAGGTCCGTACCTCAAAGGTCAAGGTCATACTTAGAGGTTAAAGGTCAAAAAAGGGTCTTTCCTGTGTCCAATTAATAACTTTGTTATTATTCCTGGATGGATTTAAATATTACTTGGCAGAAATGTTAACCATAATGTGACGAAGTGTCACACGCAAGACCCACAGCCGTACCTCAAAGGTCAAGGTCATACTTAGAGATAAAAGGTCAAAAAAGCGTCTTTTTTATTGTGTCCAATCTATAACTTTCTTATACCTGGATGGATTTTACCTGGATGGATTTAAATATTTCCTTGATTGATTTTAGAATAACTTGTTCCTGGATGGATTTAAATATTACTTGGCAGAAATGTTAACCATATGTTAACCATAACGTGATGGAGTGTCTCGCGCAAGACTCAGGTCCGTACCTGAAAGGTCAAGGTCAAACTTAGAGGTTAAAGGTCAGAAAGGTTTTTTTTTCATGTCCGATCAATAACTTTCTTACTCCTGGATGGAGTCAAATAATACTTGGCAGAAATGTTAACCATAATGTGACGGAATGTCAAGCGCAAGACCCACGTCTGTACCTCAAGGGTCAAGGTCATACTTAGAGATAAAAGGTCAAAAAAGCGTATTTTTATCATGTCTGATCAATAACTTTCTTATACCTGGATGGATTTAAATATTAGTAGAAATATTAACCATAATGTGACAGTGTATCTCGCGCAAGACCCAGGTCCGTACCTCAAAGGTCAAGGTCATACTTAGAGGTGAAGGTCTTTTTTTATGTCCGATCAATAACTTTCTTATTCCTGAATGGAGTTGAATAATACTTGGCAGAAATGTTAACATTATGTGAGGGAATGTCGCACGCAAGTCCCACGTCCGTACTTCAAGGGTCAAGGTCATACTTAGCGATAAAAGGTCAAAAACGCGTCTTTTTATCGTGTTCGATCAATAACTTT
Organism: Lucinisca nassula; assembly: GCA_963580285.1. Classification (NCBI taxonomy): domain Eukaryota; kingdom Metazoa; phylum Mollusca; class Bivalvia; order Lucinida; family Lucinidae; genus Lucinisca; species Lucinisca nassula. Next base: position 186,108,547 of record OY757011.1, read on the forward strand.
CTTATACCTGGATGGATTTAAATATTACTTAGCAGAAATATTAACCATAATGTGACAGTGTGTCTCGCGCAAGACCCAGGTCCGTACCTCAAAGGTCAAGGTCATACTTAGAGGTGAAAGGTAAAAAAATGTCTTTTTTACCTGGTCCGATCAATATCTTTCTTATTCCTGGATTGGTTTTAGAATAACTTGACAGTAATGTTAGTCATCATGAGTCTGTCCACAAATTTTTTTATCCTCCATAACTTTTCGACCCCTCGCCCTTCCAGCCTCAAACTTCACATGCAGGTTAATCATGACAAGAAGATGACCCCTATTGGAAATTAGGTACAAGGTCAAGGTCACAGTGACCTTAAATGACATTTTTTGGGTCCTGAATAACTTTTGAATCCCGAAGAAATAAGCCTCAAACTTGACAGGGCTTATATGGCTATTAGATGACTCCTACTGATAATTAATTTTGAAGGTCAAAGGTCAAGGTCACAGCTGATTTATACATCTTTAATTTAATTATTTTCTCAACTTTGATAAGAATGTCGATAATAAACCCTGTTGATAATTAGTAATGCAGGTCAGAGTTATGTGATTTTTTTTTACCAAAAGCATTCAGTTAAGTATGCTTCCCTCTAATACTTGTTTTTCTTTATTTTTCAGGTGTGACGGTGATCCCTTATTGAAGATTGCAGCAAAAACCTCAGCATTTTCTATAATCTTGACACATTTCCCTGTAGAATGTTTCTTCCATTCTATGGGCTATTGTGCCAAGATTACTCAAGAGTTGCTTTTTAGCCGGACTATTCAAAGAATAGGGATGTTATTCTGCTCACCAGCATTGGTGTCGGCGTCCATGTCGCACCTTGGTTAAGATTTTCATACCACCTGACTTTATTCATAAACCAATTGAGATATTGCTTGGACACTTGAAATAATTGTTTACTGTCATGACACCCATCTATTGAAAAGAGGAGATAACTCAATCAAGGATTATGACTGAATTAGGCCCCTTTTTCCACTTATATTTTTATATAATGGCTAAGTTACATATTATTCTTCGAATAGTCGGGCATGCGGTCCAACGACAGCTTCTGTTTGAATACTGTTTAATGTCAATCTTTCATCATTTCAGGGACCAGAAGTCATAAAAGACACAGCTAAGAAGCTTAAGTGATTCAATAAAAACAGTTCGTTACACGATGTGATTCAATAAAAACAGTTAATTAATGGATACAGAATAAAAAACAGTTAAACCATAAAGATGGCAGACTTACTCCAGGATTATTTTAAAGATCAAGAAGAGCGTCAAAGAAGGAGTACATTGGTAGTAAAAGCAAATATCCATCAGGGACATCTTGCTTTCCAACAATATGCAGGAAAACAGTGCACATGTAACTGTTTAGTGTTTTTAATGTATGCTTTCACAAAGTCTGTACAAAGTATCAGTGCTAAATGTTTGGATAATATACTCACAGATGGATCCAAACTGTATTCAAAATATTCCAGAATGCATGATCAAGAGTTCCTTTTGGTGAAAGAATTAGAAGGTCCAGTTCTTTATCATGAACAATATTTCAAAATGTCGATTCATTCAGAACATTCAGGATTATGTGACTCAGTCAGGGATATGAAGGCTGCTTTGGACAGTGCATTGAGCTCATCATCCTATATTTTCGTGTTATTGGGTGAAGTGTCTGGAATTTCTTATACAAGTGGTTTGTTTGTTGGAAGGAACGGTAACATGTATATCTTTGATCCACATTCACGGAATCAGAGAGGTTTCCCATCACAAGTAGGAACTTCTGTACTGCTATGTTTTGAAGATAGAAGAAACCTCCACCAGTATATCCTAGAGCTGTCAAGATCTGTTTCTGCAGTGCATTTTGAAATTGTTCCTGTTCTTCTTGAAGTTGCTACTGCAGGTGAATACAGAAAATATTATTATAAACTAACAAAAAGTAAACAAAGGAAGTCAATGAGTGAATTGGAAAGACAGAAAGTCAGAAATAGAGAAACAAGTGATAGAAAGAGAAAAAGGAAACACTTACGTTCTGATGAACTGGAAGCCATTCAGCAGAAAGATTGTAGTGCGAGAAAAATTGCAAGAGCATACCTGACTCCAGAAACACGAACTAAGATAAGAATAAAAAATACATCTTCCAGACAGGGTGCAAGATCAGTGCTGACTCCAGAAACACGAACCATGATAAAAGTGAAAGATACATCTTCGAGACAGAGTGCAAGGGCAGAGCTCTCTCCCGAAACAAGAACCAAGATTAAATTGAAAGAAACTTCTTCCAGACAGAGTGCACGAGCAGAGCTGACTCAAGAAAAACGTACTGAAATAAAAGTGAAAGATACCTCTTCCAGAAAAAGTGCAAGAGCAGAGCTTTCTCCAGAAATACGTACTGAGATAAAAGTGAAAGATACATCTTCCAGACAGAGTGCAAGAGCAGAGTTGTCTCCAGAAATACGTACTGAGATAAAAGTGAAAGATACATCTTCCAGACAGAGTGCAAGAGCAGAGTTGTCTCCAGAAATACGTACTGAGATAAAAGTGAAAGATACCTCTTCCAGACAAAGTGCAAGAGCAGAGCTTTCTCCAGAAATACGTACTGAGATAAAAGTGAAAGATACATCTTCCAGACAGAGTGTGAGATCATCTCTGACTCCTGAACAACAAAGTGAGATAAGACAAAAAGAACTAAAGTCGAGACAATATTCAAGATCTTTGCTTACTCCTGAAATGCAAGACGCAGGTGAATACAGAAAATATTATTATAAACTAACAAAAAGTAAACAAAGGAAGTAAATGAGTGAATTGGAAAGACAGAAAGTCAGAAATAGAGAAACAAGTGATAGAAAGAGAAAAAGGAAACACTTACGTTCTGATGAACTGGAAGCCATTCAGCAGAAAGATTGTAGTGCGAGAAAAATTGCAAGAGCATACCTGACTCCAGAAACACGAACTAAGATAAGAATAAAAAATACATCTTCCAGACAGGGTGCAAGATCAGTGCTGACTCCAGAAACACGAACCATGATAAAAGTGAAAGATACATCTTCGAGACAGAGTGCAAGGGCAGAGCTCTCTCCCGAAACAAGAACCAAGATTAAATTGAAAGAAACTTCTTCCAGACAGAGTGCACGAGCAGAGCTGACTCCAGAAAAACGTACTGAAATAAAAGTGAAAGCTACCTCTTCCAGAAAAAGTGCAAGAGCAGAGCTTTCTCCAGAAATACGTACTGAGATAAAAGTGAAAGATACATCTTCCAGACAGAGTGCAAGAGCAGAGTTGTCTCCAGAAATACGTACTGAGATAAAAGTGAAAGATACCTCTTCCAGACAAAGTGCAAGAGCAGAGCTTTCTCCAGAAATACGTACTGAGATAAAAGTGAAAGATACATCTTCCAGACAGAGTGTGAGATCATCTCTGACTCCTGAACAACAAAGTGAGATAAGACAGAAAGAACTAAAGTCGAGACAATATTCAAGATCTTTGCTTACTCCTGAAATGCAAGACCAGATGAGACAGAAAGCTTCAGAATCAAGGCGAGACAAGAGAAAAATTATTACATCCAAATTTGGACTTAAATTTCTCAAGTCTATTAAAGACTTTCCTGTGTATGTGTGTTGCTGCTGTCACAAACTGTGTTACAGACAAATGGTACAAATTTTCTCTCGAAGAAAGTACACCGATACAGATGATTGTCTCCTTAGCAACTGTATAACAGACAAAAAGTCACTTGATGACCAAAGATATATTTGTAGTGGATGTCATTTATCACTGATGAAGAATAAAATGCCTGCCACAGCTGCAAACAAATTGTTCGTTGAAGATATACCTAGTGAGCTTCACGATCTAAGAGAGCTAGAATGTATTCTAATAGCACAGAGAATTATATTCTTGAAAGTAGTGAATCTGCCCAGAGGAGGTCAGAAGGGATTGGTAGGCTCGTTTGTGAATGTTCCTGTAGACACTGTTAGTGTATGTGCTTCACTTCCAAGGACACCTGAGCAGTCTGGAATTATACCATTAAAGTTGAAGAGGAAAATCTCATACAAAGGCCATCACCTACACCAGAATGTTCGTCCTGATCATGTTATTACAGCTCTGAACTGGCTGATACAGCACAATCCATTATATGAGAATGTTAACCTGGTGACCAATTGGGCAGACCAATGTCAGGAAGAAGACGAACATCTCTGGGATAGTCTGTGTGTAGAAAATCCTGCAGAAAATAAAGAACATGATACTGAAAATACTGCAGTAAACGAAGAACATTTCAATGAAAATAACACAGAAAATCATGACAGTGGTATAGGAAGTAAAGAGGGACCTGGTACAAATACAACTCAGTCCCCATTAAGAAGTGAAATGACTCCATCAAGAAGTGAAGGGGAGACTGAACAGCAGATTACAGATTCTCAGAGTGATAAGGACAATGTACATGATGGTAAAGCGGTAGATATTCAAGAGAAAGTCAGAGGGGTTCAGTACGACACATGCTTACATCCAAACAACGTGATTTCATCCTCAGAAAAGGAATATAGTATTGCCCCAGGTGAAGGAAAAAGACCTTTGGACCCATTCCTTGACATAAGATGTGAAGCCTTGGCGTTTCCTCATTTATTTCCAACTGGCCAATGGACATTGTTAGAAGATGATGAAGATGACAAAAGAGCTGTTCAGTTAACTTCAAAAAAGTACTTTATACAGAGAATCACCAATTGGGATGGCAGATTTGCATCATCGATTCCTTACCTATTTTATGCTTTAAATGTTTGTGAAAAGCAGCAGGTGCAGAATTCAATAAATATTGCCTTGAGAAAAGCAAGACGTATGGACATAACTGTTGGAGAATTGAAGAACCCCGATAGAGTTTGTGAAATTTATGTGAAAGACCAAGCATTCCAGTTTCTTCAACAAGTGAGATGGTCACCCTCATATTGGCAGAGAGCTCAGTATGAATTGTTAGCAATGGTGCGTGCAAGAGGCGCGTTTACATGGTTTATCACTTTGTCATGTGCTGATCTAAGCTGGCCAGAAACAATACAAGCAATTGCACAACAGTATGGACAGACATTTAGTGAAGAAGATATTGAGGGTTTTTCATATGAAGAGAAATGCCAGTGGCTTAGACAGAATCCAGTCATGGCTGCAAGACAATTCGACCATCGGCTTGAAGCATTTTTCAGAGATGTAATCCTGTCTGACGCAGCTCCACTTGGCAAAGTAACTAACTATTTCCAAAGAACAGAGTTCCAGTTACGAGGATCTCCACATTGCCATGCGGTCTTGTGGGTAGAAAATGCTCCTGATTTGGACACTTCCTCAGAAGAGGAAATCTGTGAATGGATTGACAGATACATTTCTTGCGAAATTCCATCTGAGGATGATCCATTGTATGATGAGGTGACCAGTAAACAACAACATTCTCATTCAGTAGCATGTAAGAAACATGGAACTGTTTGCAGATTCCATTACCCAAAGCCCCCAAGTGACAAAACACTACTGTCGAAACCAAGCGATACTGATGATACGATTACAGGAGTACAACTTACCGCTGATAAGGTAAAGGAAATATTGTCTAAGGTCAATGATGTGCTAAATGATGACAATATCCCAGTGGCTGAGCTGTCTCTTACACAAGTCTTAGCAAATGCAGGTGTTTCGGAAGACAGCTACTACAAAGCTCTGAGGTTTTCCAAAGTCTGGAAAATCTGTTGTGTTGAAAAGGACAACCTCCTGTCTAAATACAAATAACTACAACAGAGATATACTTAAACTGTGGAAAGCAAATATGGATTTGCAGTTTGTTTGTGATCCTTATGCTTGTATAACATACATAGCATCATATGTTACCAAAGATGAGAGAGAGTTATCACAGATGCTACGAGAGGCTGCAAAAGAAATGAGAGATGCAAGTGTTAAATTTCAGTTGAGAAAAGTTGGAAATGTTTATCTTAGTAACCGTGAAATAAGTGCCCAAGAAGCTGCATATAGACTCTTAAGCATTCCGCTGAAAAGATGCAGTTCAAAGATGGTGTGGATACCAACAGACCTACCTGAAGATAGAATAGGAATATTAAAGCCACAATCTGTCTTGGATGAACTTGATGATGAAGATACAGATATTTATGCTTCAGGAATTGTTGACAGATACATGAGTAGACCAGATTCTGCTGTTATTGATAGACTGTGTCTATGGGAATTTGCAGCTTGGTATGGACCATCAAGTCAAGTACCTACAGATGAACTTCTTGTATATACAGAAAGTACAGACAACTTACCGAAAGTTATACAGTTGAAAGAAGGCAAAGGTCTGATGAAAAAGTACCAGAAACCTGCTATTCCAAGATACCATGTCTTCTCTGTCAACAAGGAAAGCGAAAAATTTTACCATCAGCAACTTATGCTTTTCATTCCTTGGCGAGACGAAAATAAAGACTTGAGAAATGATACCAGCGAAATTCCTTATGAAGAAATGTATGAACTCAGAATGGACACATTACTTGAGACAAAACATCGTCTGGAACATCACAGTATGCTTGTTGAAGAAGCCCTGAAAACTTACGGTATTGATGGACCTGCACAGCATGCATGGGATATGCTTGATCCACAAGCAGAGCAACACAGAGTCGATGATGCAAGAATTATGGAAGAAGATGAATTGAGGGAGGCCAGCTCTGTAGAGGTGTCAAGTAGACCTGTATCGTTAGCTGTTTCTACGAGACCCAATGCTTTCAAAGATGCACAGTTAAGAGACATTATTCATAGTTTGAATTCCAAACAAAAGCTTGTATTTACTCACATCATAAGCTGGTGTAAGGATGTAGTTTCAGCTAAGACTAAAGAAGACACACCCCAACCTTTTCATCTATTTGTTACTGGGGGTGCTGGAACTGGGAAAAGTCAGCTGATAAAAGCTATTTACCACCAGGCTTCCAGGATATTACAACAACCAGGAGATAACCCAGACTATCCAGTTATCCTTCTTACAAGTCCAACAGGAACAGCAGCATATAATATTGGTGGTGCTACCCTACATGCTGTACTTCACCTTCCCAGAGGAAGATATTACTCCTTGAAGTCCAACCCTTCACTTCTAGCAAGCTTTAGACTCAGCATGTCACAGCTCAAAATTCTTGTAATTGATGAAATGTCAATGGTGGGAAGAACAATGCTTGCTCACATTCATCGCAGACTACAAGAAGCTAAAGGAGTAGAAGGTACAGACTCGATTTTTGGTGGGATAAGCATTCTTGCGGTAGGAGAGTTTCATCAGCTACCACCAGTACGCCAGCAAAAAGTCTTTGATTATGAAGTCTCAAACCCAGACAGTGTAGATCCTGAAGAGCTTTCTGTAGTTTTAGCCGGTCTGTGGGACAAAAACTTCACAATGACAGAGCTAACAGAAATTATGCGACAGAAAGAGGACCAACCATTTGCAGAGATGCTGAACAGAGTGCGTACAGCAACACATACTGATGAAGATAAGAACACCTTGAAGTATAGAATTATCTCTCCCTCTGATCACAGGTTCCCTCATGATGCATTACATATTTTTGCAACAAGAGCGGCTGTTGAGCACCACAATGATACCATGCTGAACCAACAAACAGAGGTAAAGATTGAAATCAAGTCAATAACCAAAATACCAAAGGTTGTTACAAGCTACGATGCTTCACAGCCAGTTGGAGGATTGTCACAGACATTGACCCTTTGTGTAAATGCCAGAATAATGCTGATAAAGAATCTGGATGTTAGTGATGGATTAGTGAATGGAGCGACTGGCAAGATTTTAGACATAATACAGTCCTCAACACATTCTCTTATGCCTAAGGCACTTATCATACAGTTTGACAACCAGAAGATTGGAAGAGTTGCCAGACAATCCTCCAAGATATCCCTGCGGAACTATAGAGATGGAGTTCCTATTCTTCCTGTTGAAGTTAAGCAACATACTGGACGCTCAGAAACATCACCTGAAATAACCAGGATTCAGTTTCCTGTTGTTCTTTGCTGGGCCTGTACCATACATAAAGTACAGGGGGCTACACTTGACAATATAGTCATATCCTTCAATAAGGTACAGACCAAAGGACAAGCTTACGTTGCTGTTAGTCGGGCAACATCACTTCAGGGGCTGTTCTTGCTTGATTTCAATCCAAATTCTATTAAAGCAGATGACATGGTGATGCAGGAGATGACAAGATTAAGAGAAGAAAGCTCTCCTTCATCGTTAGATTTGGAAACATTTTCATCTGTCCATCCAGATATAATCCGAGTATGTTTTTTTAATGTACAAGGTCTCAGTACAGTGCATAGAAGAGACATAGAAAAAGATCCTTACATCTCTACTGCTACCATCCTGGCTCTTTCAGAGACATGGCAGCAAACTGATACTCTTCATTTGCCAGGATATAGTTGTTCATCTGGTAAGGCCAGATCATCAGGGCATGGAGGAGGTGTAGCATTGCTTAGTAAGACAGGTTTCCTTTTGAAGAAGATACAGGTTCCCGTCTTCAATAACATAGATGCTGTTGCAGTGGAAATACACCTGTGCAGTTCTAACAGTGTGAAGATTTTGCTTCTCTACTGTCCACCATGTACTCCAGTGTCTGAGACCAAGACATGTGTGAAAGACTTTATGGACAGTCACAGTGGTGATAACATGGTTATTGGTGGAGACTTGAACATTGACCTGAATAAAACCTCCAGCAAGGTTGTCAAGTTGTTGAAGGATAAAGGATTTACCCAGATATCAACAGGACCGACTCACAACAGTGGATCTCATATAGATCATATTTGGACAAATTGGTCACCTTCACCAGCATGTCTTGAATTGTGGACATATTACAGTGACCACAAACAGGTCTTCATTGACATAAACAGACACTAGTGTTGGTTTGAAGTACCCATAAATACCCACTGGATGCACATTGGATTAATTGGCAAGACATGGTAGAATTGAGATCACATTACCATTTGTTACTATAATCTGACAGTGATTTCATGACCATTATTCAGGATACAGGCAGGTGTTTGTAGATATCAAGAGATAAAATACTAAGGCAAAAATGACAGTGACATTATGGGCCAGTATTAATGAGTCCACTTACAGTATAAACAAGGAGTTCTAATATTCATGATACAGAAAAGACTGTACAAAATACAAGGATTTTTATACTGGTGTTAGCTAGAAATATTCCTATGGACCACTGTTAATGATACAGGAAGGACTGTAAAGATGCCAGTGGTGTTAAACACAGTGCAGAAAGGACTGTCAAGATATCCGTGGAGTTACACTGAAGTGAACTGTCAATGTTTCTTTGGACCACTATTTACAGTACAGAAGGGACTGTAAAGACATCAGAAGCTAAATACAGAAGTGTGTTGTGTTTCAATACACCAATATTAACTGTACATAAAGGACTGCTAAGAAAGCAAAAGTAAAATACTGAAATGAGCAGTGTTTCTATATGGACCATAAGACCATATTCACGATAAAAAGGACTGTTAAGATACCAGGAGTGTTATATTGAACTAATCTGTACGTATTTTTATGGACCAATATTCACAATACAGAAAGGTCTGTTAAGATACCAGGAGTGTTATACTGAAGTGAGCTGTTGGTGTTTCTATGGACCAATATTCATCATACAGAAATGTTATTATGGACTGAGCAATTCTGAAAAATCCGGAGTGAAAAACTTACGTGATGAGAAGCTGCTGTGACCTGAATATATCTTAACACAACATTGACTTAAAAAACTTCTACATCGGCCAAAGTTCTAAAACCGAGTAATCATGTTCAAAATGATTCTTTGGGGTACGTTCTTTCATTTCCTTGTTCTTTCCAGTTTTTTAACATCAACATTTTCCTACTCCTCTGATAGCGCTGCCGGGGCCCTAGTCAGTTTCACTGACAGCTCTAGTTGTAAATTGTGTTCAATAGCCTAAAAGACTCCCTTTTTATTAACATGTTATGTACTTATCAAAACATTGCTCAAGAGGAAAGCTACCTGCTTAGGCATTTATCCCCTCCCAAGTCATGGTCATCAAGGATAACAATAAGAACAGATTTGTGTTTAACAACAAAATGTCCATATCAATTATAATCTGTCTCAATGTTTGATTCTAGACATTTGTTGTCACAATATGGTTTCGATATTTCCTGCTCATGAGGAGAGTATGATTAAATATGCTTTAGCAGTTCTTTTATGATCCTTGATGACAAGATGCCTAAGAAAAAACAGAAACTGTAATCTGGCTTAATAAAGCAAACAGTATGACTTTTTCTTTTGCTCCAGCATTTCAGTGGTTTCTTGCTGTCGAGTCCTCACCGTTGTCTCACCTCTGTGGTTCTTTGATTTTTGTGTTCACGGAGATGTTGCACTGATGAGTTAGGAGGCCTTCATGCGGACTGAACAAATTATTTGTCTAAATCGCGACGGAAGTAAGGGCGAGGATTGTGGCCACGTAAAATTGATTTAAGCCCCCCAGTGGAAATCTTCCACTGACCGTTCCAAGGGGGCTCTTCTGTGGCGATTTATTTATGTTGTTGTTTGTTACTTACTGTGTGTATCACTTGTGTCTTTTTATTTTTGGATGGCCATATGGCCATTTTGTGGGAAAGTAACTGTCCTTATGGCCTTCCTTTGTTTAGGTTTCCATTATGGTCTGGTCGATTAATGTTTGTATTTCTTTCCCTTTGGTGTCTTTTATGGGTGGAGTAAGTTAATTGTATCAATTCCTGATCTTTGTTTTAGTTTATACTAATTTATTTTAGTTCGATTGCGGTGAAAGCTTTAAGCTTATTGAATCGCTCTCGAACACTCATTTCGGGTGTTTTCACGCGCGCGCGAGAGAGAGGCAGTGGCTTTTAGACCACTGCTACCCATTTACACCTGGGTGGAGTGGGGCAGTGTCATTACGTGTCTTGCCCAAGGACACACCTCGATACCGGTGGCGGATTCGAACGCACAACCTCCCGATTATGAGTCGAACGCGCTAACCACTGCGCTATCGAGGCTGACCTTTGTTTTACTTCTACTTTACCCAAATTCCAACTGTCTAACAGTTTTGAGATAAAAATGTTAATTATAGGAAATATGTATTTATTTATTTTGATTATTTTGCTAAATTTTGAAACAAAAGTTTTCCAAATATGATTTATACTGTTATGTCAATTTTATGTGGTATTTACAGCATAATATTCATATTATATCCCATGCATTTGTAACGTTTAATAATATTCTGAAATTGTTCTGAAAAGTTTGGTTTGCCATTAATTTTTCTTAATTTATACGGGGGCTGATTGATATGTATGTTGTGAGCCTCATTTTGAAGGACTTGAATTTTGTCGGACATATTGTGTTAGTTTTTCAAAATAATCTCCTCCATTATCTATACACTATTGCCAGCGGTGCTGAAGGGCCTCAATGCCACTTTTATAGAACACCTTTTCTTAGCTGTTCAGAAAGTCATCCACTGTATATATGACGCCATCATCGGACTGAAAGTGGGTGCCTGAAATAGCCGTTTTTAGTTTTGATCATTGCATTCACTTCAAGTTTGAAATAGACGAAAGTCTGATGGAGCAAGATCCTGTGAATAAGGCGTGAATGGCAGTCATAACAATGATAGACTTGTGAACAGGAACATTGCCTTAATGGAACAACATAATTTTAGTGAGCTTCCCGCAGAACTTTTCCCGTAACTGTCTAAGAAGTGAAGCATAGTATGTGCCATCGATTGTTTGTCCCTTTTGGAGATGATCTACCAGCAGAATACCATATACATCTCAGAAAACCGATGTCATAACCTTCCCAGATGATGGAACAGTCTTTGCCTTCTTTGGCGGGGCTGAGCCAGGGTGCTTCCATTGTTTCGATTGTTGTTTGACCCCCGGCGTAAAATGACGGAGCCAAGTTTCATCCATAGTGACAAATCTCTGAAGAAAGTTGGCAAGATCTTCCTCAAAAAAGGTTAGGATCAGCACGCGATAATGTGGGCCTGGTGTTCTTCTGATCAACTGTCAGAAGTCTAGGTGCCCATCGGACCAAAAGCTAACTCATAGCAAGATAATCTGTCAGAATGGAATGTACTCTGTCCTGTGAAATGCCAACTCTACTGGCTATACATCTTTTCTTTCTGTGACTCGTCTGTCAGTCGTAAGAATATCAGAGACTTCATTGACCATTTCTGGGGTTCCAACAGTGACAGCCCTTTCAGGACGGGGTCATCCTCATGTCTCTGTCTGCCGCGCTTAAATTCCGCCACCCACCTTTTCACTGAAGCATATGAATGGGCATCTTTCCCCCGTTCTGCTAGAAGCCTCCGTGGTGTAGTGGTTACGCTACTCGCCTTGTAAACCAGGGGCCGCATGATCGATCCCGGGCTTCGCCAGACTTTCGGATGAGTCTTTAAACCGAGGCCCCGTATCCGTCTGTCCTTAGCTGTTGGTAGAACGTAATACTCACTCACTCACTCCCTCACTCACTCCCTGGTGTTGCTAGTGTTAAACCTTTTTATGCATATATTGGATCACTGCTATTTCACCAATGTTGTCCATTTTGCAAAAGCTGCTTATCTTGTTTACTTCAGAGTGCTAACTCGTCGATATAACTTATCAAATGAGACCCGTCCTTGGGTACACGGCCCTATACAGTCAGAGAATAGTAGGACTTAAAAAGAACATCCCTTCCTACCTCCATCAACATGAGGCTCACAATATATCAATCGGCCATCGTATATAATGCCGCCAAAGAACTCAGGGTATGACATCCCCTGCAGTGAAAATCTATTTAATCCACCCTTAAATTTAGAGGTGGAAGGGAGAGAATAACCGTAGAAAAGATTTCATGATCAGTCTCCATGTAAAGATGATGCCGACCCAGGCAGGTATCGAACCCACGTCCTGCTGATCACCAGTCAGACGCGCATCCGACTGAGCTACCGAGGCCGGCTGGAAATTAATTGATAGTGTCGGCGATAAAACTTCCGAAGTTTATGATATCGATATCCCTGATGTAGCAGTTTTGCAGTTTAACTTTTATTACGGTTGTTAAAATCAGCGACATGACTTGACACTCTTTCAAAGCGAATAAGCTGCGAAATACAAACACCGTAAGTTGGCGAACGAGGAATATTACCATGCAAAACTGGGAAGTTAACTATATTAAAATCAAAATCATCGCGCTTTCCATAAATTTTTGATGAAGCAAAACCATTTGAAATGACCCCAAAACGGGGCTTCGATATCAGAATTATTGGCTTTGTTTCCTTTAGGGTCTAGTTGTTTCATGTTTGTGCTTCTTCCCCTTTGGTGTCGCACGTTTCATGCAACGATTGTAAAAGTTATTCCATTTGCCGTCTTCGTTTTTGTTCGACCGCTATATGGGTTACCTGCTGATCACGGTTAACCGGCCAGAGGTTTTGAAACAGACAACTGTTTGGGCACCCTTTTCTAAGCCCTAGATATATTCTAGATATTAATACTATCTTTGGGACTGTTCTATCTTTGGTCTTTACGATCACTTTTGGACAGTCCCTAAGGTATTCTCCGGCCAGAGGAAAATGTCTGCTGTAAACACAAAGAACGAATTAACGAACCCCAATAAGTAAGGTTTTCAGAGCAAAATTTGTCTTTATTTTAGGTGGTCTTAATAGCGGAATGTCACTGTATATCTGAAGCCATACGAAGCCTTCTCTATCGACTCCAGAGTCCAGTTGTCAAACTAACCATGCCTTCAGTTAACATATTGTTGAAACTTTGATCATTTTTATGGCAAGTATGCTTGTATTTTTGCTGACAAAATGTGAGTAGCTTTTGGCAAAAGCTACTCGCATTTTTTCAAGCACGACTAATATACATGAAGTATACTATTCTATATTGTCCTGGCTGGAATATTTAACAGTTTGACAACAAACGAGTTCTCAAAGCTAACTATGCTTTGAACAACTGGACCAAGATGGAGTTAACATTAGCAATAGTGTGCGAGTCATCCATGTTAAGAGTTATTGAAGTTTCTCAGTATGTCGGTTCACTGTTTATTGCTGTCATATCATTAAAATGACACCGTGCGTTTTTGTGCTTCCCGTAAGGAGAGCTTTGTCCATCCGTCTGAACCTCCGTCCATCTTTCCTTTCGTACTCACGAACCAACTTCTTCTGTATATCTTAACCTCCTTTATAGGAGAACCACGTTGTCACGCGTATAAAAATCTTCTTAGTAAAAGTTCATTAAACTTTAAGTATATATGTACAGATAAAAGTTCCTGGAGGGCACTAAGATGACTCCATAAAACTTCTGCAACCCGCCACCACCAGAGTCACCATCACCGTTAATATGTACAATAAACATTGATATGTAAAACATTCAATCTTGTAGTATAGATTCTTGAATCCAATTAAAATTCACTGTATTCGCAACTTCCTTTGCCTTGGATTATATATAATCACTTGTTTTTTAGCAGCATTTTATACCTAGTGCCATATAGGCTATGCAATAATCTCCGTGTATGAAATTCAACTGTAGAGAGTCGTTGATATTTCTGATAATGTCTTATATTGGGTCTGACCAGTAGTGTTGAACAGTCCAGTAGTATTTGAATCTGATCGGTTTCACTGAGCGCTGCAAAGTTAACACTGTGTACTAACGTCAGTTCTTTGCAAACGTCTTTCAGTATAGGGTCTCTGATATGGGATAATTCTTCACATTTCAATATGAAATGGTTCAAATTCTCGTCGTCTTTCTTACATAGTAAGCAAGTAGGATTTGTAAAATTCTTATTGAATTCATGTCTGTTTGACTGCAGCACATATGCTCCGCACAGGAATTTCAATTTTGTTGGAATTCGGGTTTTGTCTTTTGTTGACTGAATTTCCATTCCAAGAATTGGGTGAACTTTCCCGGGTTTATATGTTTGACAGTTCAGATATTTCAGGGATTTATAGTACTGTTTCGTTGAACAAAGTTCGTCAGTCCAGTAACTGTATACAGCTTTGTCGACAAGCGATTTCCATCGACGTTTCGATATTGGTATTTCGAGAAATTCAAAAATGTCATTTAGTTGATACTTCCACAGAATTTTCTTAACTTCAATGAACCAACTGTTACTCTTCATAGTCTTGATTGAAATTTGACGAGCTGCTAAAGGTTTTTCTACAGAATCTGGATTTTGTCGACATACATTATTAAACATGATTAAAACTTTCTTGTGTATTTGTGCTTCTATAGGTAGAAAGCCGGATAAGACATAAACTGCTATGTCCGATGAGTTCATAGGTATTGATAGTATCTGTTTGAGTAGCTTTTTCTGGAATGTTTCTAACTTGTTTATTAAAGTCTGGTTAGGAATAATAAGTTCGAGTCCATATAGTAACACTGGCGTAATATATGTACGTATGAGATGTAGGTTTGTCTCGGGATCTAATCCATTATGACCATGTAGACCACTAGCCATCAGGCTATAGACAGTTCTTCTTGCTTTCTTAATATTTTCTTCAATGTTTTCTTCACGGGTTTCCCGCATGCTTGAACTTCTTATTACACCAAGGTGTGTTGACGAGTGAACTTTTTTCATTTCAGTGTCTTTCATGTATATACCAGAATTATAAGAGTCAGGTGTTATCTCGGATTTGTTCGGATCAATTTGCACCACTACGCTTTTTATCGCGTGCAGTAGGTATCTTTCCATATCTGCAGAATCGACTGCTATGTCTGTTATGATCTGTAGTTCAGGTTTGGAGCTACTATTCAGAGTCAAGTCGTCGGCGCAGCCACTGAGATTGGTTCTTATGTTCCCAATACTGGCACCTACGTTGGAGTTAACTATTCGGTTCATAGCCGGGTTGATATAGATCTTATACGTCCGAAGAAAGGATTCCACCTTGACGGACACCTTGATTGACCGGGAACGGATCTGAGTGTAAGTTTGCCCACTTAACCGTACTTGTAGCATTTTGATGTAAGCTGTCGATCAGAGTCCAGTGTTTGTTTTGTATTCCAGTATGGTACAACTTCCTCAACAGGTGATTATGGTCCACAACGTCGAAGGCTGACTTAGCGTCAAGTAGAACCATGTACGCTGTTGAGTTGTTATCTTTACTTTCCCTGATAAACTCCTCGACGATGAGACCTGCGTTCAGTGGAGACGAGTTCTCAGTAAATCCACGCTGATACGGGTTTTGGGATTTCATACATTCAACTTTGATTCTGTTCCGTATTATTGTTTCTATGATTTCACATACTACCGGAAGGACTGTTATACCTCGATAGTTGGCCGAATCATTTTTGCTTCCTTTTTTCTTATATACTGGGGTGAGTAAACCAGTTTTCAATAGGTCTGGTATGTCACCGTCTCTGAATATGATATTGAGGATTTTCAGTAAATAGTCCATGGCTGCAATCCCAGCATTCAGAATATGTTCTATAGTCAAGCCGTAAATGTCATTAGATTTACCTGTGTTTATAAATTTAATCGCTTTCTGAAGTTCTTCCATTGTTATTTCAGGAATTTCATTTTCTCTAACCATTTCACGTATGAGATTAACCTCTAAAATATTTTGTTCATGATAATGTTCATCAAAGTGTGGTTGTTCAGCGGAGTTAGCTAACTTTTCAAAGTGGTCTTTAAAGCCTTGGACTATTCCATCAGTTCCTATGTAATGTTTGTCGTTCACATTCAAGTCAGTAATATATGTGTGACCTTTCTTTCTTTGTTTTTGAACTAGTTTATGAAAAAGTTTTGGGTCCTTTGTTCTAGTGTTCGTGATCTGTTGTTTATCGTGATCTAGCCTTTTGGCTGTCTCGATGCGTATAGCTCTACGAAAGTTCTGTTTACATGTTTTCCTGTGTGTTACTATTTCATGATCTAAGGTATTTTGTTTCCCAAATTCCCTCCATGCCTTATTGGCCATCCGTAGTTCTCTTAAGGAATTGGCAATATCAAGATTCCAAACTTTCAACTTAGGTTTACTATTTTTATGCTTAGCTGTCTTTGTGCTCTGCTTCGCGGAACTCGATAAAATTTCACAAAACTGAGTCATTGATGATTTCAATGTGTTATTAATGTTCTGTTCTGAAGAGGTACATTGCAGATTTGCTATTCTTTCGTTTATTAAGGCTTGATAATAATCAACATCTGTTCGTTTCCAGTTAATTTTCGTACTTATCAGTTTTCCATCATTTTTTAAAGAGTCACTGCTATTGAATGAGTATTTCAAGATAAGTTGTATTGGGATGTGATCAGAGGTATTACTGTCTATAAACCTTAATATTCTCTTATCCAGGGCTCCGAATTCCGTGTGCGTTCGACATAGAAAATAGTCAATTTCTGAACACTCCTGACCATGTGAATTGATAAATGTTTTCCCAGCGCAAGTATATTCAAAGTTCCATTCTTCAATAAAGTCCAATAAATATTTCTTTCTTTTGTTTAATTCAGGTTTCTGGTCGGGCTCATCGGAGTCTAACTGTTGGGTTTCTTTTGCTCCAGCATTTCAGTGGTTTCTTGCTGTCGAGTCCTCACCGTTGTCTCACCTCTGTGGTTCTTTGATTTTTGTGTTCACGGAGATGTTGCACTGATGAGTTAGGAGGCCTTCATGCGGACTGAACAAATTATTTGTCTAAATCGCGACGGAAGTAAGGGCGAGGATTGTGGCCACGTAAAATCGATTTAAGCCCCCCAGTGGAAATCTTCCACTGACCGTTCCAAGGCGGCTCTTCTGTGGCGATTTATTTATGTTGTTGTTTGTTACTTACTGTGTGTATCACTTGTGTCTTTTGGTTTTGGATGACCATATGGCCATTTTGTGGGAAAGTAACTGTCCTTATGGCCTTCCTTTGTTTGGGTTTCCATTATGGTCTGGTCGCTTAATGTTTGTATTTCTTTCCCTTTGGTGTCTTTTATGGGTGGAGTAAGTTAATTGTATCAATTCCTGATCTTTGTTTTACTTCTACTTTAGATAAATCTTCATTTAGATCACCGCCGATAACAATCGAATGGGTATTTTGATATTTTAAACAAATTTCATGAAGTTGATCCAATGTTTCTTGATATTCAAGTATACTGTCCTTTCCATTTGTGGTTGGTAGGTACGCTGAGATAATGAGTATTTTCATGTCCAGAGAATTCACACCAAACTCAATGCACTGGATACGCTCGTTTCCGTCGGTTAATGTTCTTATATTACAGTCGGTTGATTTACTCCATAAAACAGCCACCCCCCCCATATCCTCGCGGTAACTGTACTGGTTGGATAGGATTATTAATGTCCACCCCCTTTGCTGCATAACATATATCTTCATTTATTTCACTGATTAAGTAGGTCTGGCATTCATATAGCCAGTGCTCTTGAATTAAAATAATATGATTTTTCTTTAAAAGCTCCACAACTGTATGCACTGAAGTTTTTATATTTTTACAATTAAAAGATATGATTTTTAAAATTGAATTATGTACAGATTGTGATTGACTAGTGTCTTTCGTTTGAGCTAGGTTGGATTGTCTGTTGAACTTCCCTTCGTCAAAAAAGGGTCACTACCTTGCGTGGGACAAGATATTTCCTTATAAATCTGGCTGACACTTATTCCTTGTGTCCGCTGATTATCATTCAGTTCGCTGCCTGTGGCTACAGATCGTCGGTTTATAGACGAAGCTCCGTATTGTGCTGTTGTCTGTGTGACCGTTTCGCTAGGTTGATTCACGCAACGTCTTTTCAGGTTGCTTGGTTGAATGATAGATGGATTCTTAGGTATGTGTCCCGCGCCGACCCGTATCATTGGGGGAAGTATAATAGGTATTCCTGTCGCGGCTTGGACATTCGCGCAGTTTGATACCGGACCTGGTTGAGGTGTACACTCCTCCTGTGTCAAGTCGATAGTTTCACATGCTTGATTTACCCTTGATTGGTTACATTCGTTGGTCGATACATTATTAATATCGCGTTCAAGCTTTTGTAATTGTCTATCGATTTGATTTAGCACGAACGAAGTCACTCGGTCATTTATTCGTTGAATCTGAGAGTTTATGTTTATCGTAGATGAATTATCATTTAAGTTTCTCCCATTAACGTTTTCATCCAGTATATTCTGTGTTATAGTTTGTGTTTTAATTTTCCCCTCTAGGCTTTCAACCTTACATACTAATGTTTTTAAAGTTTGTTCAAGTTCTTGATTTCTGGCTTCAAGCTTTTTCGCATACCCTTCAACTCTACTTCTCTCCTTTGTTATTTCATTTAGGCTTTTTTCCTTTAACAATAAATCTTTTTCCCGTTTCCTAAGTTTAGTTTCTTTATGGCGTAGTTCACTTAGTTTGATTTCGTTATCATGCTGCTCCGATTCATTTTTAGTCTGAGAAGGAGTCTTTACTGCTTTTGAGTTATCTAGATTTTTCAGGTGGTTCGACTGAATTTCAGAATTGCTTATTACACTACTGGTGCCTTCATTCTGTATTGTTTCATTGTTTATTAAAACAGTTTTTACTGCTGTTAGGTTTCCAGGGTTGACGCTACTACCACATTCAACCATCTGCGTTTTACCATTCTGCTGCACTGGAATGTTGTTTGAGGATACTACATGCTTACTATTCTCAGATGCACCCTGCTCAGTATGCACTGTACATTCGTTTGAGTCCTCAGCGCGACTTGTTTGGTCAGGCTGTTTCTCACGTGCCTCGCAATTACAACATACATATACTTCAGGTGCAGTTTCTATTAAGCAGCGATAATGGCACTTCATACTACATAGGCTACAAATGTCATAATCTGTCTGTGATATGCTATTATCACACACCGCGCATATTTCAATACTAGTCTCTTCATCACTGATGTCCAATTCCTCCGCGAGTATCTCGGCACTGTGGTTTGTCTGAGAGTCTCGTATCTGGGGTATAGTCAAAGAAATCGAAACGGAAGAGGCTTCATGCCGCGGCTTACAGAGTTTGCATTCATATTTGCTCGTAGATCCACTATCCACGTTACGCTTAATTTCTTCCTCTGTCAATCGTTCACAATTATAGTGCACCCAGTGATCACCAAGTGTACAAAAAGTTCCTCGTGTTACGCAGTTCCTCTTACACTTGATACATGTTTCATCCTCAACGTCATTCTCATTGTCCTGCTGTACCGCCCGGTTTTTCTTCGACCGCGCACTGATTAAATGTTGTAGTTGGTCAGATAAAAGTTTATTCAGGTTCTGAATACTAGCACGCTTTGAAGAAGACGTTTTCTGATGTACCATTGTATGGATTTCATTCGCGTCATGATTCATGAAAAGTTCAACATTTTTACCATTTATCAGCATCCGACTGGTAGTTGTGTACAGATTAGCAGTATATGCAGAACCTTGTGCATCGCTCACTTTAATTGTGTACTGAACAATGTTTGTGTTACTCTTATCAAGTGTCTTACATATATATGCAGACCCAGTCTCTTTGGGATAATCAGTGTAATACTGTAGCGCTGCAATTTTAATGAGTTCAAACGTAACCGCATTGGCTGTGATCACGATACCACCGTCTTTATGTTGATATAACACATTCTGCTTTCTTTTTGCTGCTTCCAACTTTTTCATGAGAGTTTTGTCAATATTAAGGTCATAATCTGTAACGGAGCTTGTACAGGTGAGACTATTGACACAATTATCGGTCCTGATTCTCTCCCCGATATTCTTGCTACTAAGTTTTTCCAAGGCCATTTTGAGCTAAAATGAGTCAGGGTAAAAGTATTTACTCTAAAATCTTTTTAAAAGTATATATTTTAAGACAGTTATATGGGGAAACACAATTTCCATAAAAATAAAATTGATAAAATTTCTAAAATTCAAAATGGCGGCCCCTGGTCGCGGGGGATTAAGTCATGAAAATTCAATTTTCAGCTGCTTCCGTTGGATTCCACTCGAAATTTTTCACAGCATTCTGTAGGGTGAATTTTATAGACGTTCTGCAACCGTAAACTACAGCTTTAAATTAAAAACACCAGTAAAACAAATAAAAATCGTCTCTTCCTCAGAAACCACAACCACCTTACCACAAGAACGTTTCACAAAAGACCACAGTAAGGGTGAAAACAATTTGGACAGTTTGCCACTTAAGTAGTTATTCGTGAGCCCATATGGACTTAATTCTGTTATTTCGATACATAAGTAGTAAAATTTACTCTTACCGCTTAAGAGGTTTTGCCACTTATATAGTCAATGCGCACGCCTAGCCACCTGTCCCACTTTTGACCGGAGCACATCTCTAAAAGTGTTAAAGGTAATTTAATGAAACTTTATACACTGAAAGAGGGTCATGAGGGGGGGGCGGGGATTGCAGAATTCAAGAATCATAACCATATCACCATTATTTACGGAGTCACATGCCTTCTAGGTTTTTATCATTAAAAAAACTTGTCCGAAGCATACCTCTGAAAGTATTAAAGGGAATAAAATGAAACTTAATACATAGATAAACAACCATCCGAGGAAGTGCAGAGTGCAATTATGGCTACTCTATCACAAGAAATTTCAGAGGTACTTTCCTTTCTCATTTTTACAATATTAAGCTTGTCCGGAGCATATCCAAGAACGTTTTAAAGGTATTTTTATGAAACTTGATACACTGATAGATGGCCATATAGGATATAAGATGTACAGGCCTTGCCGGCAAACGACTTTACTTCTATCGCTAAGTTTAGATTCTTTGTTGAAAATCACTTACTAGAGAACACAAAAAAGACTTTCTTAGTCTCATGGTTTAAGAGTTACTGACCTTGCAGGCAAAGGGCACTACATTTTATCTTAGCATTCGAGCAGGTGAACCACACATAATGACCATAAATTTCTAATGTCAGTCACCGTCGTTTCTTTCGTGTCTGCAAGGGCAAGACAACGCAGACATTTTTTTCGCGGTTCTTCGTTATTTCGTTGGCTGGAGAATTGGCTGCTTATTATCGACAATACTATTGGCCAATGGTACTTTTGACGCCTTCATGGGCAAACGCCTGCCAATCACACCATTTTGTACGCTGACAATATCAATAGTGTAAGCTATTGTTCTCCAGAAGATGCGCCTTCCACTGACGCTCGCTTAAACGTTTGATAATGTGACTTTCCTTATGAGTAATGTTTTTCCATCCACTTTCTTTTCCATCTCAGTATCAGAGTGTATACAGTAGGAAGAAGTAGGTCAAAAACACCCCCGCAATCTGAAATATTAAACAGTGAAGCGGTCAACAAAGCGAGCGAACACCAAGCGATCACTTTGCTGGCTACATAACGTAGGTAATAAAGTGAGCACTATGCGAGCGCGCATCACAGGAACCAAACAAGCAACGTCAAGCAATAATGCGTATTTGGAAAGTGCTTTCAGCAAAGCCGCAAGTATTACAATAAGCCTTACAGGTCGGCATTAAATATCCAAGCACATACTCATTGAAATTGATTTGATTGGTTGGTTGGTTGGTTGAATTGTGGAATATTCATATTTACAATATTTACACAGGTGTTAAACGAATGGTTGCGGTCACAATTGCGGGAATGTAAGGGGTTATGTTCTGTTGTCATGCGGCTGGTAACAGTACAGTACCTACGGCTGACAGCCTCAGGCTGCAAAAAGACATAGTTTCTGCACATACATGTATTTAAAAAAGTATGACCATGAACTAGGGTTGTTTTATCTTAACATTCGAGCAGGTGGACCACACATAATGACCATAGTTTTCTAATGTCAGTCTCTGTCGTTTCTTTCGTTAACACTATTAAGGTCATTTTTGAGCCGTTGCTTCCAATTGTGAGGCATTATAACCCAATATTGAGATGAAATGACGTCTCAAGCCCTGCCACCCAATTGATCCAAAAGATTTATTTGAATTGGGTCTGGTTCACACCACTTTTCCTGGCCAGGCTTAGTCCTTCTGAGCGGTTCCGGCCCCCGCCCATCGGGGCTTGAAGAAAAAGATGGGCTGCACGTTGCTTCCATGCAGAGCTGAAACCGACCGCACACGAGAACTGGTAAACCACTTAGAAATGAAGGCAATGATCAGGAGTCGATACAAGTAACCCACAGCTCCCATCAGAGACACCAAATGGAAAGAAACAAAACATGAAATAACAAAACCCAACACCAATTGCGGAAAAACCAAAAGGACAGTCACTTTCCCACAAAATGGCCAATTAGCTATCGAAAACAAAAGGTATAAGAAGTACACACACTCAAAGACAAACCATAACAAAAATAAACAGCTAGAGAAAAACCGCATTGGAATGGTCACGAAAACAACTAGGGTTGGGTTGGGGGCTTATAACGATTTTACGCGGCCGTAATCATCGCCCTTACTTCCGTCGCGATTTGGACAATCATTTTTTTCAGTCCGCAACTCATCAGTGCAACATCACCCAAACAACCACAGAGATGAAACAACGGTAAGGACTTGACAACAAGAAACCACTGAAATGCTGGAGCAATAGAAAACCAAGTTAGACTCAGGTGGGCCCGACCAGAGACAGAGCATCAGCCACCAACCAACATTACATAAAAATGAATTCTCTCTAATTCTCAGTAAGCCTTTACATTAGTTCCGTAGAATCTGAGGCCTGACCAACTGGCGTGCAATTAAAGAGAGACGCAAAGATGTCAACCGTGATTGGGTTAATTACTTTGCATGCAGTCTGTCGTATAAGCGGCCCCATGCCATCGGGGCTTGAAGAAATATATGCGCTGCACGATGCTTCCATACAGAGCTAAATCCGACCCGCACACGAGTACTGGTAAACCGCTTAGAGGATCTAAGCCTGCCCAGGCAAAACGGTGCGAGTCGGACCAACTATGCATATAAACCCTATTTGTTTCATTGGGCGACATGACTTGAGATGTCATATCATCTCAATGTCGGATAAAAGTCCCACACAATTGGAAGCAACATCTCCAAAATGACATTTACAGTGTTGACGGGGGCGTTAAACCTCAAATCAAACAAACAAACTGCCGTTTAACATGTATGCTGTACCGAATCCTTTTATATCGAAGAATGGTTTTACGAAATTGGGTGCTGAAGTCATTGGAATTATATATTATTCTGAATTTATATACTAAGTCACCATAAAATTCGAGTTGCGATTGACCTTTATGCAGAAGAGATTTTTAAGTCCAACATTTAATTTTGAAATTTAATCGGAATGACGTCTACAAATTTGGAAAAGGCTTTGCGTAGTTTATGATACCTAATACGCTGATTAAGACGTTTAGCAGTAAACAATTTATTACGAAAGTTGAAGTCAATTAAATGACTAGAGACATTGCAAATTGAATTAGTTGTGAACTATAAACGCCATAGGATGCCACACGAGGAACACCACCATCCAAGAAAGGAAACTTTACAACCTCACACCAAAAGCCTGCCCTGGAAAATCGGTGCGAGTCGGTCCGTCCATGCTTATAAACTCTCTTGGTTTCATTGTGCGACAGGGCTTCAGATGTCATTTCTTCTCAATGTCGGATAAAGTCCCACAAAACTGGAAGTAACGAATCCAAAATGACCTATACAGTGTTGACGGGAACGTTAAACCTCAAGTCAAACCAAAACCTTCTGAGCGGTTCATCAGCACTCGTGTGTAATGCGTGGAACACAGCGAATATTCTGAGTAGACTATGGATATGTCAGTTTGTACTTTAGCAATGGTGTGGTAAGCAATATTGTGTTTTCCACCGATATTGGTCAGTGATAGAACTATGAGAAACACGTCCATTAGCCGGGTATATTGTGTGATGACTGTCGTTTGTATCGAAATGTTACACAAGTAACTAAAATAAAACAGATGACGCTTGCTTACTTACTTTCTTAACTTTCTTTTACACTGTAACTTTACTTTCCTGTGCTTTAACTTACTTTACTTACTTTCTTAACTGCGAAGAATTAAAGAAATAATTTCTTCCTCATTTTTATGCCCCCAAACTTTGAAGCAGTTGTGTGGGCATATTGCCTTTGCTTTATTCGTCCGTCCGTCCGTTTGTCCGTCCGTCGCGCTTTTTTCTTCATAGCATAACTTTTGAGATGTGCATGCTAGGTTTTTGAAATTTCATATTTGGATGCCTGATGAAAAAATAGTTGACTCATAAGTTTTCCTGTCAGGGCCATGCCCCTTTTCAAAAATGCAATGAAAGATTACAAGCTTTCATTGCATTTTTGAAAAGGGGCATAACCCTGACAAAATGTTATTGGAACTTAATCTGGTGATACAGGATGATGAGTAGAAAAACTGATTTATCTTTAAAAAATAAATCTTGAGTTATGGCCCTTTGAAAATTTGGGCATTATAAACTTGTTATCAACCGTGTAAGCTAATGGCTTAAACTTTTGGGGATAATAAGGGATCACGAGTAGATGACCTGATCACCTTTTCACCTTTTGAAATTCTTTAGTTAAGGTGCTTTGAAAATTTGGGCATTTTGGACTCCCAACAGAGTCTAACTGTTGGTTTTCTTTTGCTCCAGCATTTCAGTGGTTCTTGCTATCGAGTCCTTACCGTTGTTTCATCTCTGTGGTAATGGGATTTTTGTGTTCTCGGAGATGTGGCACTGATGAACAAATTATTTGTCTAAATCGCGACGGAGGTAAGGCCTAGGAATGCAGCTGTGTAAAATCGATATAAGACCCCCAGTGGAATTCGTTCCACTGACGTTCCAAGGCGGTTCTTCTATCGCATTTGCGTTATGGTTTGCCTTTGAGTGTGCGTATCGCTTATAATTTTGATTTGGATGGCAAATTGGCCATTTTGTGGGAAAGTAACTGTCCTTTTGGCTTTCCGCTATTGATACTTCCATTAGGGTCTAGTTATTTCATGTTTGTATTTCTTTCCCTTTGGTGTCTCTGATGGGAGCTGTGGGTAAATTGTGTCGATTCCTGATCATTGCCTTCACTTCTGTTTATACAAAATCGAGGGTCGTTCAATATTTAACTGGCGTAATCCAGTTGCTGACCCGTGGCAAGTGCACGCATTTAACATAGTATACATCAATGCCTTATATAGTCTTTCAAAACGCAGTGAGACGTGACTGCACTTTTAATTTTGGACTAGTCCGTGTTTTAGGCATGTCGATTTCGGTTGGGATTTTCACTGGGCGATATAGTTTTACTGAGATTCGCCTTGAATCATATTAACCACTTGGCCACGGCTTTTACATAATGACATTATCAAAAACTTGTGGGGACTTGTAAGAACCGCCTCATACGTCCTAACGATTATCCACAGATCATGTTTTAGAGCGAAATGAGAAAAAAAATAAGATTCACCCTTTTAAACCCCAATTTTCAAAATTATATAGGCGTGTGTTCGTCATGGATTGAGAACCGAACAGTAATTTGATACATTACGCAAACACGCCTATACAAATACATTACCACCTTTATCGCCGAAAAAATGAAAATTCTAAGATGAAAAATTGTGATATTTTTCTTATTTCTGCTCAAAATATAGATTGTGGGCACTCGTTACCAACAATCTATATTTTAGAGCAGAAATAAGAAAAATATCACAATTTTTCCATCTTAGAATTTTTCTTATTTCTGCTCAAAATATAGATTGTGGGCACTCGTTAGAACCGCCTCATTGAGGCGGTTCTAACGAGTACCAACAATCTATATTTTAGGGAAGAAATAAGAAAAATAAGGTATACCCCCGGAAACCCAAGTTTTACTATATAAAAGTGGGGTTCAAGGGGGTCAAAATTATATAGGCGTGTTTTCGTGATGTCTGTTTTTTTTTTTAAAAAAAAGAAGAACCAGAAAATTTACGTAAAGGAATTGTGTGAAGTTTACGGAAAATATCTACCCCTTCATATTCAACTGTTAAAAATTGGGAGGCTGATTTTAAACGTGGCCGGGTAACGTTGGAAGACAAGCACAGTAGTTGAAGAAATGTGAACGCTACTGATGACATCACTAGAAAAAAAAATCTGAGGGAACTAGTAATGCCGGACAGGCGAAATGGCTAGAAGATTCAAGATTTCTGAGGGTTTCGTTTTACCATTTCACATGGACGGCTGGGCATGCGGAAGCTTTCAGCGCGTTGGGTGCCAAAATATCTTAATAAAGAACAACGAGCTGTCCGTGTGTCCATGTCTGAGTCACTTCTAATCCGGAAGAATTTATTGAAAGAATTGTTACCGTGTCGAAACTTGGACCCATCACTATTATGTTGAGACAACACAGCAGCATTTCACGGTTCACCATGCCCAAAGAAATTAAAAACTCAGCCTTCAGTTGGCAAGGTCATTGCAACTATGGTTTGGAATAACAAGGGGGTTATGCTGCAGGACTACCTCATGGCCAGACCATGAATGGGGATATTATGCTAATAATTTCGACCAGTTACGTGCAGCTATAGTACAGAAACGGCGTTGAAAAAATTGAAAGGTGTGCTTTTGTAACAAATGCTGTCGTCCATAATTGCAAAGTTTCTGTGTAAGCAATGACGCGGAGCTGTTTCAAAAACTTACCCCATCCACCCTATTCTCCTGGGGCCAGTTGTTCAAAACTAACGACGTCGTTAGTTAACGTATCGTTAAAACTTTGATCATTAAATATGGCAAATATGCTGAAATTTTTGCTGAAAAAATATGAGCAGCTTTTGCGGACGCAAAAGCTGCTCACATTTTTTCAGCAAAAATACCAAAATTTCCAATATTGCATTCGCTAGAACAGTTAACAATTTGACCACTAACGAGCTCGTTAAGCTAACGATGCTTTGAACAACTGGCCCCAGATCTAGCATGATGACGTTTTGTTTCCGAACTTAACCCTTATCTTGCTCAATATTCATTTAAGCCACACCCATTTCTGTCTATCAACCAATCAAATTACTTGATGTAATTTATTGCTACAAATTCATAAACTGAATGCCAAACAGTGTAGATCCTGATCAGATGGCTTCTTCAGAAGCCATCTGATCTGGATCTACACTGTTTGCAAAGATAGGGGTTGTCGTGAAAAGCAAGATAAGGGTTAAAGAAAGGATTGCTTTCCGTCACTTACGGTCAGATGAAGACCTTAAGGCAGTGGTTTGACGGTGGATTAACTCTAAAGACCATGAATTCTACCAAACTGGACTTTCAGCCTTGGAACGTCGATGGCAGACGTGCTTATTGCTGCGGTATGACTATGTGGTAAAAGAAGTCAAGCGTGACTCAAAGTAGGTAAGACAGAAACTTATTGAAATACCCTCGTATCTCGTACAAATTTGTCTTGATATTTGGCAGGCTGTTAGAAAATGACGAATAGATGCCCGGATGAACTTTTGAAAAAAAAATCAGATTTTTTTCTCGAGTTATGGCCCTTTGAAATTTTCGGCATTTTAAACTTGTAAGCAAGATATCTAAAGCCTGTTAAAGTTATTTCATTGAAACTAATAGGGAATAATGAGTAGATGGTAGATGGCCTGGTCAACTTTTGAAAATTTAGACATCTAAACTTTGCAAGCAAAATACGCATCTAAACTATTTAGTTTATACTAATTTATTTTAGTTCGATTGCGATGAAAATTTCAAGCTTATAGAATCGCTCTGAAACTATTTGAGCTATTAGCATGAAACTTGCTAGGTTGATAAATGTTGATCAGTAAATGATCTGATTAACCATCTCCAACTATTTTAATACTGGCAAATAAAGGAACATCAGGGGAATTAACAAAGCTTCGTTAATAATATCTTAAGTTCAACAATGTTGCGTAGCGTGACAGTCTATAATTTTGTAATGGGTAGTCTGATAAGAGATGCCTCATTCTCAAATCACGCATATTTAGGCAATTTCACCGCCTAAATGACAATCACACATTTTTCGAGGGGATGAATGGGGGGGGGGGGGCAGCTTGGGCGTGTGGCGGGGTGTAAGTAAAATAAATAGCATGAACAATAGAAGTGAAGACAATGATACGGAATCGATACAATTAACTATAAGTCATTAACAATTAAGTCATAAGTCATTTTGTATCTCGGCTGCTCATTAGTTTCCGATATTTATCGTACATTCCCGGATTACTGTTTGAACCAAGTTTGAGAATAGGGTTGCTTTTTTCATACTAAAAATGGAACAAAAAGTTGTGCATTTAACTAGGTAAAATTTACATAAACGTCTGATATTGAAAAAAAAAGACCCCGACTGAAAATGATCGCTCAAATCTGAAAAGCACGTACTAATCTTTATCTGTATTTTATTACGTCGTAATTTTTTCTTCATTTTGCTATATATTTTAATCATTTCAATGGCTGTAAAAATAACCCAAAAAAGGACCAAATTATTGTGGAGATAAAATCGCGGAAAAAATACCAGCTTACTCGGGATATAATATAGCATTCAATGCCGAGTGAAAAAAGTTTCTATCTGTAACAATAAGTTTGAAATAGATCATTAAAAAGTAATCTCCTATCTAAATCAATGCATTTTTGTGTATCGGTTGTCACTCAGAAAATCGAAAGGTGGCCATGCTTTAGAAAGAAATAAATCTGCTTGAGTTATGGCCCTTAGGAAGATTTGTTATTTTAACCTTGTAAGCAAGATATCTCAAAAACTGTCTAAGATTCCAACTAGGAACTTCACAGGCTGATGGGGAATGATAAGTAGATGAACTGATCAACTCTTTTTAAAAGATCTGTTTTTTATTTCTGTTGTTGTTGGTGGTGGTGGTGGTGGTGGTGGTTTTTGCGTAATGGCCCTTTGAACATTTCACAATTTTAACCTTGAAAGAAAGACATCTCCAAACCTGTTTAAGCTATTGGCGTAAAAATTGACTGGCTGGTAGGGAATGATGAGTTAATGGCCTAGGTAACTTTTGAAAAAAATATCTGATTTTTTTTTCTTGAGTTATAGCCCTTTGGACAATTCGGCATTTCAGTCTTGTAAGAAAGGTATCTCGAATCTTGAAACTTGACAGAGTGATAAGGGATGATTTGTAGATACTTTTTTTTTTCTTCAGTAATGAACCTTTGAACATTTTGGCTTTATGGGGAAGCTCGGCAAAGCCTCACATTTAGTCCTCTTCTTCAACTCGTTTAATAAATTCTATAATACACGAACGCTCATGTAATATCGTCTATATCTCACCTTGTGGCTCAATGGATATTTTTCAGGGTTCAAAGGCGAAAATAGGCATTCAGATGCGTTGTGACTGCAAACAATCAACTGATTCCCATAGTTTTTTCGGGCGGACAGGATATGAAGTTGAAATATAATTCCTTTTGAGACCGTCATAATATCTATCTTCATATACCGAGTCGGTCATACTTGGCCATTACTTCAGTTCGGTGCTGCGCTAAATTTAGAATTTAGCAAAAAAAAAAAAAAAAAGTTCAAAGTCTTGAAAATAAATACAAGGGCAGCTGATGAGGCCTTATTGGTCGAAGCTAGCTTGTCTGGTCAAAAAATGCTTCATGAGTTTAGTGTGTGCTCGCGAACGTGCATGTTTGCATTCGTGCGTTTGAGAATTTATGCTATTCGTGTTAAAAGGCAACATATGTAGCCTTATCCCGAATGTGGTGATATGATCGGTGATCATCACGAAAACATGCCTATATAATGTTGACGCCCTCAAACCCCACTTATATATTGTAAAACTGCGGTTTATAGGGGTAAACATTATTTTTCTTATTTCGGCTAAAAACATAGATTGTGGGTACTTGTTAGACGAGGCGGTTCTAACGAGTTCCCACACTTTATATTTTGAGCAGGAATATGAACCGAATTTTTCATCTTAAAATTTTCGTTTTTTTTTTTCTGTGGTAAATTTACACTAGATTATACAGGCACGTATTTGTAATGTTTTGTCTCCTCCCAGCCAGCAAAGAACGCCGGGCAAACATTGGGACGTAGCAACGTCGTATCGCTGTGGGCCCGACGTTGGCCCGCCTTTTTGTGCCGCTTGGGCTTTTTGGATACAATTTTTCTGTGTGCGTTTTATATTGCAAGTGAAGGTTGCCTTACGATGATTCAGCGTATTTTAACCATCAGAAAGCGGTAATAGCATACAAAATGTATGTAAGAAAATATTAAACAACAACAAAAAAGAAAATGTAAAGGACTCCTACCGTCAGTAAAAACTCTTTTGTGATTGTAAGAAGTCCGAGAGTCGTGAATCCAATTTGTGTGCCCGTTAGTTTAGACAAAAACAGGTTCAACTGCAACAGAAATTCGAAAAAATCACATCTTAGAAATAGGCTTTTGCAAAAAAATATTTACAGTTTTGCTTTCTGGGATAGCAATACAAACTCTGACATTCACCTTTTTTCTCGAGAAATGACGAACGGAACTGTCATCCTACTCGGCGCATTACGCTGAGTCAACGTCGCATCGAGGTCGAGGCAAGGTATTGAAGTTGCATCGACGTTGTTACCACGTCTACAGGTTTAATGTCCGCTGCGATAAAGCGTATTGCATCTCGACGCTTAATGCGAACATTTGTATACGAGCAGTGACATTTTGTTTTGTTTGATTTGAGGTGTAACGTCCCCGTCTACACTGTAAAGATCAATTTGGAGACGTTGCTTCCAATTTTGTGGGACTTTTACTCAACATTGAGAAGAAATGACGTCTCAAGCCCTGTCGCCAAATTAAACTAATAGGGTTTATAAGCATGGACGGTCCGATTCGTGCGCACCGCTTTGCCTGGACAGGCTTAGATCCTCTTAGCGGTTTACCAGTACTCGAGTGCGGGTCGGATTCAGCTCTGTGTGGAAGCATCATGCAGCCCAAATATTTCTTCAAGCCCCGATGGGCGGGGGCTGCAGGCAGTGACATGAAAACCACGTATTACTTTAACAGTTTTCGGTGTGGAAAAATTCTTTCGAACGTAGTTTGCAAGTGATCAAAGTTGTAATTTAGATTAGATCCTATTGTATACTAGTAGACTCTTTTAATTACTATATTTTGGCAAGTCCATTTGCCATATAAGGGGTGTTAGGCCTATTTGTTTCGTTTTTATTCTATTTTGACGAAAGATTCCGTTAGTAAAAAGTGCAGGTCCTTGTCAGACGCATTGATATTTTGTAATGGCAAGCTCAAACCGACAAACTGTTTCCCAACAAAATGAACTTTTTTCTGCAGTATGTAACTGGCAATTTTCCTAAAGGGAATGTGGCCATTGGAAAAGTCTTCCAGCTGGGTTCGCGACATATTCTATATAGCTGAATATCTCTCAACCCTTAACCTGCTGAACACGATAACACCTACAGTACAAACAGTCAGGATCTACACTGTTTGCCATGCAGTTTGTGAAGTTAACGAATACAATACATCAGGTAGTTTGATTGGTCGATAGTCAGAAAAGAGCGCGACTAAATTAATTTATTTTATACTCTACATTGAAATCAATGCATATATGAAACAAATAGATATTTTCACATTGTGAAAATTTATGATATTTTCACACTGTGAAAAATAATATGACCTTGTTATTTTCACAGTAGCAGGCCGGACTACATTTTCTCGCCAAAATTAATACGTTATAGACTATGTAATTCTGTAAATTGCCTTGACATCACGAAAACACGCCTATATAATTTTAATCCCCTTGAACCCCACTTTTATACAGTAAAACTGGGGTTTGCAGGGGTAAACCTTCTTTTTCTTATTTCTGCTCTAAAATATATATTGTGGGTACTCGTTAGAACCGCCTCACCGAGGCGGTCTCGTGAGGCGGTTCTAACGAGTGCCCACAATTTATATTTTGAACAGAAATTAAAAAAAATATTATAATTTTTCATCTAAAAAATTTCATTTTTTCGGCGATAAAGGTGACAATGTATTTGTATAGGCGTGTTTTCGCAATGAAAAGCACTCTTTGAACTGTAACAATGCTACGAGGGATGTTCGAGAAGAATTGCTTATTTCTATCTGGAGATTTCAAATTTCAAGTTAGCCCAAAAGTGCTCATTTCATGCCCTCGAAGGTAGAAATGCAAAGTTTCAGCCGATGTATCCACTTCTTTAAGGTGTCACGGTACGCTGATTTGAGCACAGTAATAATGTACTTATGAATGACAGATCCAAGTGCTATTGGGACTGGTATTTCCGCTCAGCAAGGAATGGTTTCAATTTCTTTAAAACAAAACGACATCATATGGTGCAATGTCTGGGGAATACGGGGGATGAGACAGAACAGTTACTTTTTCTTTCTTCAAAAACGCCGTAACAATTGCGGAGGTATGAGCGGTTGCATTGTCATGTAGAAGACGGACATGTTTAAAACCAGTGGCAGGGCGTCGTTTCTGATCTTACTTTTCCAGTTTCTTCAGTACTACGTCTCTGTGGTACTTTCCGGTGATGCGTTTGCCCTTTTTCACCGGCACTTTTATTGTGACTCCTTCACCAGAGAAGAAGATTGCATACAAAACCTTCTTTGTACTCAAAGAACGTTTGGCAATTATTGCGTGTTGGCTGTGTTTAGTGTCCCAGATCTTGTTGCTAACCTTTCTGACGGGCTCAAAATAATGGACCTAGGTTTCATCACCTGTGACGACATTGGCAAACCGCTTTTTGTCATATTTTGGAAACATTGCTCGTCAGTAAACAGATGTGGCACCCATCTAGCAGAAATCTTTCGGACTTTCAAATGCTTCTTCAAAATAAGGTGAACCGTTGGTAGTGATATGCCTACCTTTCGTGGAATATCACGAACTGTAAATCTGGCATCTCATTTAATGATTTCCTTTATTTTGGAAACGATTTCTTTACGAGATGCAGATTTTTGTCCTACCTGATTTCGGTGCATTTTGATGGACTCTACACCAGACTCTAATTTCTTTATAAGCCGCCGAACTGTGCCATAAGACACACAAGAAGGTCAAAAGCAGAAGACCTTTCAGTCATCAGCTTCTTCAAAGAACAACCAAGTTTTGAGTCAGCTTTGATGTAAGCCCGTATGCCATATTTTTAGTCGACGCTTCTACCAACCATTTTAGGCCTACAGCAGTGATTCAAATGGCAAATTTTATGTCTTACACTTAGTCTAACATGTACATTTATACACCATTGTGTAGATATTGAATAGCCCTATACAAGTATGTATTTGTTTTTATCGAGCCCCACGTGGATATCGAGCTAGAGGACAATAAGCAATTCTTTTCAAACATCCCTCGTATATTCAAAATGGTGATCATTTCCTCCGAAACTGAAATGCACAAAAACTTAAATCGATGAACACTCTTACCTGCCCCAACTGTTCAGTCGATAGATTATTCACACACATATAGTATATAGAGTCAAGAGGACCATGAGCCTGAAAAATCATCATATACCTACAACATGATATGCAGTTATAATACGAGTATATAGAATATATTAACAGAGAAATACCATGATTTCTTCCAGACATAAACTTGTTTTTCCCCCTTTTTGCTAAGAATAAATATTTCCTCATAGCCGGGGGAATAAATATCTTGGCTGCAATTCCCTTTTTTATCATATGACGTCGCGTCTGAGAGTGTAATAACGCCATGTAATATTTTCGATAATCCACTAGTGGATTAAATATGCAAATTAGCTAGATACGTCCCGTAACGTTACATATACCACGTCCTTAACGACGTAGCGTTTATTAATGGCAGAATAGTGACATTTTTGGAAACAAATCGTGCATAAAATGCGTTTTAAATGTCATATGATAAATAGAATCTTGCATTCGTGCTCATGTATTATTGAATTTATTAAACTCGTTGAGGAAAAGGGATAAAATGCTCGGTAAAGCCTCGCATTTTATCCCTTTTCCTCAACTCATTTAATAAATTCAATAATACATGAACACTCATGTAAGATCCTCTATGTACAGAATACAATATACCTTTTCTGCAATGAAATCGTCATATTCAGTCGACATACTCAGAATCGTTATATTGAGAAAGTCACGTCGACGTTATTCATGACGTCATCTAAATGGCGTCTTAGAAGATATCAACAGACGTTCAGAATACGTGACGCTTAAGTCGGATGCAAAGTTGAAACAAAGAAAACATGGACATAACCATTGTGTATAGGAAGTACGTTTTGCTTTCTTTAATATCACATGAATAGGTGTTTCATCACTAAAATACTTTCTTTCTTCAGTTTTTTATTCAGAACTGTAGAGAGTGCTTTCAAAATGGCGCCCAATTTGTTTTTCTTGCACTCATTTTCTGTAGCACTACGCTAACTGAACCGTCAAATGTGCTGTAAACACTCAACTTTACCGAAATTCATATCCGAAGTACAAGATCCAAACTGATCCTTAAAGTCAATGGCTTTGCATGTAATAAACAGATTATTAATTTCCCCAATTTTAAATATGGGATTTATAAAACATGGGGGGTAAAACAATCAGATAAAGTTTATAGATCCCATATTTAAAATAGGAAAATGAATTAACTCTATTTATTACTCAGCCCATTTTAAATATGAGATTTATAAACCGAGGGAGGTTGAACACCCGATACAGAAGCGAGTGCACTTGCGCATGAGTTCCTTTATCGGATGTTCAACCTCCCGAGGTTTATAAATCCCATATTTCATAAATGGGCTGAGTCAATAAACTGTATATAACATGCATTTGATAGAGCTGGTGGATCTTTTTTTGCATCTAATTCTATGGACAGTTCACTCTTAACATTCAGTGCATCACGAAAACATGCATATATGATTTTAACCTTAGGGTTTACAGGGGTATACGCTTTTTTCTTATTTCTGCTCAAAAACATAGATTTTTGTGGGTACTCGTTAGAACCGCCTCGTCGAGGCGGTTCTAACGAGTATCCACAATCTATATTTTGAGGGGTACTCGTTAGAACCGCCTCGTCGAGGCGGTTCTAATGAGTATTCACAATCTATATTTTGAGCAGAAATAAGAAAAAATATATCAATTTTTCATAACATTTTCATTTTTTCGGCGATAAAGGTGGCAATGTATTTGTATAAGCGTGTTTGCGTAATGCATGAAAAAGTTAGTGACGCAGAAGCTGACAGAACATCAGGATAACAAGTCCGTGAAATGAAGACCCCCTAAACCCCAATTTATAAAGAGACAACTGGTGTTTACGGGGGTATAAATTATTTTTGTTATTTCTGCTCCATGCACAACTATGTTTGGAGAATAAATAAGAAAATATCAAGGATTTTCATCAGAAAAATAGCTATTTTGGTCGTGTGAAAAAATGCGCTATGTTACACGGGTGTGTTCTTTCATGAACAAAAACTGTATGGACGCCATCTTGAAAGCGCTTCCTATTGTAAGATAATGAATAAAAATAGAAGAAATAAAGTTATTATAGTGATAAAACAATTAAAAATGCGAAAGAAAGTAACCTAACGCACCCTCATTCAGTAATTATGTCCAGATTATAATCTTTATTTCAATGTTGCATTCGACTCGAACGTCACGTATTCTGAACATCTGTTGGTATCTTCTAATACGCCATTGGGATGACGTCATTAATAACGTCAACGTGTCTGGGTCTCTCCCTCGTTTGAGTATAGCGAGTTCATTGCAAAAGTTGTACCAGAGTAGTTCCAGCTACAAAGATTTATTTCCTCGGTTTAGAGGAAATATTTCTTCTTAGCAAAAAGGAAAATATCAAGTTTATGTCTGATTTCTCTGTTATGCTTGTAATATAACGTACTAGTACTCCTACGTTCAGCTTTATTTAAGGTTACACTTTTCATAAAGATGTATTCAGTTCATTGCGCAAAGGGCATCACAAAAACACGCCTATATAATTCTTACCCCCTTGGGCCCAACTATATATAGTAAAACTGGGGTTTACAGGGGTAAACCTTGTTTCCTCATTTCTGTTCTAAAATATAGATTGTGGGCATTACCAGGAATTCTCGTACTACAGGAACTGTCACTCAGATTACCGATATCCCATATTTGATTGACATCAGTTAATTCCCTTAGACCGTAGTCGAGATAGCGTCGTTTACCTGTGTTAATGGTGTGTAATAACAGTTTCACACCTATCGGTTTGAGTTACAATACACAACCAATCTGTGTTCTATCCAGTGCCCTGTTAAAATTAGTATTGATATACATTGTAAATTTTGTCACCGAAAATTTCAAGAAGAAAAATTCTGATATTTTATATAAAAAAGGCATGTTTTGCTAGCGGATGACCAAGTGTTTTGTCCTCGATATAAATTAAATATTCATGGCCGGGCCGTTAATCCAAAATTATAGGGAAATAAAAATAGATCACGTTTATACATGTATAAATATATTATTTCTTTTTTTTTATATATTTCATGGGTATATTCATGTAATTTTGTTC